>JAPXFY010000025.1:4861827-4878385 GCA_030674185.1 Monoplex corrugatus | reverse complement strand
AGTTATACAGGTAGATAAACAAGGAGATCAGGAATAGGTGCATTGAAGCTAAGGAAGCTTGGCTGAACACAAAGTGCAAAGAAATGGAAAACCGACACAAAACGGATCCTCAGGGTATGCACAGACGAATTGAAGAAATTGTCCATAGGAAAAATACATGCCCATAAAATGGTTGCTTGAAATCAACCATTTGGAAAAAGACAAAATATCATGGAAAAAGACAAAATATTAGACAGATGGGGAGAGTACATTAAAGACCTTTTTGAGGATGACAGAAACGAAGAACACATTGTAAAAAAGAACTTTGGAGGACCACCGATAATGAAAGATGAAGTTAGAGCGGCACTGAAAAACATGAAACCAGGAAAAGCCCCAGGACCAGACAACATTACTACAGAGATGATTGAAGCCCTGGAGGAATTTGGCATAGAAAAAATAACAGTCCTCTTAAATGAAATTTACGACACTGGAAAAATCCCCAAAGATATGTCAAAATCAATTTTCAGTGCACTTCCAAAGAAGACAGGGGCTATAGAATGCGAACTCCATCGCACAATCAGTTTGATGAGTCATGTAACAAAAACCTGTCAAGAATAATCATGATGAGGACAAGAAATAGAATCAAAAGAAAAATAGCAGAAGAACAGTGTGGATTTATGGAAGGGACAGGAACTATTCAATGCCATATAGGCCTACATCCTAAGATCTATCATAGAGAGGTCAATTGAGATGAATAAGGATTTGTATTTATGCTTTGTTGACTACACCAAGGCTTTTGATCGGGTAAGACATGATGAATTGATCAACCAACTGGAGAGATTCAATGTTTATGGAAAAGGTCTACGAATAATGAGAAATATGTACTGGGAACAAACAGCTGCAATGAGAATAGAAAACAATGAAAGCTCTTTCCAAAACATCAAAAGAGGAGTCAGACAGGGTTGTGTTTTGTCACCAGATCTGTTTTCACTTTACAGAAAAAACATCATGAGAAACCTAGAAGAAGACCCTGGATTAAAGGTTGGAGGGAAAATGATAAACAACATTCGATACGCAGATGACAGTGCAAATTGCAGAAAATGAAAGGGACCTACAAAACCTTGTGAATATACTAGAAATAGAAAGCAAAGGTAAGGGGCTGGAACTAAACAGCAGGAAGACTGAAGTCATGGTGATCAGTTAAAAAATAAAACATGAAATCCCCTCATGCAAAATAACAGCAAATGGCACAATCTTGAGACAGGTTGATAGCTTCAAATACCTGGGAACGATCATTTCATCAGATGGCAGATGCACATCAGAAATAGCCAGCAGAATCGGCCAAGCCAAAACAGCATTCAAGCAGATGACAAGCATTCTTATCAACAGATGCCTATCAATTAACATCAGGAAGAGAGTTCTTGAATGTTATATAGAACCAATACTTTTGTACGGACGTAAGGATGGACAGTCAACAAGCAAAACCAGAACAAGATTGAGGCAGCCGAGATATGGTTTCTAAGAAGAATGTTGAGAGTTGCATGGACAGCAAAGAAAACAAACGAGACAGTCTTGATGGAGGCAGATACAAATAGATCACTCATAAGGAAGATTCGGAAAAGACAGGCAACATGTATAGGCCATTTTATGAGGAAGAGGGATTAGGAGCACCTGGTCACAACGGGAAAGCTGGAGGAAAGGAGAGCACCAGGTAGACCCAGGGTGAAAATGCTGGACGGACTTGCAGAGTGGCTGGGGACGAAGAGGGTGGGGGAGATGCAAGGGGCAACGAGAGATAGAGACAGATGGAAGTCCATGATCGCCAGCGCCATGCGGCAAGGCATCTGATGATGATGACTATGTTGGATAGATAGTCTGAACGTTGGTTTTATGACCATGTACTGTGCTGGATATATAGTCTGGGCTTGTGCATTGTGATCATGTACTGTGCTAGATATATAGTGTGAACTTTGTGCATTGTGACCATGTACTGTGCTGGATATATAGTCTGGGCTTGTGCATTGTGACCATGTACTGTGCTGGATATATAGTCTGGGCCTGTGCACTGTGACCATGTGCTGTGCTGGATATATAGTCTGTACTTTGTCAACATGTATCAATAAACAACCCGATAAAAGTAAACAGGAAACCATGACAACAGTTGATACAGATCACTGGTCAGAGTAAAACGATAAATGCCTGATAAACATATGATCTAAAAAATAAAATAATTCACGATACATTTTGTATAACAGGCGTACATAGCTATGTATGCTCACACATGTGTAAACAATTACTGCTTCGCATGCGTGTATACACGAATAACATATCCACCGCAAGGAAACAGAAAAACACACACACACAAAATCATACACACGTGTTGATTATACATGTACTAAAATAAGGTGAAAACGACGACATTACGATAACTATAACAAGAGAACACGTCCATGAACAGTACTGTAATTATCTGCATATTTTTACAGTTGAAAAGAGAACTACAGTAACAGCATTTTAATTCCCATGTTTAACGCAGAACAGTCTTTTAGGGGATAGGTGTGGGTAGGGGCTGTCAGGCCTGCATAACCAGCACACTGTAACACATCATGTAGACGTGTCACCAGGTCAGATCTGTCTACACCTGTGTCCACAGTCATGTTTTATTACAGTCATACTACAGCAGGATCATGTATGTGTTCACGTTCACATTCAGCAGTATTCCCTCCTGCAAATTCTGTACCAGAAATGTCCACATATTTCTGTTAGTCTCTTTGTTTCTGGATTGTTCAATCCCTGTTCCTATCAGATTGTCTTTCTTACTGGTTCCCTCACCTGACTGTTTTCAACAAGTCCTCATCTACAGGTGGGTGCAAAAGTAGGTATACAGTAATGAAAAAAGAAAACACGTATGATACTTATTGCATTTATTATACAAACAAATGAATATTGCATATACATGTAATAACAAGCACAACCTTAATCCCTCAGATACTCAAACTGCTTGCTGTCGTTATTCACACACTCCTCTAATCGAGAGCGGAATTAAACATTATAATATTGATGTGATACTTACTGTATACCTAATTTTGCACACACACACACACACACACACACCACACACACACACACACACACACACACACACACACACACACACACACACACACACACACACACACACACACACACACACCTGTACATAACTATTATTTTACATTACTGTGTGAACAGAACAACGTACATACACAAATTCAAGCTACAACTAACAGGGAGGGAAAGACAGAGATTAACAAAACGTGAAATTGTCATCCCAGACACAGAAGAGGATGAGAGAGCGAAAGAGAGAAAGAGAGAGATACAGAGACAGAGAAAGAGAGAGAGAGAGAAAGAGAGAAAAAGAGAGAAAGAGAGAGAAGAGAGAGAGAGAAAGAGAGAGAAAGAGAAGGAGAGAGAAAGAGAGAGAAAGAGAAGGAGAGAGACAGAGAGAAAGAGAGAGAAAAAGAGAGACAGAAGGACAGAGAAAAAGAGACAGATACAGAGAAAGAGAGAGAGAAAGAGAAAGAGACAGAGATACAAACAGAGGATAAGAGTAACATTGGGCCGAAAAACACCCCAAAAACAAAAAGATCACTGAAGAAAGACATGTACAGCACTAACAAAGGAAATTTTAAAAAATTCAAAAAGAAAACGAAAGTGCTCCATTTACATGTGGCAACTGACGTCCACTTAAAAATCCATACCCACACCCACACACCTTTGCTTATTGTGTGTTTGTGGTGTGGATTTTTGTTGTTTTTTTCCCAGTAGCCAGTTGTATAACAAACTCAAACGTGTCAGTGAACACGTTGCATTAGTAATATATTTTAAATCACTGATAAGCCTAAAACAACACTCATACACACACACACACACATACACACACACACATACACACACACACACACACACACACACACACACACACACACAACACAACACACACACACACACACACACACACACACACACACACACACACACACACACACACACACACACACACATTGCAGATAATTCTGAATAAAATGTGATACAAATCAGTTCATGATCGACAAGTAAGATGTAAGAGCTTCACCATTTTTATGTTGTCATTTTTTTTTCTACAGTTTACATAATGGATAATATCTACCTGGATCTTGTGCATTGTGACCATGTACTATGATGGATATATAGTCTGTACTTTGTATATTGTGACTATGTACTGTACTGGATATATAGTCTGTACTTTGTGTATTGTGACCATGTACTGTACTGGATATATAGTCTGTACTTTGTGTATTGTGACCATGTACTGTACTGGATATATAGTCTGTACTTTGTGTATTGTGACCATGTACTGTGCTGGATATATAGTCTGTACTTTGTGTATTGTGATCATGTACTGTGCTGGATATATAGTCTGTACTATGTGTATTGTGACCATGTACTGTGCTGGATATATAGTCTGTACTTTGTGTATTGTGATCATGTACTGTGCTGGATATATAGTCTGTACTTTGTGTATTGTGACCATGTACTGTGCTGGATATATAGTCTGTACTTTGTGTATTGTGACCATGTACTGTGCTGGATATATAGTCTGTACTTTGTGTATTGTGATCATGTAATGTGCTGGATATATAGTCTGTACTTTGTGTATTGTGACCATGTACTGTGCTGGACATATAGTCTGTACTTTGTGTATTGTGACCATGTACTGTGCTGGATATATAGTCTGTACTTTGTGTATTGTGACCATGTACTGTGCTGGATATATAGTCTGTACTTTGTGTATTGTGACCATGTACTGTGCTGGATATATAGTCTGTACTTTGTGTATTGTGACCATGTACTGTGCTGGATATATAGTCTGTACTTTGTGTATTGTGACCATGTACTGTGCTGGATATATAGTCTGTACTTTGTGTATGTGACCATGTACTGTGCTGGATATATAGTCTGTACTTTGTGTATTGTGATCATGTAATGTGCTGGATATACAGTCTGTACTTTGTGTATTGTGACCATGTACTGTGCTGGATATATAGTCTGTACTTTGTGTATTGTGACCATGTACTGTGCTGGATATATAGTCTGTACTTTGTGTATTGTGACCATGTAATGTGCTGGATATATAGTCTGTACTTTGTGTATTGTGACCATGTACTGTGCTGGATATATAGTCTGTACTTTGTGTATTGTGACCATGTACTGTGCTGGATATATAGTCTGTACTTTGTGTATTGTGACCATGTACTGTGCTGGATATATAGTCTGTACTTTGTGTATTGTGACCATGTACTGTGCAGGATATATAGTCTGTACTTTGTGTATTGTGACCATGTACTGTGCAGGATATATAGTCTGTACTTTGTGTATTGTGACCATGTACTGTGCTGGATAAAATAGTCTGTACTTTGTGTATTGTGACCATGTACTGTGCTGGATATATAGTCTGTACTTTGTGTATTGTGACCATGTACTGTGCTGGATATATAGTCTGTACTTTGTGTATGTGACCATGTACTGTGCTGGATATATAGTCTGTACTTTGTGTATTGTGACCACGTACTGTGCTGGATATATAGTCTGGGCTTGTGCATTGTGACCATGTACTGTGCTGGTATAATTATAGTCTGTACTTTGTGCATTGTGACCATGTACTGTGCTGGATATATTGTCTGGGCTTGTGCATTGTGACCATGTACTGTGCTGGATATATAGTCTGGGCTTGTGCATTGTGACCATGTACTATGCTGGATATATAGTCTGGGCTTGTGCACTGTGACCATGTGCTGTGCTGGATATATAGTCTGTACTTTGTCAACATGTATCAATAAACAACCCGATAAAAGTAAACAGGAAACCATGACAACAGTTGATACAGATCACTGGTCAGAGTAAAACGATAAATGCCTGATAAACACACATATATATAAGACAGTTCACGATACATTTTGTATAACAGGCGTACATAGCTATGTATGCTCACACATGTGTAAACAATTACTGCTTCGCATGCGTGCACACACGAATAACATATCCACCGCAAGTAAACAGAAAACACACACACACACAAAATCATACACACGTGTTGATTATACAGGTACTAAAATAAGGTGAAAACGACGACATTACGATAACTATAACAAGAGAACACGTCCATGAACAGTACTGTAATTATCTGCATATTTTTACAGTTGAAAAGAGAACTACAGTAACAGCATTTTAATTCCCATGTTTAACGTGGAACAGTCTTTTAGGGGATAGGTGTGGGTAGGGGCTGTCAGTGTGTAAATTCAGACAACAGGCCTGCATAACCAGCACACTGTAACACATCATGTAGACGTGTCACCAGGTCAGACCTGTCTACACCTATGTCAACAATCATGTTTTATTACAATCATACTACAATACATCATGTAGACGTGTCACCAGGTCAGACCTGTCTACACCTGTGTCCACAGTCATGTTTTATTACAGTCATACTACAACACATCATGTAGACATGTCACCAGGTCAGATCTATCTACACCTGTGTCCACAGTCATGTTTTATTACAGTCATACTACAGCAGGATCATGTATGTGTTCACGTTCACATTCAGCAGTATTCCCTCCTGCAAATTCTGTACCAGAAATGTCCACATATTTCTGTTAGTCTCTTTGTTTCTGGATTGTTCAATCCCTGTTCCTATCAGATTGTCTTTCTTACCGGTTCCCTCACCTGACTGTTTTCAACAAGTCCTCATCTACGGGTGGGTGCAAAAGTAGGTATACAGTAATGAAAAAAGAAAACACGTATGATACTTATTGCATTTATTATACAAACAAATGAATATTGCATATACATGTAATAACAAGCACAACCTTAATCCCTCAGATACTCAAACTGCTTGCCGTCGTTTTTCACACACTCCTCTAATCGAGAGCGGAATTAACTATTATAATAATGATGTGATACTTACTGAATACCTACTTTTGCACACACACACACACACACACACACACACACACACACACACACACACACACACACACACACACACACACACACACACACACACACACACACACACACACCCTGTATATAATCAGTATTTTACATTACTGTGTGAACAGAACAACGTACATACACAAATCCAAGCTAAAACTAACAGGGAGGGAAAGACAGAGATTAACAAAACGTGAAATTGTCATCCCAGACACAGAAGAGGGTGAGAGAGCGAAGGAGAGAAAGAGAGAGATACAGAGACAGAGAAAGAGAGAGAGAGAGAAAGAGAGAAAAAGAGAGAAAGAGAGAGAAAGAGAGAGAGAAAGACAGACAAAGAGAAGGAGAGAGAAAGAGAGAGAAAGAGAAGGAGAGAGACAGAGAGAAGAGGAGAAAAGAGAGACAGAAGGACAGAGAAAAAGAGACAGATACAGAGAAAGAGAGAGAGAGAAAGAGAAAGAGACAGAGATACAAACAGAGGATAAGAGTAACATTGGGCCGAAAAACACCCCAAAAACAAAAGATCACTGAAGAAAGACATGTACAGCACTAACAAAGGAAATTTTAAAAAATTCAAAAAGAAAACGAAAGTGCTCCGTTTACCTGTGGCAACTGACGTCCACTTAAAAATCCATACCCACACCCACACACCTTTGCTTATTGTGTGTTTGTGGTGTGGATTTTTGTTGTGTTTTTTTTCCCAGTAGCCAGTTGTGTACCAAACTCAAACGTGTCAGTGAACACGTTGCATTAGTAATATATTTTAAATCACTGATAAGCCTAAACAACTCATACACACACAACACAACACACACACACAACACACACACACACACACACACACACACACACACACACACACACACACACACACACACACACACACACATACACACACACACAGTGCTGATAATTCTGAATAAAATGTGATACAAATCAGTTCATGATCAAAAGTGAGATGTAAAAGCTTCACCGTTTTTATGTTGTCATTTTTTTTCTACAGTTTACAAAATGGATAATATCTGTCTGGATCTTGTGGATTGTGACCATGTACTATGCTGGATATATAGTCTGTACTTTGTGTATTGTGCCATGTACTGTGCAGGATATATAGGCTGTACTTTGTGTATTGTGACCATGTACTGTACTGGATATACAGTCTGAACTTTGTGTATTGTGACCATGTACTGTGCTGGAATATAATCTGTACTTTGTGTATTGTGACTATGTACTGTGCTGGATATACAGTCGTACTTTTTGTATTGTGACCATGTACTGTGCTGGATATATAAATCTGTACTTTGTGTATTGTGACTCATGTACTGTGCTGGATATATAGTCTGTACTTTGTGTATTGTGACCATGTACTGTGCTGGATATATAGTCTGTACTTTGTGTATTGTGACCATATACTGTGCTGGATATATAGTCTGTGCTTTGTGTATTGTGACCATGTACTGTGCTGGATATATAGTCTGTACTTTGTGTATTGTGACCATGTACTGTGCTGGATATAAGTCTGTACTTTGTGTATTGTGACCATGTACTGTGCTGGATATATAGTCTGTACTTTGTGTATTGTGACATGTACTGTGCTGGATATATAGTCTGTACTTTGTGTATTGTGACCATGTACTGTGCTGGATATAAGTCTGTACTTTGTGTATTGTGACCATGTACTGTGCTGGATATAAGTCTGTACTTTGTGTATTGTGACCATGTACTGTGCTGGATATATAGTCTGTACTGTGTGTATTGTGACCATGTGTACTGTGCTGGATATACAGTCTGTACTTTGTGTATTGTGACCATGTACTGTGCTGGATATATAGTCTGTACTTTGTGTATTGTGACCATGTACTGTGCTGGATATATAGTCTGTACTTTGTGTATTGTGACCATGTACTGTGCTGGATATACAGTCTGTACTTTGTGTATTGTGACCATGTACTGTGCTGGATATACAGTCTGTACTTAGTGCATTGTGACCGTGTACTGTGCTGGATATATAGTCTGTACTTTGTGCATTGTGACCATGTACTCTACTGGATATATAGTCTGACTTTGTGTATTGTGACCATGTACTGTGCTGGATGTAAAGTTTGAACCTTGTCAACATCTGTCAATGAAAAGAAAACAACAAAAAATGATAATGATAATGAACAAGATACCATGACAAGTTGATACAGATCACTGGTGAGAGTAAAACGATAAAAGCCTGATAAACACAAGATATATCAGACAGTTCACGATATGTTTGTCTGACAGGCGTACATAGCTGTGTATGCTCATACATGTGTACACAATTACTGCTACACGTG
This sequence comes from Monoplex corrugatus, assembly GCA_030674185.1. Classification (NCBI taxonomy): domain Eukaryota; kingdom Metazoa; phylum Mollusca; class Gastropoda; order Littorinimorpha; family Ranellidae; genus Monoplex; species Monoplex corrugatus. Next base: position 4,869,077 of record JAPXFY010000025.1, on the reverse strand, counting down.
TGTACATACACAGACAATTTACACCCACCATAAACTTCCTGACGATGATAAGCAGGTCCCTCAACATCTGAATTAATCCTATGCACAAGATGTGTTCTTCACTGACCTCAATATTTACTGAAGAGAAAACTGTTAACAGTAGACTGCAAAGTGTTAACAATGCACTGGGTGTACCACATCATACATGTAATCACTAAAAGTATACATTTGTTGGAATTCTGCCTCTGGACGAATGTCGTGAGTTAGCATTAGGTAACCTTGCCATTAGAACTACTGGAAAGAACACTAAGTACACATATCAATGTTTTTGCGCACATAACCTAAGAAGATCCCCTAGCGTTGACATTAGGTCTAATTTATAACAATGGTGTTTAAAAAAAACGCTGAATACAAATATTAATGCATGTTCATTAGGCAGGCACTAAAAAGATGAAACCGTCAACATTACGATAACTACATCAAGAGACGACATCCATGAAAAACACTGTAATCATCTGAATATTTTTTACATATGGATCGATTGTAGAACAGAATGATACAGGAGCAGCATTCTAATTGCCATATTTAACGAGAATGGTCTATTTTTGCAAGGAGTGGGGGACATAAATTATGTCCATACATACGTTGAACTATTCGCTGTCACACAAGCATTGTGTTATCTAATAAACTTTCAGCCTGTTTTCTTCATAGCAGCGTTTTGTTGACACAAAATCTGTACTACATGCCTTACAGTCTTTTATTACAGAAACAAGACATGATGTAGTTATTGAGGCAAATCATTTACCACTGTTTAGGACATGGACATTAGTTTCTGCTTGGAGCCTTGTCACTTGGTCTTCAAGGCAATGAAGTAGTTGATAGAGCAGCTAAGAAAAGTATGCACAATTCTGAAAAATCAATAAACATGCATGTCTGCGTGTGAGTGAAAGACACTCACAGCTCGCTAGAGTTAACGTTATTGATTCGATTTCATGAAGATTTTAATGAGATGTTTGTGATGCAAACACAAAGAAATTTTATTTCCTATATCATTTTTATTGATTGTTGCTGTTTATTTTCATCTTTGATTAAATGTTCTGAAAGTAAAATATTGTAAAATGTGAAGTTTATTTCAGTGAACAATTGACAAGGTATCACTGTTTGTTTCACTGTTTCATTAATTTAAACCGAAACAGTTCACACGTACACTTACATACAAAATAATTTTGAAACACTTGATAGCGAATTAACAACAAATTAAGGTGTGTTAGTCGTTATATTCAGAATCATCAGTACACATTCCTGTTCACGCATTATTTCATCATTTATAAAATTTGTGTTTCAGTGAAAATTCCCCTTCTTCGTTACTGTTAACGTTCAACTTCATCTGTCCACAAACCCACGTCTCTTTTCGTGTCCTTGTCTCTTCCTTTTATGCACTGTCTGTCTCTATCCCCTACCCTCATCCCCAACTAAATGTTTTTATTTCTCCCCACTATCACTTGGAATGAAAAGACGTTAAATGAACGAATGAACGAACACCACTGATGTACACTTTGCTAACCATATAAATATTATCATCATTACACTTGAAAACACCATCACATACATACACAAGGACGTATTTTAAATCAGTAGACTATCCACTCGTAGATATACGTGTGCGCGCACACCTACAAACACATACACAGCACACACACACACACACACTCAAACACACAGACACACAGACGCACGGACACACTGACACACAGACACACAGATACACACACACACACACAAACACACAACACACACACACACACACACACACACACACACACACACACACACACACACACACACACACACACACACACACAGTGCTGATAATTCTGAATAAAATGTGATACAAATCAGTTCATGATCAAAAGTGAGATGTAAAAGCTTCACCGTTTTTATGTTGTCATTTTTTTTCTACAGTTTACATAATGGATAATATCTATCTGGATCTTGTGGATTGTGACCATGTACTATGCTGGATATATAGTCTGTACTTTGTGTATTGTGACCATGTACTGTGCAGGATATATAGTCTGTACTTTGTGTATTGTGACCATGTACTGTACTGGATATACAGTCTGAACTTTGTGTATTGTGACCATGTACTGTGCTGGATATATAGTCTGTACTTTGTGTATTGTGACCATGTACTGTGCTGGATATATAGTCTGTACTCTGTGTATTGTGACCATGTACTGTGCTGGATATATAGTCTGTACTTTGTGTATTGTGACCATGTACTGTGCGGATATATAGTCTGTACTTTGTGTATTGTGACCATGTACTGTGCTGGATATATAGTCTGTACTTTGTGTATTGTGACCATGTACTGTGCTGGATATATAGTCTGTACTTTGTGTATTGTGACCATGTTCTGTTGATTATAGTCTGTACTTTGTGTATTGTGACCATGTACTGTGCTGGATATATAGAATGAAGGATGAGAGATGGGCGAGTTGCATTGTGGGGAGAGGGGAGACAGAGTAAAAGACATAAATAAATGGGTAAATAGAAAAATGGAACAAGATCTTAACACTAACAATTAACATTAACAATGTGAAGGAAAAATTTAACGCTAAAATACTAACTTCATAAACTTAAAGCAATACATTAACAGGACTGTGAACCAATGATTCTGAAATTTTAACTGATAAAGACTGATCAGAAGTTACTTCTTTAAAATGAGTTTCAGAATAGTTTTCTTGTGTAAATATTTTTGGTAAAAAAGAACGTAGCATTTTGCAGTAAAATAAACTGTGAAACAGTGTGAATTGTTCTCCGCAAATACACTTGATATTTTTACAATATTTTGTTTTCAACGCGTTTAGCTGAATACGAAAATGAACAGCAACAATCGATCTCGAATGATATATGGAAGAATACTGCAATTTTTTACATACATTTTGTAATGAAAGTTTTATCATTTGTTGTGTCACAAACTTTTCATTGAAATGTTCATGAAATCGAATCCATGAAGCTGATTTTAGCAAGTTGGAAGCTTCTTTTACGGAAGTTTTAATACGTAATTCTATAGTATTATCAGTGTTGTGTGCACCTTGTTTAGCTGCTCTGTCTACTACTTCGTTGCCATGAAGACCAACGTGAGAAGGCACCCAGCATAAACTGATATCTATACCTTTTGTCCTTAAACGATTATAAGATGATTTGCCTCAGTAATTAAGTCAGGTCTTGTGTCTGTATTAAAAGACTGTAAGGCATATAATACAGATTTTGAATCAACAAAGAGAACCACTTTAAAAAAGACAGGTTTAAGGTCTACTAAATAATGCAACGCTTGTGTAATAGCGACTAATTCCGCTGTAAATATAGATATATTTGGCCCAAGGAAAAATGACTTTTGTATTTTAAATTTTGGAACATAATACGCTGCTCCAGCATATTTATTTTCTAAGAATGACCCATCGGTACAAATATGGAGGTGGGTACGGTATTTTTCATCGACGTGTTCTCTTGCTGTGCAAATGAAATGTTAATGTTTTCATATTTCTTAGCATCTGTATAATCAATATCAAAAGTGGCTTTAAGCATTTCCCATGTAGGGATAGGCGTTGTGGATGGTGTCTCAGCTATTTCATCCAAACTTATGTTAGACTGTTTGACTAAGACAGATACGTAAGTTGCAACAGTCATTTGTGATGAAATGTTGCTTGCTCGTTTTGGAAAGTCAACATCAGACCTTAGTTTAATTTCCTTGCTCACAAAATTGTCCGTTTGTGAAGTAGTTCTGATTGCAAACTTTGCTGTCGCTAGCTCACGATAGCTGTTCAGAGACAGAATTTCAGCAACTTTGTACGTTTCCAGATTTGAAGCAGGGCTGGTACACCTAGTGCAATTTTAAGACTTTTGCAGTCTAAACTTTGAATCTTCTTTAGTAAATATTTGGGTGCACTGAAGAACACTTCTTGTGCATAAGATAATTTAGATCTTACAAGTGCTGTTGATAGAAGGAGAAGTATGTTTGTATCCATTCCCCAGGGTAATCTACTTATTATCTTTAAAAAATTTAAGGCTTTTCTTGCTTTTGTTAAAATATAATCAAAATGGGCATTCCAGTTTAATTTCGATGTTATAAAGACTCGCAGAAATTTTACAACCTGTTTGTAATGGATCGCTTCACCATGCAGCCTGAAAGTAGGCAAGTTATTTAAAGTACCACCAGGATTAAAGAGCATCATGTTAGTTTTTTCTGCTGACAACGTCAGACCATTTTCTAACATGTAGTTTCCAAGACTATCTAGATCAGATTGATACAACTTCCTGATGTAATTCTGCGCTCTCTGGGGAGTTGTCTTTTTTAAAGTAATATTCATCCAGATGAGAGTACTTTAGGAAGATCATATTTAAGGATATTAAATAAAATAGGTGCTATCACTGAACCTTGAGGAATTCCCATGTCAAGAGATCGTGAAGAAGAATAACTTGTTCCCACTCTTGCTTGAATTGTTCTATTGGCTAGATAGGACTTAATATAATTATACATATTGCCAGATAGACCAATAGATTTCAGCTTGTACAATAAACGTTTATGCCAAACTTGATCATAAGCTTTTTTCACATCAAAAAATGTTGCTAAAAGACTTTTTCTACGGGCAAATTGTTGTTTTATCTGAGTTGTAAGTTTAACCAGGTGCTCAACTGTGGATCTCGTTTTTCTGAAACCTGCCTGGTTTACCGGAATAACGTTATTTCTATCACAGTAATGTATAAGTCTGTTTAGGATCAATCTTTCCATTAGTTTGCTCGTATGGGACGTCAAAGCAATAGGTCTGTAACTGTTTTTATTGTTTTTAGGCTTTCCTGCTTTTAATATGGGTATAACAACAGACTTTTGCCATACCTGTGGTACAGTTCCACTCACCCAGCACTTCTGAAAAAATTTATGTAAGAAAATAATATAATTTTCTGGAAGATGCTTAATCATTTCATTTGAAACTGCATCGACACTACCGAACTCCTTTTGTTGTGTAGAGACAAGATAGTGTTTTTTAGCTCTTCTAAGGTGATCGGAGAATTAAACCAGCGATCATTCTGAGATAATGGATCTATGAAGATAGGTTTGTTAGCTGCCGTTTCTCTGTAGTGTTTGCTGTTAGGAGACAACCCGTCTACTTTACTATTTTCAGCAAAGAGTTCTACAAAAGTTTCAGCTTTGTCCATGTCAGAAGGAAATTTGTTACACGTTTCAATCATTATTGGACACGTGGGTAAATTGGCCCCGTTTTTCATTTGATTCATTTTTGTCCAGACTTTATGGAAATCCTTAAAATCAGAAATTTCTTTGGTGCAGTATGATGCCCAATAATCTTTCTTTGCTTCAGGAATGATTTTATTACACTGGATGTAGCTTTTTTCATTTCCATGTGATCGTCGGGTTTTCTGCTTTTGATGTAGATTTTGAATTTATCTTTTTTATACTGAACTGCTTTCTCACATTCCTCTGTCCACCAAACATTACCCAAACGATTATTGGACTTATAAGTTTTGAGTTTCGGGATGGAGAGGTCCGCAGCAGCTAGAACTGACTCCTGGAACTTAGAAAACATAACGTCTACATTTTCACTTTCATAATGCTTATATTCTTGATTAGCAAGAGCAGTCTGAAACAAGGACCACTCAGCGCGCACGTAATTATATTTTGGTATAATATCAGGAGTGCTGTCTTTCATCCTGATGTTGTCATAAGTTATTGTTATAATGATAGGTAAGTGATCACTTCCCAAAGTATCTTTGTGAGTGTCCCAGGTACAGCATGGTACTAATTCTGGTGATATTAGTGACAGATCGATGGCTGTTGCCCAGTGTTTGGAAACATCAGGAATTCTAGTGACACTCCCATCATTCAAAAGGTAAAGCGCACTGTCAACTATATTTTCTACTAAACGATTGCTTGTAACAGTACAACAATCTTTTTCCCAAAACGGGGAGTGGGAATTAAAGTCTCCACCTATTAGCCATCTACCGTGCTGCAGATCCGGAATCGTATGCAGCCATTCTGTGTTGTGGTCATTTGGACCTGCTGGCAGGTAAACTGACAAAACGTTCAGGATGAAAGAATTACTGAATTGTACTGTGGCCGCACAAGCGTGTAAGTCTTCAGTTGATATAAAAACTGGGGAATTAAATATGTAATACTGCAACTCTTTAAGTATATATATCGCAGTGGCTACCTTCTTCCCAGGATTTCCCAAGTCATATATCGGAGGATAATAATTTTTTTGGAAATTGGGAAGTTTGGTTGGGATAACATTAAGCGACTGCAAAATTAAAACTTCACACTGATTTGATGAGAGAAAATGTTCCAGGTATGCGGAATTGGTAGAAATAGATCTACAATTCCACTGCAAAAATTTGATTTGTGATTGTTGGCGCAATTTCATTGTTGGCTAGTCTCTTATGTTAAATTATTGGTTATCTGTTTGATAATCACGAAGACTTTGGTTTTCTATGTACGATAAAAATGGCCAGAAAGAAACCATTAATTACTTAGGCTACTATTGAAAGGTTGAACAAAACTGTAAGTAAAACTATGGGGAAAAGTCCTTCTAATAGAGATAAGAGGTGATTAAGAACAGAAACAAATTACAAATAAATGAAACAATGGTATACACGCCGTCAAATGTACGGAGATTATAGTCTGACTGAGTCCTTATAGTCTGACGAATTGTCAGAGATGATGTGGAAAAAGTCCTGTGACAGGAATCGTTGATAACTGTAGATCTACTAAAACATATCATATGGCAGCCACCACGGTTCGCAGTTAGCAAAATGGTGGAACCGTCCTAGGGGGAATCTGGAGGAGTGTAGCCGTGAAGAACGTGATCGTGTTGTTCTCTTAGGGGTCTCCCAAAACAAATCTCGAACGTGTCGTCCAAGGTTCCCCGCTATCACGCTGCTTCCTCTGGCAGTGGGATGTATATTGTCGTATAGAAAGTGCTGGTTATTACGGAGGTTTTCATGTGAAACAAAAGATATGTTTTTTATGTCAACAAGCTCAGCGGACAAGAAAGCGTTGAACAAATTCCGCTGAACCTCCGTATGTGCATGTCGGACAGGGGCGATCTTGCTGATAACTATCTTTGATGTTGGGTATGTTTGTGCTGCATGTTTTATGCAAGAAGCGAGATGTTGAGTAGTTGCTGCGATGTCTTTGTTATTTAGTTCGTGGACACCACAATGAAAAACGATACAGTCAGCAGGATTGTCAAATT
>JAPXFY010000025.1:4846827-4859327 GCA_030674185.1 Monoplex corrugatus | reverse complement strand
TGTGTGATAAGTATTGACGAAATGTTTGTTATACATAAATTAAAATAGGCTGTGTGTGGAGCATCGTGTCATACCACTTTTAGGATTGAATGGACATTCCTTGACATTTTGGTAAAACAACACTGTGAGCTTCAGACTCCATAATGTTTGTACTGTAGTGAGGGTGGTTCAGCTGGCAGTGGCTGGGCTGTCCAGTACAGAGGATGGCTGGACACAAGGCAAAGAAGGGCCCTTCATTCTGTCTACATCTGGTGGCTGGGCTGTCCAGTACAGAGGAAGGCTGGAGACAAAGCAAACAAGGCCCCTTCATTCTGTCTTCATTCTGTCTGGGGCAGTAAGGTATCAGGCTATGGGTATTGGAGAAATGTGTATAAACTGAACGTTCTAACACAGAACCAAGTTCATGAACTGATAGTTGTATATTAAGGAATGTTACAGCATTTGCATTATTGGATGCACCGTCTTTTCCTAATTGGTCTGCCAGCAAAACTTTGTTATTTCGTATTACATTTTCTGCTTGTTTCAAGCTATGTAACACTGATTTAGAATCAACACACAATAGTATATTGCAGATATCGTATGAGAGGCTATTAATATAGTTAAGAGCCATCAATATCGTGTATAATTCTGATGTAAAAATAGAGAAGCCTTTACCTATGTAAAATGTTTTTTGTACCTTTAAGGCAGGAATGACGAATCCAGCTCCGCTATCAGCTGTATCTAAAACAGATCCGCCTGTGAAAGTTTTAAGGCGATTAAGAAAATATGTGATTAAATGAGATTTGACTTCTGATACTAGAATATCTATTTTATCTAGTTTATTGAGATTTATGTAGTCTATGTCAAAGTTAGCTTTTTCAAGTTCCCAGGAAGGTATGGATGGAATAAGTGGCATTACTGGAATGTTATTTACATCAACATTGTTTTTGCTTGGGAGAACATCTGCAAAATTTCGAATAGGTTGAATAGTATGCACCTTTCGAGATTTCTGATATAGTCAGTTTCTGAGGTGTATAGTAATTCATCCTTAACTGAGTTCTTAACGGCCAGAGATCTAATAACATACTTTGTCACCGCTAATTCACGTTGATCTGTAAGCGGTAATATGTTACTTTCTTTATAAGACTTCATTGTGTTTGTATGAACGGGCACACCAAGAGCCAATCTAACAGCTTTGCTGTCTACACTCTGTAATTTTTTAAGAGTGTAGTTGAGACAGTAAAATATACCTCTTGTCCATGGAGCAGTTTCGATCGAATCAAAGAAATCGCTAGGTGTAACATAGTTTGAGTGTCTTAGCTCAAGGGCTGTCTGTTGATTATTTTTAAGAAATTAGGTCTTTTGTTTGCTTTTGTAATTGAATATGCTATGTGGTGTCTCCAATTCAACTTTCGTGTTAAGTACACTCCAAGAAATGTTTTTTTCAAACTTTTTTTTAATTCTTTTTGGACAAAACACAAATAGATACAATGTTCGCTGAACATTATTACAATATCATTAAAAAAGAACAAGATGTGTATACAATGGATTGAGCATGCGCCATATCTATTAGTTTATGTTTTCTTAAACAATATAAGGTCGTTTAATTTATACAGTTTTAGATTTTAGTTGTTGCTGTTGGTGTTTGTTTGTTTGTTTGTTTGTTTGTTTGTTTGTTTGTTGTTTGTATTTTATGTGCATTCTCTCTAGTAAAAGGTCAACGATGAACGCATTAGCAAAGCAAGATTATCTGCATGAGCCCAAAGTTCAAAACACATGCAAAACGTCTACATCTTCATCAAAGTTTCTATGTGCATGGAATTTACAGTCATTTACAATTATATGTAAGACAAACATTCAAATATAAACTGACAGGTCATACAGAAATCACGCATACATCTCATAAAGAAGCCAAATGTCACATCAAACTTCATTTGAAAGTCACATCAAACTTCATCTGCTACCAGGGACAAATATGGCAACCATTTTTCTTTAAGAGCGTGTGCACTCCAAGAAATTTAACGGCCGGCTTGATAACCTGAGTAATTACATGAAAGACAATATCTGAAGTTATCGAGTGAAAAGACTTATCTTATACTTTTTGACAATGATGAAAACCCTAAAACTCTCCCTATATTATCACTGGATAGTAATCCTCTATCGGTAAAAAACTTTTATTGATCAGGATGTAATCAGTTTGATTTCTTGTACTGTCTCCTGGATTCATCCATGTCCATTTTCTTCTGTAGGTTGTTCAAACCAAGTGTTTCCTATTATTGAATTCATTTGTTTGTTCTTACTCAACAAGTTTCTCTCCCCTTTTATTTTGCGTGCCAAGGCCATGAAGTCAAACTATATCGTCCACCCTATCCTGTCCCACTTTAGCTTTAACATATCTCATTATTACTATAATGTCCTGTGATTTGCACCGACCTTGGCTGTGTCTAATACTTCACAGATGTTGTCAGTTTCTTCTGAGTACTTGCGGATGTTGGTGCATATACTTGGATAATGTTGACATCAAAAGGCTTGCTATCCAATTTAACTAATAAAACAAGGCCTGATACAGCCCAGTATCCTTTGATAGACTTTGGCTTGTTACTGTCCATTATGATGCCTACTCTTCTTTCAAACGTGTCTCCACAAAAACATATAATGTTATGCTTGTCTGATGTTATCTTCCATCTCACTACCCCTAGTCCTAAAATATTGATGTTAAGCCTCCGTTCTATTTCAGCTGGCCATGTTTATCTTGGGAATATATAATGGTGGTTTCCCGTTGCCTTCCATCTTTTTTGTTTTTGTTTTTGTTTTGTTGTTGTTGTTGTTGTTATTTTTCACACGCACTGTCCCTAACATAGACCTGGTAGACCCAGGGAGAAAATTCTGGACGGACTTGCAGAGTGGCTGGGGACGAGGAAGGTGGGTGAGACGCTAGGGGCAACGAGAGATAGAGGCAGATGGAAGTCCATGATTGCCAACGCCATATGGCAGGGCACCTGATGATGATGATGATGACTGTCCCTAGCCTTTGTCGTTTCCACAACTACCTACAAGGCAGTGGAGATGATTTTCTGTCAGAGTTTACTCCCTTACCCTTTGTCTCTCCTGAGATAACCAGAAACCAGTGGTACTTTTCTATTAGGGTTTTCTCCCTTAGCCTGGTCTCTCCTGAGATAACCAGAAACAGTGGTACTTTTCTGTTAGGATTTTCTCCTCCTTGCCTCCTGAGATAACCAGAAACCAGTGGTACTTTTCTGTTAGGGTTTTCTCCCTTAGCCATGGTCTCTCCTGAGACACCCACAGGCCACAGAACACGGAGCTGCAAAAAACAATACATGTATAAAAAAGAAAAAGAGTATTGCTTTGGGTGAACATGATAACAAATGTTCAATAATACATTGACGTCAATATAACTTATACATTATATTAATATGTTTTTTTTTCTACAAATAAAAACGTCAAAAAAGAAGATAACTTCCTACAGTTATCAAATGTATTGTCATCAACAGAGATAGCACCAAACTGGTTTAAATAAACTGGTCATTTTAACATCTTGCAGCAAAACGCACACAATGACACATAAAATTTTCGACATGGAAAAAAATGGCATATTTCTTTCTATAATAATGGTTCGTTTTCTTTTGAAGGACATCATCCAAGAGAGTTTCAAAAAAATGTGTCTGGATGTTAGTCATAATATCAAAGATGCAGGTTCATCATCATCATGTGCCTTGCCACATGGCGTTGGCGATCACGGTCCTCCACATGCATCTGTCCCTTGTGGCCGCAAGCAATCTCCCACCTTCTCTGTCCTGAGCCACCCTGTAAGTCCTTCCAATATTTTCTCCCTGGGTCTCCCTGGTGTTCTCTTTCCCTCCAGATTTCCTGTTGTGATCAGATGCTCTAAGTCCCTTTCTCATAAAATGTGTGTGTGTGTGTGTGTGTGTGTGTGTGTGTGTGTGTGTGTAGTGGTGTTATATGTGTCATGTGTGTATGCATTGCATATGCGTGAAACAATGACACTAAAAGCGGGTATTTGTACAGGTCTGAGTTTATCATGGAAATACATCCATATTAAGTCATTACCTATGTTATATGATGCGTGAATATGCACCCATAAGTGACGTCAAACACGACGTGAACATTTTCTCATGTAAATTTCTTTCCTTTTTCTATTTGCATTTTTCTGAATCATCAACACATAAACTATTGATAGAAGAGACAACGTGTTAATCTAGAGAACTACGTCTGCGGAGGAAAGGTCTTCACTGTCAATCCAGTATTATGATTATATAGGACTGATTTCACACACACAATCTCACTAATGTTTTCATACTAACATACAAATGTAAAAACCACACCATACTTAATATTTTTTCGTATGTATGGAATGTCAGCATATTCTTGAAAAACAAATTCAGCTGATGACGTGTCTGTGTGCTTGTGTAAAAGCAAAAGACTTGATATACCTGACGGCATTTTGACGTCAGAGGCAGTCCAGACCCAGAAAGAGAACCAAGAGAAAAGAACATCAAGATGGTTTGAGTAAAACTATATTGTCTTTCTTTCTAAGAAATAAACACCCATGTACAAACATATATGTCCAAATACATGTGACAGAAGCTTATGCGCACACACACAAACACACACACACACACACGCGCACACACACACACACACACACACACACACACACACACACACACACACACAACACACACACACACACACACCACACACACCCATCGATCAGTCTTTAATCTCACCAGAATTAGTACCCTGCTGTACCTGGGACACTCACAGAGACACTTTAGGAAGTGATCACTTGCCTATCCTCATATAACACTAACTAACGAAAACATCAGGATGAAAGACAACATTCCTGATATTATACCAAAATGTAATTATACACGCGCTGATTGGTCCTTGTTTCAGACTGCTCCTGCTAATGGAGATTTCACACATTATGAAAGTGAAAATGTAGACGTTATGTTTTCTAATTTCCAGGAGTCAGTTCTAGCTGCAGCAGCAGACCTTTCCATCCCGAAACTCAAAACTTTAAAGTCCAATAACCGTTTGGGTAATGTTTGGTGGACGGAGGTATGTGAGCAAGCAGTTCAGTATAAAAAAGAGAAATACAAAATCTACATCAAAAGCAGGAAACCTGAAGATCATATGGAAATGAAAAAAGCTAACACCCAGTGTAATAAAATCATCGCTGAAGCAAAGAAAAATTATTGGGCATCATACTGCACTAAAGAAATTTCAGATTTCAAGGATTTCCATAAAGTCTGGACAAAAATGAATCAAATGAAAAATGGAGCCAACTTACCTAGGTCTCCAATAATGATTGACACATATCACAAATTTCCTTCCGACATGGACAAAGCTGAAACTTTTGTGGAACTTTTTGCCGAAAATAGTAAAATAGATGGTTTGACTCCTACCTGCAAACACTACAGGGAAATGGCAGCTAACAACCCTATCTACACTGATCCAATACCTCAGAATGATCGCTGGTTTAATTCTCCAATCACCTCAGAAGAGTTTAAAAAAAACCACTATCTTGTCTCTACACAACAAGAGGATTTCGGTAGGTGTCGATGCAGTTTCAACTGAAATGATTAAACATCTTCCAGAAAACTATATTATTTTTTTACACAACATTTTTCGGAAATGCTGGGTTGGTGGAACTATACCACAATTATGGCAAAAGTCTATTGTTATACCAGCATGAAAAGGAGGAAAGCCTAAAAACAATAAAAACAGTTACAGACCAATTGCGTTGACGTCCCATACGAGCAAACTATTGGAAAAATTGGTATCAAACAGACTTGTACATTACTGTGATAAAAATAACGTTATTCCAGTAAATCAGGCTGGTTTTAGAAAAGGGAGATCTACAGTTGAGCACCTGGTTAATCTTACCACTCACATCAAGAAACAATTTGCCCGCAGAAAAAGTCTTTTAGCTACTTTTTTTGATGTGAAAAAAGCTTACGATTAAGTTTGGCATACGCGTTTATTGTACAAGCTGAAATCTGTTGGTTTATCTGGCAATATGTATGATTATATTAAGTCTTTTTTAGCCAATAGAACTATTCAGGCAAGACTGGGAACTAGTTATTCTACTTCACGACATATTGATATGGAAATTCCACAAGGTTCAGTGATAGCACCGCTTTTATTTTAATATCCTTATACAGGATCTTCCTAAAGCACTCTCAAATCGTGTTGTTTTGGCACAGTACGCTGATGATATATGTATTTGGATAAATATTACTTTAAAAAAGACAACTCCACAGAGAGCACAGAATTACATTAGGAAGTTGTATCAATCTGATCTTGATAATCTTGGAAACTATATGCTAGAAAATGGTCTGTCGTTGTCAGCGGAAAAAACTAACATGATGCTATTTAATTCTGGTGGTACTTTAAGTAACTTGCCTACTTTCAGATTGCTTGGTGAAGTGTTACATTACAAACAGGTTGTAAAATTTCTGGGAGTCTTTATGACATCGAAATTAAACTGGAATGTCCATTTTGATTATATTTCAACAAAAGCAAGAAAAGCCCTAAATTTTCTAAAGATAATAAGCCCATTACCTTGGGGAATGGATACGAACATACTAATTCAACAGCACTTGTACGATCTAAATTATCCTATGCACAAGAAGTGTTCTTCAGTGCACCAAAATATTTATTAAAGAAGATGCAAAGCTTAAACTGCAAAAGTATTAAAGTTGCTCTAGGTGTCCCTACTCATGTCTCTAATCTGGAAACGTACAAAGTTGCTGGAATTCTGCCTCTGAACAACTATCGTGAGCTAGCGACATCAACATTTGCAGTTAGAATTACTTCACAAACGGACAATTTTGTGAGTAAGGAAATTAAAATCAGGTCTGATGTTGAAAATGCCTGTTGCAAATTACCTATCTGACTTGGTCAAACAGTCTAACATAAATGTGGATGAAATAGCTGAGACACCATCAACAACGTCTATCCCTACATGGGAAATGCTAAAAGCCTCTTTTGATATTGATTATACAGACGCTAAGAAATCTGAAAACGTCAACATTTCGATATCCACAGCAAGAGAACACATCGATGAAAAATACGTACCCACTTTCACATTTTTACCGATGGATCAGTCTTAGAAAATAAATGTGCTGGAGCAGCATTTTATGTTCCAAAATTTAAAATAAAAAAGTCATTTTTCGTTGGGGCAAACATATCTATCTTTACAGCGGAATTAGTCGCTATTAATCAAGCATTGCATTATCTAGTAAATCTTAAACCCACGTCTTTCAAAGTAGTTCTCTTTGTTGACTCAAAATCTGTATTATATGCCTTACGGTGTTTTGATGCTGACACAAGACCTGATTTAATTACTGAGGCAAATCATCTTATACATCGTTTAAGGGTCAACGGTACAGATATCAGTTTATGCTGGGTGCCTTCTCACGTTGGTCTTCACGGCAACGAAGTAGTTGACAGAGCAGCTAAGCAAGGCGCCCAGAATTCTGATAATGCTATTGAATTATATGTTCATACCTCCGTAAAAGAAGCTTGCAACTTGCTCGAATCAGCCTCATGGACTCGATTTCATGAACATTCAAATGAACAGTTTGTGTCACAACAAATGATAAAACTTACCGTTCAAATTGTATGTAAAAAATTGCAGTATTCTTCCATGTATCATTTGAGATCGATTGTTGCTGTTTGTTTTCGTATTCAGCTAAACGCATTGAAAACAAAATATTGTAAAATTGTCAAGTGTATTTGCGGCGAACAGTTCACACTGTTTCACTGTTTATTCTACTGCAAAATGCTACGTTTTTTTTTACCGAAAATGTTTACTCAAGAAAAGTATTCTGAAAATCATTTCCAAAAAATTACATCAGATCAATCTTTGTTAGTTAGAATTTCAGAATCATTAGTTCACAGTCCTGTTAATGCATTACTTTAACTTTATTCGGTTTGTGTTTTAGTGTTACAATTTCCCTTCACGTTGTTGAAGTTAATTGTTAGTGTTAAGTTCTCGTTCCATTTTACTGTTCTCCCACCTGCTAATGTCTTTTTCCTCTGTCTTCCCTCTGCCCAAATCCTACCCGTCCAACTATCGTTCTACATCTTATTTTGTTCATTTTTTTTATATTTTTTTTATTCCCCCTCCCCTCTCCCCCGTCTAATATCACTTCTAGTGTGAAGATGGTAAATCAAAGAACGAACGAACGAACACACACACACACACACACACACACACACACACACACACACACACACACACACACACACACACACACACACACACACACACAAACACAAACACACAAACACAAACACACACACACACAGAAGGAGAGAGAGAAGGAAAGAGACAAACAAATGGACAGATAGACAGGCAGAGACAGAGACAGAGACACAGAGAAACTCAGATACATCATCATCATCATCAGGTGCCTTGCCGCATGGCGTTTGTGATTATGGACTTCTGTCTGTCTCTGTCTCTTGTTGCCTTAAGCATCTCTTCCACCCCCCTTGTCCCCAGCCACTCTGCAAGTCCGTCTAGTATCTTCTCCCTGGGTCTACCCGGTGCTCTCTTTCCCTCCAGCTTTCCCATTATGACCAGGTGATCCAATTCCCCTTTCCTCATAAAATCGCCTATAAATGTGGCCTTTCTTTTTCCTAATATTCTTTATGAATGATCTACTTGTATCTGCCTCCAACAAGACTGTCTTGTTTGTTTTCCTTGCTGTCCATGGAACTCTCAACATTCTTCTTAGAAACCACATCTCAGCTGCCTCAATCTTGTTCTGGCTTTGCTTGTTGACTGTCCATGCCTTGCAACCGTACAACAGTATTGGTTCTATATAACATTCAAGAACTCTCTTCCTGATGTTAATTCATAGGCATTTGTTGGTAAGAATGCTTTCATCTTCTTGAATGTTGTTTTGGCTTGGCCGATTCTGCCGGCTATTTCTGATGTGCATCTGCCGTCTGATGAAATGATCGTTCCCAGGTATTTAAACTTATCAACCTGTCTCAAGGTTGTGCCATTTGCTGTTATTTTGCATGAGGGGATTTTATGTTTTTTGCTGATCACCATGACTTCAATCTTCCTGTTGTTTAGTTCCAACCCCTTACCTTTGCTTTCTATTTCTAGTATATTCACAAGGTTTTGTAGTTCCCTTTCACTTTCTGCAATTAGCACGGTGCCATCTGCGTATTGAATATTGTTTAACATTTTTTCCTCCAACCTTTAATCCAGGGTCTTCCTCTAGGTTTCTCATGATGTTTTCGCTGTAAAGTGAAAACAAACAGATCTGGTGACAAAACATAACCCTGTCTGACTCCTCTTTTGATGTTTTGGTAAGAGCGTATATCGTTTTTTATTCTCATTGCAGCTGTTTGTTCCCAATACATATTTCTGATTATTCGTAGATCTTTTCCATTAATATTGAGTCTTTCTAGCTGGTTGATCAATTCTTCATGTCTTACCCGATCGAAAGCCTTGGTCTAATCAACAAAGCATATATAATTATCCTTGTTCATCTCGATTGACCTCTATGATAGTTCTTATGGTGTATATGGCATTAATAGTTCCTTTTCTTTCCACAAATCCACACTTTCCACAAATCTGCTATTTCTTTTTTGATTCTATTCCTTGTCCTCATCATGATTATTCTTAATAGGATCGTGGTTACATGACTCATCAAACTGATTGTGCGGTGGAGTTCGCATTCTATAGCCCCTGTCTTCTTTGGAAATGCAATGAAAATTGATTTTGACACATCTTTGGGGATTTTTCCAGTGTCGTAAATTTCATTTAAGAGGACTGCTATTTTTTCTATACCGAATTCCTCCAGGGCTTCAATCATCTCTGTAGTAATGTTGTCTGGTCCTGGGGCTTTTCCTGGTTTCATCTTTTTCAATGCTGCTCTAACTTCATCTTTCATTATGGGTGGTCCTTCAAAGTTCTTTCTTATAATGTGTTCTATATTTCTGTCATCGTCAAAAAGGTCTTTAATGTACTCTCCCTATCTGTGTAATATTTTGTCTTTTTCTATGAATTGCGTGCCATCTTTCGATTTTAAGCAACCAGTTGATGTGCATGTATTTTTCCTGTGGACAGTTTCTTCAATTCGTCTGTATATACCCTGAGGATCCGTTTTGTGTTGGTCTTCTATTTCTTTGCATTTTGTTTTCAGCCAAGCTTCCTCAGCTTCATTGCACCTATTCCTGATTTCTTTGTTTATCTTCCTGTATATCTCCTCCTTTATCTTTGCCTTCCTCCGTTCCTCCATCAAGCCTAAAATTTCTTTTGTCATCCAGTTCATTTTTGCTTTTCTATCTACTACAGGGATTTCTTCACAACCTTCATTTATCGAATTTCTCAACATTGTCCATTGTTCTTCACTGTCACCAACGTCTTCCAGAGCACTGAATTTGTTTTGAACATGTACGTTACATTTTTGACGTATCACTTCATCTGTCTTTAAGAGTCCAATATCTAGTTTGATGTTGCTTTTGGTCTGTTTCCTTTTCCGTAATTTCAGGCTAAATCTTCTCACTACAGGATTGTGGTCCTGTTGCAGTCTGCGCCTGGTAGTGTTTTTGCTGACAGTAAAAATTTCTAAATCTTTTATTAATCAGGATGTAGTCAATCTGATTTTTGGTATTATCTCCTGGACTCATCCAAGTCCATTTTCTTCTATTAGGCTGCTCAAACCAGGTGTTTCCTACTATGAACTCATTCGTCTGAGCCCATTCTACAAGTTTCCCTCCCCTTTCATTTTGTGTACCAGACAGAGACAGACAGAAAGACAGACAGAGACAGACAGAAAGACAGACAGAGACAGAGAGAGACTCAGACACACACACAGACAAACACACACAAAGACTCATACGGTGCACGCGTGCGCATGCACACATGCACTCACGCACACAGAGAGAGACTCAGATACACACACACGCACACACACATACACACACACACACATACACACACATATATACACACGTACGTATACACACAGAGGCACGCGCACATACATACCTATGCTCACACACCCATGCTTGCAGTCCACATGCATGCACAGGCACATGCACATAGTCTGTCTTGTTCTCTTTACTTCTAGACATTTTTTGTAATCATATTTTTCCATTGAAAATGAAAAATTGTCAGAATTGGTTGACTACCTTGGTATTCTTATAGATTGTCAGAACTGGTTGACTACCTTGGTATTCTTATAGATTGTCAGAACTGGTTGACTACCTTGGTATTCTTATAGATTGTGAGAACTGGTTGACTACCTTGTATTCTTATAGATTGTCAGAATTGGTTGACTACCTTGGTATTCTTATAGGTTGTCAGAATTGGCTGACTACCTGGGTATTCTTATAGATTGTCAGAACTGGTTGACTACCTTGGTATTCTTATAGATTGTCAGAACTGGCTGACTACCTGGGTATTCTTATAGATTGTCAGAATTGGTTTACTACCTTGGTATTCTTATAGGTTGTCAGAACTGGTTACTACCTTGGTATTCTTATAGTTGTCAGAACTGGCTGACTACCTGGTATTCTTATAGATTGTCAGAACTGGTTGACTACCTTGGTATTCTTATAGATTGTCAGAACTGGTTGACTACCTGGTATTCTTATAGATTGTCAGAATTGGTTGACTACCTTGGTATTCTTATAGATTGTCAGAACTGCTTGACTACCTTGGTATTCTTATAGATTGTCAGATTGATTGACTACCATGGTTGTATTCTTATAGATTGTCAGAACTGGTTGACTACCTTGGTATTCTTATAGATTGTCAGAACTGGTTGACTACCTTGGTATTCTTATAGATTGTCAGATTTGATTGACTACCATGTTGGTATTCTTATAGATTGTCAGAACTGGTTGACTACCTTGGTATTCTTATAGATTGTCAGAACTGGTTGACTACCTTGGTATTCTTATAGATTGTCAGAACTGGTTGACTACCTTGGTATTCTTATAGATTGTCAGAACTGGTTGACTACCTTGGTATTCTTATAGATTGTCAGAATGGTTGACTACCTTGGTATTCTTATAGATTGTCAGAACTGGTTGACTACCTTGGTATTCTTATAGATTGTCAGAACTGGTTGACTACCTTGGTATCTTATAGATTGTCAGAACTGGTTGACTACCTTGGTATTCTTATAGATTGTCAGAACTGGTTGACTACCTTGGTATTCTTATAGATTGTCAGAATTGGTTGACTACCTTGGTATTCTTATAGATTGTAGAACTGGTTGACTACCTTGGTATTCTTATAGATTGTCAGAACTGGTTGACTACCTTGGTATTCTTATAGATTGTCAGAACTGGTTGACTACCTTGGTATTCTTATAGATTGTCAGAACTGGTTGACTACCTTGGTATTCTTAAGATTGTCAGAATTGGTTGACTACCTTGGTATTCTTAATAGATTGTCAGAATTGGTTGACTACCTTGGTATTCTTATAGATTGTCAGAAT
>JAPXFY010000025.1:4824327-4841827 GCA_030674185.1 Monoplex corrugatus | reverse complement strand
TCTGAAAAGTCATATAACCTTGCCGATGAATTCAACACTACTCTCCACCATCTTCTGGACACTCATGCTCCAGCCACAACCCGTCTTTTACCTGACCGCCCCCCTACCCCCTGGCTCACTCATGAGATTGCCTGTGCAAGACGTGCCCGCGCAGAGCAGAGCGCCGCTGGCGCAAATCCAAACTCACTGCTGCCTCCTCTTTCTCTCCCATTATGTAACACATCAGTCCCAATTTCTGATTCAGCTAAAATCCTTGGTGTCTGCATTGACTCTACCCTCTCCATGAACAACTTTGTTTCTCAAACTGCCAGATCTTGCTACTATCACCTCCATCGTATAAGCCTGATCAGGAAGTATCTCTCTGTGGAAACAACTGCAAAACTCGTTCTCTCCTTCATAATGTCTCGCATTGACTATTGCAATTCACTCCTGTCCGGTCTTCTTGCCTCCACCACTCACATCCTACAGCGCATTCAAAATAATGCTGCACGCCTTGTACTCAAAAAGAAAAAAGCTGACCACATATCTCCAATCCTGGCACAACTTCACTGGCTCCCTGTATCAAAGCGCATACAGTACAAACTAGACACCATGTGCTACAAAAGCCTCAATAACGCAGCCCCCGATTACCTGTCAAGCCTACTTGAGATCTATGTTCCCTCACGTATCCTCCGCTCTGCCTCCGATCCTCTGACTTTTCGCTTTCCACGCACTAAGCTCAATACCTATGGTCCACGAGCCTTCTCTGTTTCTGGTCCGCTCTCCTGGAACAAACTTCCTCTCTCGGTCCGTCAGCAACCTACTTTCGTCTCCTCAAGTCCGCTCTCAAAACTCACCTTTTCTCCTCTGCATAAAATCCTAACCTCACTCAATCCCCTCTGCAGCCTGTCTCCACTCGGAAGGGAATCACATTGCAATATATAATTGTATATAATATGCTCTCTATAATATTTTTCTCTCCCCATTTATAGCCGTGTGTGTGTGTGTGTGTGTGTGTGTGTGTGTGTGTGTGTGTGTGTGTGTGTGTGTGTGTGTGGTGTTTTGTGTGTGTGTGTGCGTGGGTACGTGTGTGTGCTTGCGTGCGTGCGTGCGTGTGTGTGCGTGCGTGTGTGTGTGTGAGTTTCAGCGCTATATAAATATTGTAATTATTATTATTATTATAAACACACTCAGACACAATTACACACAGACACACACTCACCTATGCATGCACACATCCACACACAAGCACACGTGCAACACACAAACTCATACATACGTACAATCACGCACATACAAAAGCACACACAAACACACACAAACATACAAACACATAGACACACACACAAACACACAAACACACACACACATACAAACACACACACACACAGTCACACACACACACACATAGAAACACACACACACACACACAAACACACACACACACACAAACACACACACACACACACACACATACACACACACACACACACACACTGCCTACTACCAGTCACACAGGTCATCTATTCTAATGAACTAACAAGGGTTGAAGTCATTCCTGGTCAAGTTGACACCATTCATGGTGATTTTTACGGGCATGCAGGGAGTTCACTGATGAAGAGATGATTTCACTACAATATTGTCGGAAGCTATATCAATGATAGATTGATACAAGGACAGACAATAGTGTATAGAACACATCAATAAGTTAGGTAGAACCTGACTCTATTTCAATGATAGATTGACACAAGACAGACAATAGTGTATAGAACACATTGTTAGGTAGAACCTGACTCTATTTCAATGATAGATTGACACAAGGACAGACAATAGTGTATAGAACACATTGTTAGGTAGAACCTGACTCTATTTCAATGATAGATTGATACAAGGACAGACAACAGTGTATAGAACACATCAATAAGTTAGGTAGAACCTGACTCTATTTCAATGATAGATTGAATACAAGGACAGACAATAGTGTATAGAACCATCAATAAGTTAGGTAGAACCTGACTCTATTTCAATGATAGATTAATACAAGGACAGACAATAGTGTATAGAACACATTGTTAGGTAGAACCTGACTCTATTTCAATGATAGATTGACACAAGGACAGACAATAGTGTATAGAACCATCAATAAGTTAGGTAGAACCTGACTCTATTTCAATGATAGATTGACACAAGGACAGACAATAGTGTATAGAACCATCAATAAGTTAGGTAGAACCTGACTCTATTTCAATGATAGACTGACACAAGGACAGACAATAGTGTATAGAACACATCAATAAGTTAGGTAGAACCTGACTCTATTTCAATGATAGATTGACACAAGGACAGACAATAGTGTATAGAACACATTGTTAGGTAGAATCTACTGTTGCCGTGGTATAGTTATTAGCGTAATGGAATACCGACCAGAAGAATCCCTATCAGCGCCCTCAAAAATCATTGTGTTTTTTTGTTTGTTTGTTTGTTTGTTTTTTTCGGCTCCAACCAGCTCCGACCTAGAGTTGAGCGTACACTGGGCTCATTGGAAAGAATGGGACCAGACAGTTGAGTCTCAGTCACTTCAGATATGTGTCATTGAGGATGTTGCTCAAATCTTCTAACACTGCAGGTGTCTGTATCTTTTTGGCCTAAATATATGATAGAAAGCGTAAAGTACAGCCTGTCACGTAGTCTTAATCCTGGTTGAAATCAATTACATCATGATTATCATACTCATCGTCATCATCAACATCGCATTGTAAAAACTGCGCCAGTTTCTGTGGCCATAAAGGTGGTGTAGAAAACAGGATCTTAAAAACATGAAGGAAAGAATGAAACAAGTCAGCACAAAGGAAACATCTCTATGTGCGATGATCTTCAAAACAAAACAAAACAAAACAAAAAACATTGATAGAACCTCAAGACCTCGCCAACACGTAGGGTTTATGTGCAGACTTATGGCACTGACCATGATTATTTTGGATCCTGTGTCCATCACATGGTAACTACAGTGTTAGTGCTTGTGGAATTTGTTAAGACAGGTAACACCTTCTTGAGAAATACAAAAATGAAAAAAAGTCGGTGTCAGTGTGGTGAAGGCACCAGCTGCTATGTGACTGTCTACATGATGTGTGACAAAGCCCAGACATCACTATAACCAGTGTCAGTGGTGGTGAAGGCACCAGGTGCTATGTGACTGTCTACATGATGTGTGACAAAGCCTGGACATCACTATAACCAGTGTCAGTGTGGTGAAGGCACCAGGTGCTATGTGACTGTCTACATGATGTTGACAAAGCCATGGACATCACTATAACCATGTCAGTGTGGTGATGGCACCAGCTGCTATGTGACAGTGTCTACATGATGTGTGACAAAGCCTGGACATCACTATAACCAGAACCCTGCAACACATCCATATAGAGCCAGCCAACAGATGCACTGGTTTCCAGTCAAAACTTGAATTAAATTCACGATTTCTACATTTTGTTTTCAGTCCACAAATCAGACAGCATGGTAACATAACTAGTTTAACAAAGAGAAGTAAAGGCTGTCCCATTAGATCTGAGTGATAGGAGAGTGAGGTGGTAGAGACCTCACTAATGTCAGGTCAGCAGTTTGAAGGCAAGTCCAGCTGCTTTCTCTCTCTCCATTCAGTACCTTACACATTTCTGAACAAGGTCAGGTATCCAATCACAGCTGGGTGGGCTGGAGACAGCTTGCATATAGTTTCCCCAGCCAGGATCAAACCCATGTGCTTTGATTGGAAGGTTGCTACACTTTGCTGTCAGTGTGTACATTCAAACAACAGGCCAACATAATCAGCACTGTGCAACACATCATGTAGCCCTGCCAACAACTACACTGGCTTCCAGTCAAGGCACGCATTGAGTGCAGTGTTGCTACATTTTGCTTTCAGGGTATAAATTCACACAGCAGGCCAACAGAACCAGCAGCATGTAACAGTCAGATGATGAATGGATCCAGATAAAGGTTGAGCTGGATGTGGAACAGCACTGGATGCAGCTGAACAACCATATTCCTGATTGTCAGTCCTTGGCACAGCTGACACACAGGAAGTCTGATGGCTGTGGCTGGGTGGTTACTGCCACAGACTTTCCTTCTCTCTTTTCTAACCACAGTCATGTTCGTGTTTCCTCTGCAGTGGTGATGTCTGTACGTACAGCCTGTCGCCAGGCACAGACATCTGTAGCTGTCTCTTCCCAGGTGTACACACTGGTAGCAACAGACTTGAGGTCACGTTCGCAAACGTCTGTATATTGCAGCAGTGGGCGCCCTGTGGGCCGGGATCCTACAACAAGCTCTCTGTACATGATAACTTTTGGGATGTGGCCATGCTCCACGTGTCAGACTCGATCAAACCAGTGCAGCCGTTGTTGTGTGAAGACAGCATACATGGTCGGCATGCTGACCTGGTCCAGGACGTCCATATTTGGTACACAGTCATTCCATGAAATGCCCAGCTCGGGCGCTAGCTTCACACGTGACAGTTACTGAGGCAGCGCTCTTGGCGCGCATTGGTCGTCCGCTCTCGCTGAAGATAGAGAACAGTACTCATCATGCTGGCTCAGTACATTCCAGTCTTGGTGACTGTGGTGAGCTTGCTATCTTTTGAATAGCGTGTTCATGGTAGTGGCACTCCCTACTGTCTGTTGAGCTCTGGGTTGAGGGAAGGTTCCTGGAGATTGTTGATCCTACGTGAGTTCAATTACTACTTGCAGGATGTGATCGCCGATGCTGATGCTGGATATTTTGCTGATGCTCTGCTCCATGATCTATGTCTTCTTCAGACTGATCATAAGAACAAACTCTTGGCACACATGCGCTAGGGAGCTGACTATCCTCTGGAGACCAGGCAATGTGTGAGATGTCAAGGAAGCATCATCAGTGAAGAGTACCTCCCGGATCAGGACCTGACGTACTTTGTCTTTTGCTCTGAAGCGTGCAATGTTGAAGAACTTGCGATCAGACCTAGTGTAAAGATACAGGCCACTATAAAATGGTCAGAAAATGTACTACAAAACAAGGGAAATGAAAATCCCAAAGAGCGTTGGAACAAGGACCCAGCCCTGTTTCATTCCACTTTAAATGGGATATGGCTCTGAGCGTGATCCATTAACCTGCACTGCCTACATGCCAGTATGCATATAGACAATGAGATTCAGCAATTTATAATTTTTTGGGGGGAAGGGGCATCTGATTTTCCCCAGGAGTGCGAAAAGTTCTGCCCTGTTAGCCATGTCAAAAGCTTTGGTCAGGTCGATCAATTTAACATGTAGAGACTTCCTAGCTCCTGGCTCTTCTCGTATGTCTTGGCTGGTTGAGTAACACTGGCGTCTTCTTGATCAACATGACAATATTTACATTGTGTGTGTCTTGGCTGGCTGAGTAGCACTGACGTCTTCTTGATCAACATGACAATATTTACATTTTGTGTGTCATGGCTGGCTGAGTAACACAGACGTCTTCTTGATCAACATGACAATATTTACATTGTGTGTGTCTTGGCTGGCTGAGTAACACTGACGTCTTCTTGATCAACATGACAACATTTGCATTGTGTGTGTCTTGGCTGGCTGAGTAACACTGATGTCTTCTTGATCAACATGACAATATTTACATTGTGTGTGTCTTGGCTGGCTGAATAACACTGACGTCTTCTTGATCAACATGACAATATTTACATTGTGTGTGTCTTGGCTGGCTGAGTAACACTGACGTCTTCTTGATCAACATGTCAATATTTACATTGTGTATGTCTTGGCTGGCTGAGTAACACTGACGTCTTCTTGATCAACATGACAATATTTACATTGTGTGTGTCTTGGCTGGCTGAGTAACACTGACGT
This sequence comes from Monoplex corrugatus, assembly GCA_030674185.1. NCBI lineage: Eukaryota > Metazoa > Mollusca > Gastropoda > Littorinimorpha > Ranellidae > Monoplex > Monoplex corrugatus. The sequence continues at coordinate 4,835,981 of JAPXFY010000025.1, read as the reverse complement.
CTTCTTGATCAACATGACAATATTTACATTGTGTGTGTCTTGGCTGGCTGAGTAACACTGACGTCTTCTTGATCAACATGACAATATTTACATTGTGTGTGTGTCTTGGCTGGCCTAGTAACACTGACGTCTTCTTGATCAACCTGACAATATTTACATTGTGTGTGTCTTGGCTGGCTGAGTAACACTGACGTCTTTTGATCAACATGACAATATTTACATTGTGTATGTCTTGGCTGGCTGAGTAACACTGACGTCTTCTTGATCAACATGACAATATTTACATTGTGTATGTCTTGGCTGGCTGAGTAACACTGACGTCTTCTTGATCAACATGACAATATTTACATTGTGTATGTCTTGGCTGACTGAGTAACACTGACGTCTTCTTGATTAACATGACAATATTTACATTGTGTGTCTTGGCTGGCTGAGTAACACTGACGTCTTCTTGATCAACATGACAATATTTACATTGTGTATGTCTTGGCTGGCTGAGTAACACTGACGTCTTCTTGATCAACATGACAATATTTACATTGTGTATGTCTTGGCTGGCTGAGTAACACTGACGTCCTCTTGATCAACATGACAATATTTGAGTAACACTGACGTCTTCTTGATCAACATGACAATATTTACATTATGTGTCTTGGCTGGCTGAATAACACTGACGTCCTCTTGATCAAAATGACAATATTTGAGTAACACTGACGTCTTCTTGATCAACATGACAATATTTACATTGTGCATGTCTTGGCTGGCTGAGTAACACTGACGTCTTCTTGATCAACATGACAATATTTATATTGTGTATGTCTTGGCTGGCTGAGTAACACTGACGTCTTCTTGATCAACATGACAATATTTATGTTGTGTATGTCTTAGCTGGCTGAGTAACACTGACGTCTTCTTGATCAACATGACAATATTTACATTGTGTGTGTCTTGGCTGGCTGAGTAACACTGACGTCTTCTTGATCAACATGACAATATTTACATTGTGTGTGTCTTGGCTGGCTGAGTAACACTGACGTCTTCTTGATCAACATGACAATATTTACATTGTGTGTGTCTTGGCTGACTGAGTAACACTGATGTCTTCTTGATCAACATGTCCATATTTACATTGTGTATGTCTTGGCTGGCTGAGTAACACTGACGTCTTCTTGATCAACATGACAATATTTACATTGTGTGTCTTGGCTGGCTGAGTAACACTGACGTCTGGTTTCTCATACTGAACTACTTCTGCCTGGATGCTGTCTTTGCCTGGTGCCTTACCATCAGCAATTGAGTCACTGACCTTGCTGAATTCGTCTTCAGTTTGGGCAACTGTAGCTCACTGATGACGGATAAGGTGGGGATAATGACATAACATGGCTCAATGATTGCATTGTCAGTGCAGTACAGGTTCTGGTAGTGCTTGGCCCATCTCTCTATCAGCTTGGCATAATCCTTGATGACTTTACCATCCTTAGGTTTCAGCAGAGCGTCCTTACCAGGGTTGGGCCTAAAGGCTTTCTTGACCCCCTACACACGGGGGCCAAAACTACGTGCAACAAACACTGAAGCAAACATCTGCAGGGAGGGAAAGGACAGTGGAAAATGAACAGGGGTCAGAATGTAAATGTAACAAAGAGAAAAATAAGAAGGAGCAATGAAAATGGACATGGTCAGAATTTTCAATGAAAAACAGAAAACGAAATAAAGGAAAAGAAAGCTGTTTCATGTACTTGCTTGTCATAGACGTTCACTGAAAAACTCCACGCATCTACACAATCTGGATTGCACTGTGCGTGCGTGGCATGGATGTTTTCTCTGTAGAAGTCAGTTGTTCACCAAATTCAAACTTGCCAGAAAACATCTTAAGTTTCTGTCTTTGAATTTTATAAAAAGCATAGAGAAAAATTTCTAACACACACACACACACACACACACATATACACAGACACACACACACAGACACACACACACAGACACACACACACACAGACACACACAGACAGACACACACACACAGACACACACACACACACACACACACACACACACATACATGCACACACACACACACACACAACATATATATATATATATATATATATATATATATCTTGTGTATTATGACCATATACTGTGCTGGATATATAGTCTGTACTTTGTGTATTGTGACCATGTACTGTGCTGGATATATAGTCTGTACTTTGTGTATTGTGACCATGTACTGCGCTGGATATATAGTCTGTACTTTGTGTAATTTGACCATGTACTGTGCTGGATGTAATTATAGTCTGTACTTTGTGCAATTTGACCATGCACTGTGCTGGATATATAGTCTGAACTTTGTGCATTGTGACCATGTTCTGTGCTGGATATATAGTCTGTACTTTGTGTATTGTGACCATTTACTGTGCTGGATATATATCTTAAGTTTTTGTCTTTGAATTTTATAAAAAGCATAGAGAAAAATTTCTAACACACACACACACACACACACACACACACACACACACACACAGAAACACAGACACACACACACACAGACACACACACACCTGACTGTTGATGAAAAGTGCCAACATTAAGTGTAACAGAATCATAGAGCAAGCCAAAGAACAACACTGGACATCTTTTTGTAAATGTGAAGTAAATAACCACAAAGACACGATAAAGATTTGGGAAAAACTAAAATTAATGAAAAACGGGATTAAGTTGCCATCAATTCCAGTAAAGCTAGAAAATAACCCTATTCCTAGCTCATTGGAAAAAGCAGAAGCTTTTGCAGACGTGTTTGCTGAGGCCTGTCGTGTAGAAGGACTCCCTGTCTCTGATAGAAATTATAGGGAACGAGATGAAAAGAAAGATGTATATAAGGACCCTGCCTCTGACAATACTCACTACATAAATGCATCACTCACACTTCAAGAATTAAAAGATGCCATTCAGTCCCTTCCAAGTAAAAAAAACGTCAGTTGGACTAGATGCAATTTCCAATGAGATGCTGAAAAATTTACCAGAACATTTTATAATCTTGCTACATGACATATTTCAAAAATGCTGGAATAATAATAATAATAATAAATGGTTATTTATGAGCGCTTTCCACTTGCACAAAGCGCTTTACAACAACAATAAAAAGTAAAACAAGCACACGAACTCACAGACACACACCAACACACACACAAACACGCACAGACACACACACACAAACCACACACACACGCACGCACGCACGCACACAAACACACACGCGCACGCATTCACACCCAAAAACACGCACATCAAGAATACAAAGCGGCAGAAAGAGGGTCTACAAGAAATGTTGCTGGAAGAGAAAAGTCTTCAGACTAGTTTTAAAGGAGGGAAATGAAGGGCTGTGACGGAGATTGTGAGGCAAGGAGTTCCACATCTGCACAGCAGATGATGAAAAAGCTCGACCACCATGCCTCTCTCGTTTATATTTTGGAACGCGGAATGTTCTATCATCGGTAGCAGAGCGAAGAGATCTGGGTGGTACATAGATCGTAAAGATGTCAGAAAGGTATTTAGGCGCAGTGCCAATTATGACTTGGTAGCAGAGACAAGAAGCTTTGTATTTGATTCTTTGTTCAATAGGTAACCAGTGTAACTCTCGTAGAAGGGGTGTACAATGTGCCGATCTTTTTGCTTTGCACACTATTTTGGCTGCTGAGTTCTGTACTTGTTGTAGTGGTCTGATCAGGGAATAGTGGGATAATGCCTAACAACTGGAAAGAAACAATAGTGGTTCCTGTATTAAAACCAGGTAAATGTAATACCGATTTGAAAAACTACAGGCCAATTGCATTAACATCACATGTATGTAAACTAATGGAGAAAATAATCTTAAAGAGACTGATGCACTATTGTGAAAAGAATAAAATAATACCAGTAAATCAGGCAGGATTTCGAAAAGGCAGGTCACCAGTAGAGATCCTAACAAAGCTAACTACTAATATAAAACAACAATTTGCAAGACGTCAATGTGTTTTAGCTACATTTTTTGATATAACGAAAGCATACGATCAAGTGTGGCACTCCCGATTGTTATTCAAATTTAAAAGTATTGGGCTGACAGGTCACATTTTTGGCTATGTTAAGTGTTTCTTAGAAAACAGAGTATTTCAAACGAGGATTGAAAATGTATATTCCACGAAACGAATTCTTCAAATGGGTATCCCTCAGGGATCCGTTATAGCTCCCCTTCTTTTCATGATATTAATGCATGACTTACCCAGTAAAGTATCTAAGCATGTAGTTTTAGCTCAATATGCTGACGATTTATGCATGTGGATGCAGGTAAATATGAAAAAGAAAACTCCTTTGCGCTGTATCAATTATACACGCAAATGCTACCAATTAGAACTTGATAAAATAGCGCGATACATGGTAGAAAATGGGTTATATCTATCCCTGGAAAAAACAAAAATAGTTTTATTTAATAATGGAGCTAACCCAGTAAATATTCCACTTTCAAACTGGGAGATACTCTTCTTCAGTTTAACGAGTCGATTAAATTCTTAGGAGTTTTCCTTACAGCAAAATTATCTTGGAATCAGCATATTGAATACTTATTAACCAAAGCTCAAAAAAGTTTAAATTTCATAAAAATAGTTCGCAAACAGACATGGGGTCAAGATTCATCAACACTTGTTCATCTTTGTAAATCGCTTGTTAGATCTAAATTAACCTATGCTCAAGAAATCTTCTTCAGTGCACCGAAACACTTACTAAAAAAACTGCAGAGCATAGATTGTAAAGGTTTCAAACTTGCACTGGGTCTTCCAATGCATGCTTCCTGTCTTCGGACATATAATGAAATCAAACTGTTGCCACTTGATGAGCAAAGGAAAGTCGCTTCTACTAAATTTTTGTTAAGAAACACTACCGTAGAAAACATCTCAGAAACAGAAATTAAACTGAGATCAGATACCGACTTTCCAAAACGAGCTAAATCAATATCTTCACAGGTCACACTTGCAACATACACATCTGACGTCATGAAAGGCTCAGGAATTGATCTAGACGTAGATCCTGTATCTATACGACCTTCCTTTTCGCCAGTACCCAATTGGGAACTCCAAAGAGCACGATTTGACGTACACCACACTAATTTAAAAAAAGGAGACAATATAAACTTACTGGCAAGTCAGGTTAAATGTCATATAAACGACGTATATTCTGATCATTTGAAAATTTACACTGATGGGTCAGTAATTGAAAGAAAAGCAGGCTCAGCGTTTTTAATACCTGCTCTCAAAATTGAAAAATCTTTCTACATAGGACTTAATAAATCTATCTTTACAGATGAACTCTTTGCAATATTAATGGCTTTAAACTTTCTGATAAGTCTTCCTAGGACAATTTTTCAGATACTTCTTTGCGTTGATTCAAAATCAGTACTTCAGGCTCTTGAATTATCAAAATTACAAACAAGATCAGAAATGATTCTGGAAATAAGTCACTTGATTCATAATTTATCTTTAAGAGGCACTGATATTACTTTCTGCTGGATACCTTCTCATAGTTCTTTTAGTTATAATAATAAAGTTGACAGGGCTGCCAAACGGGGAGCTAATAACTCACCAGATTCAAACAATATCCAGCTTTCTCTCCGTTGCACGAGAATTACACTTTAGTGGACAACTACGTCTGGAAGCAGTTCCAATTAAAACAGAAAAAGTATGATAAATGTCACATGAACTTTGAAGTTAGCAAAATACTTAAGCAGCTTCATGCCAGCAGAACTATACAGTCCCTTATGTACAGATGGAAACTTGATGCATTCAAAACAAAATATACCAATAACATAGTGTGTCTGTGTGGAAAGAAGATAACACATAGTCATATTCTTTCTTGCGTTAGGGTAAAACGACATATTCCAACACTATCTGTGAGTACAGTTTCTGACATATTTGCCTCATCAACATTACTGTATGAATTTTTTGTTAGCCTGTCAAAAAGTCCTATAGCGAATTACCTTTAAAATGTTATTTGACTTGTTCATTGTTGTGGTTAGTCAATTATTAGTTTTACTTTTTATTCATTTCTTCCGGATATTTACTAATTTTGTTTGTCAGTGTGTTTGTTTAAATCGATAATTATGGTAACATTATTTGTTAGTTTTACCTTCCCCTCTTCAAAACAGTTGTTTTCTTGATCATCTTTTCTCAAATTCAAAATTGACAATGTTCAAATATCTTCTTCACTCCTCCTCTATCACTCCCCCCCCCCTTTTTTTTTTTTTTTTTTGGTCTAAAATCACTTTAGTGAATAGACATTAAATCAAAGACCACCACCACACACACACACACACACACACACACACACACACACACACACACACACACCACACAACACACACACACACACACACACACACACACAAACAACATGCACACACACTCACATATATATATATATATATATCTTGTGTATTATGACCATATACTGTGCTGGATTTATAGTCTGTACTTTGTGTACTGTGACCATGTACTGTGCTGGATATATAGTCTGTACCTTGTGTATTGTGACCATGTACTGAGCTGGATATATAGCCTGTACTTTGTGCATTGTGACCATGTACTGTGCTGGATATATAGTCTGTACTTTGTGTATTGTGACCATGTACTGTGCTGGATATATAGTCTGTACCTTGTGCATTGTGACCATGTACTGTGCTGGATATATAGTCTGTACTGTGTGTATTGTGACCATGTACTGTGCTGGATATATAGTCTGTACTTTGTGTGTTGTGACCATGTACTGTGCTGGATATATAGCCTGTACTTTGTGTATTGTGACAATGTACTGTGCTGGATATATAGTCTGGACTTTGTGTATTGTGACCATGTACTGTGCTGGATATATAGTCTGAACTTTGTGTATTGTGACCATGTACTGTGCTGAATATATAGTCTGTACTGTGTGTATTGTGACCATGTACTGTGCTGAATATATAGCCTGTACTTTGTGTATTGTGACCATGTACTGTGCTGGATATATAGTCTGGACCTTGTGCATTGTGACCATGTACTGTGCTGGATATATAGTCTGTACTGTGTGTATTGTGACCATGTACTGTGCTGGATATATAGTCTGTACTTTGTGTATTGTGACCATGTACTGTGCTGAATATATATAGTCTGTACTTTGTGCATTGTGACCATTTAATGTGCTGGATATATAGTCTGTACTTTGTGTATTCTGACCATGTACTGCGTTGGATATATAGTCTGTACTTTGTGTATTGCAACTATGTACTGTGCTGGACATAATTATAGTCTGTACTTTGTGTATTGTGACCATGTACTGTGCTGGATATATAGTCTGAATTTTGTGTATTGTGACCATGTACTGTGCTGGATATATTGTCTGTACTTTGTGTATTGTGACCATGTACTGTGCTGGATATATAGTCTGTACTTTGTGTATTGTGACCATTTACTGTGCTGGATATATAGTCTGAACTTTGTGTATTGTGACCATGTACTGTGCTGGATATATAGTCTGTACTTTGTGTATTGTGACCATGTACTGTGCTGGATATATAGTCTGTACTGTGTGTATTGTGACCATGTACTGTGCTGGATATACAGTCTGTACTTTGTGTATTGTGACCATGTACTGTACTGGGTATATAGTGTGAACTTTGTGTATTGTGACCATGTACTGTGCTGGATATACAGTCTGAACTTTGTGCATTGTGACCATGTACTGTGCTGAATATATAGTCTGTACATTGTGTATTGTCACCATTTACTGTGCTGGATATATAGTCTGTACTTTGTGTATTGTGACCATGTATTGTGCTGGATATATAGTCTGTACTTTGTGTATTGTGACCATGTACTGTGCTGGATATATAAGGTCTTTAGTGTGTGTATTGTGACCATGTACTGTGCTGGATACATAGTCTGTACTGTGTGTATTGTGACCATTTACTGTGTTGGATATTCAGTCTGTACTTTGTGCATTGTGACCATGTATTGTGCTGGATATATAGTCTGTACTTTGTGTATTGTGACCATGCACTGTGCTGGATATATAGTCTGTACATGTACTTTGTGTATTGTGACCATGTACTCTGTTGGATATATAGTCTGTACTTTGTGTATTGCAACTATGTACTCTGCTGGATATATAGTGTGTTCTTTGTGTATTGTGACCATGTACTGTGCTCGATATATAGTCTGTACTTTGTGTATTGTGACCATGTACTGTGCTGGATATATAGTCTGGACCTTGTGCATTGTGACCATGTACTGTGCTGGATATATAGTCTGTACTGTGTGTATTGTGACCATGTACTGTGCTGGATATATAGTCTGTACTTTGTGTATTGTGACCATGTACTGTGCTGGATATATAGCCTGTACTTTGTGTATTGTGACCATTTACTGTGCTGGATATATAGTCTGTACTTTGTGTATTGTGACCATGTACTGTGCTGGATATATAGTCTGAACTTTGTGAATTGTGACCATGTACTGTGCTGGATATATAGTCTGTACTTTGTGTATTGTGACCATGTACTGTGCTGGATATACAGTCTGTAATTTGTGTATTGTGACCATGTACTGTGCTGAATATATAGTCCGTACTTTGTGTATTGTGACCATGTACTGTGCTGGATATATAGTCTGTACTTTGTGTATTGTGACCATGTACTGTACTGGATATATAGTCTGTACTTTGTGCATTGTGACCATGTACTGTGCTGAATATATATAGTCTGTACTTTGTGCATTGTGACCATTTAATGTGCTGGATATATAGTCTGTACTTTGTGTATTCTGACCATGTACTGCGTTGGATATATAGTCTGTACTTTGTGTATTGCAACTATGTACTGTGCTGGACATAATTATAGTCTGTACTTTGTGTATTGTGACCATGTACTGTGCTGGATATATAGTCTGAATTTTGTGTATTGTGACCATGTACTGTGCTGGATATATTGTCTGTACTTTGTGTATTGTGACCATGTACTGTGCTGGATATATAGTCTGTACTTTGTGTATTGTGACCATTTACTGTGCTGGATATATAGTCTGAACTTTGTGTATTGTGACCATGTACTGTGCTGGATATATAGTCTGTACTTTGTGTATTGTGACCATGTACTGTGCTGGATATATAGTCTGTACTGTGTGTATTGTGACCATGTACTGTGCTGGATATACAGTCTGTACTTTGTGTATTGTGACCATGTACTGTACTGGGTATATAGTGTGAACTTTGTGTATTGTGACCATGTACTGTGCTGGATATACAGTCTGAACTTTGTACATTGTGACCATGTACTGGGCTGAATATATAGTCTGTACATTGTGTATTGTCACCATTTACTGTGCTGGATATATAGTCTGTACTTTGTGTATTGTGACCATGTATTGTGCTGGATATATAGTCTGTTCTTTGTGTATTGTGACCATGTACTGTGCTGGATATATAAGGTCTTTAGTGTGTGTATTGTGACCATGTACTGTGCTGGATACATAGTCTGTACTGTGTGTATTGTGACCATTTACTGTGTTGGATATTCAGTCTGTACTTTGTGCATTGTGACCATGTATTGTGCTGGATATATAGTCTGTACTTTGTGTATTGTGACCATGCACTGTGCTGGATATATAGTCTGTACATGTACTTTGTGTATTGTGACCATGTACTGTGTTGGATATATAGTCTGTACTTTGTGTATTGCAACTATGTACTGTGCTGGATATATAGTGTGTTCTTTGTGTATTGTGACCATGTACTGTGCTCGATATATAGTCTGTACTTTGTGTATTGTGACCATGTACTGTGCTGGATACATAGCCTGTACTTTGTGTATTCTGACCATGACTGTGCTGGATATATAGTCTGAACTTTGTGCATTGTGACCATGTACTGTGCTGGATATATAGTCTGTACATGTACTTTGTGTATTGTGACCATGTACTGCGCTGGATATATAGTCTGTACTTTGTGCATTGTGACCTTGTACTGTGCTGGATGTATAGTCTGAACTTTGTGTATTGTGACCATTTACTGTGCTGGATTTACAGTCTGTACTTTGTGTATTATGACCATGTACTCTGCTGGATATATAGTCTGTACTTTGTGTATTGTGACCATGTACTGTGCTGGATATATAGTCTGAACTTTGTGAATTGTGACCATGTACTGAGCTGGATGTATAGTCTGAACTCTGTGTATTGTGACCATGTACTGTGCTGGATATATAGTCTGTACTTTGTGCATTGTGACCATGTACTGTGTTGGATATATAGTCTTTACTTTGTGCATTGTGATCATGTACTGTGCTTGATATATAGTCTGTACTTTGTGTATTGTGACCATGTACTGTGCTGGATATATAGTCTGTACTTTGTGTGTTGTGACCATGTACTGTGCTGGATATATTGTCTGTACTTTGTGTATTGTGACCGTGCACTGTACTGGATATATAGTCTTACTTTGTGTATTGTGACCATGTACTGTGCTGGATATATAGTCTGTACTTTGTGTATTGTGACCATTTACTGTGCTGGATATATAGTCTGTACTTTGTGTGTTGTGACCATGTACTGTGCTGGATATATAGTCTGTACTTTGTGTGTTGTGACCGTGCCCTGTACTGGATATATAGTCTGTACATGTACTTTGTGTATTGTGATCATGTACTGTGCTGGTATATAGTCTGAACTTTGTGGATTGTGACCATGCACTGTGCTGGATATATAGTCTGTACTTTGTGCATTGTGACCATGTACTGTGTTGGATATATAGTATGTACTTTGTGCATTGTGACCATGTACTGTGCTGGATATATAGTCTGTACTGTGTGTATTATGACCATGTACTGTGCTGGATATATGTCTGTACTTTGTGTATTGTGACCATGTACTGTGTTGGATATATAGCCTGTACTTTGTGCATTGTGATCATGTACTGTGCTGGATATACGGTCTGTACTTTGTGCATTGTGACCATGTTCTATGCTGGATATATAGTCTGAACTTTGTGCATTGTGACCATGTACTGTGCTGGATATATAGTCTGTACTTTGTGTATTGTGACCATGTACTGTGCTGGATATATAGTCTGTACTTTATGTATTGTGACCATGTACTATGCTGGATATATAGTCTGTAATTTTGTGCATTGTGACCATGTACTTTGCGGATATATGGTCTGTACTTTGTGTATTGTGACCATGTACTGTGCTGGATCTATAGTCTGTACTGTGTGAATTGTGACCATGTACTGTGCTGGATATATAGTCTGTAGTGTGTGTATTGTGACCATGTACTGTGCTGGATATATATTCTGTACTTTTGCATTGTGACCATGTAGGCCTACTGTGCTGGATATATAGTCTGTGCTTTGTGTATTGTGATCATGTACTGTGCTGGATATATAGTCTGAACTTTGTCAACATCTGTCAATGAACAGGGAAAAATAGGAAACCATGTCAACAGTTGATACAGATCACTGGTCAGAGTAAAACGATAAAAGCCTGATAATCACATGATATAGAAGATCATTAACGACATGTTATGAATAGCACATGCAGATACCTGTGCACACTCACACACGAATACACGAGTAGTACTTTACATGTTTGATTGAACACTATGTCT
>JAPXFY010000025.1:4814327-4819327 GCA_030674185.1 Monoplex corrugatus | reverse complement strand
TTGTTTGTTTTGTTTTGTTTGTTTGTTTTTCCGGTTCTATAGAATGGCAACTTAATCTTGCAACAAATCATTCTCAACTGATGAAGTGTCACTGTGTGCTTGTGTACAAGAGAAATGCGTAATATACCTGACGTCATATTTTTACGTCACAGGCAGTTCAGAAGAGAAAGAGAAAAGATGGAAAAGAACAGCAATATGGACAGATTATAATAATGTTGTCTTTTGTTGTCTTTTTTCCCTAGGACATTTTGTGTGTAAACCTGCAACAGAACACATACACACACACACACACACACACACACACACACACACACACACACACACACACACACACACACACACACACACACACACACACACACACACACACACACACACCTTCTCAATGATTTCTCTCTTTATCTTTAGAAGAGTTTTTACAATAGTAATTTTCAATTGAAAAGGAAAGATTGTTAGAATGGCTTGATTATTTTGGCATTTTCCCATTTTGTTTACAGTAGTGACTGAAGCTGAATGGTGGTGTTGATGTCAACGGTTTTTCACTGGACGACACCTACAACAATGTCATAGTTCACACTGTTGGTGGATGACATCAACTACACGTCATTTACTTCTAGTCCAGTGATCAGTGTGGATGGTGGGGGTGGGGGACTTGGAGGGGATCTATGGAACACAGCAATGGACATCCGGGATATCCTAAGATCTTTGTGGCAATAAATTAACCTTGAACTAAGACAGTCACTGATGTTCACACATCTGAGCTTGTTTGAGATTCACAAATAGTCACTAAAATTTTTTCCAGAGGTTTCCCTCATTGCTATTCCAGAGGGACCAGGTAGATGGTTTATGTGTCCAGGACCATGGATCAGAGAAATGTAACACACTTGATGATGACTGTGTCTGATATCATGACAGGGGATTCTACATCCTCTGTAAGAAATGTGACATACATGATGATGACTGTGACCAGTATCACGACAGGCAGTACAGCTTTATTAGCAGACAACACTGACGTTAATTATGTATTGCGATTACGTGAGATACTGAAATGGATCATGATTATCTGTCCACCCATCGTTTTTACCCTGGGTGTGTTCGGCAATGTGATGACTATCATCATTGTTCGTAGATTTCGAGCCAACCGTTCTGCACTGGACCGTTATTTCCTGTGTATAGCTGTGACTGATCTCTATTTCAACCTCGAAGTGACTCTCCTTGATTGGATCTCAGACCTTACGGGTTTTGATCTGCTTGGTCTTCATGACGCTATATGTGCCATAGGTAATTTCATAGGTAATGTAGCTACTATGTGTTCTACCTGGTTTGTGGTGGTGATGGTGACACACAGGGCCATGTCTGTTGTGTGGCCACATCGTGTGAACGTGTTTTGTACAGCAAAGACATCCTGGGCCGTCATTGTGGGCATCGTCATCTTCTTCAGCTTGTTTTGTTGTTCCGATCTGTATGGGTCAGAAGTTGTTGATGGGGAATGTGATTTCAACTTCACAATGGCTGAGTACAACGTGATAGATAGAATCGGCCTGGTTCTGTCTTCTTTGCTGCCTTTTATCTGTGTGATGATCAGTAACATTGTGCTGGTGGTGAAGTTAAGAACGTCAGTGAAGGAAGCTTGTGACCAGTTGACTGCTACAGACACACAGCAGAGACAGAGAGAGAGAAAAGTGAACTCTGTCACTCTGACAGTTCTCGTTGTGTCTGTGTCATTCATTGCCTTCACATCACCTCTCAACATTGCTACTTTCATAATACTGCCAGCTATGAAATCCTCTGAATCAACGGATCGTAGTAAATTGGTTTTGTACGCCATTCTAACTATTTTTTTGACGAATGTCGCTTTTTTACATTTTTCCATGAACTTCTATCTGTACTGCCTGACAGGCCAGAGGTTCAGAAAGGAATTCCTAAAGATCGTGAATGGATTGGTCTTCTGCATCAGATCCTCCAAAACATAAATCGGTGACAAGTCTTGATCAATGTTAAATGACTGCATAGCAATCCATCTGCCATATGTTTATGTGGATGTGGACGTTAAACCCCAAATAACAAACAAACTGATCAGTGTTAGGTAAACAATCAAACAGTGACTAAACATGTAACAAGCAACACACCTTCAGTTGGTACAGTGGTTAGTAGCAGTAGAGTAGAAGTAGTAGTAGTAGCAGTAGAGTAGTAGTAGCAGTGTAATAGAATAGCAGTAGCAGTCGTGATAGTAGTAAGGTAGTAGTAGTAGTAGTAAGTAGTTGATAGCAGCAGTAGTTGAAATAGCAGCAGTAGTAGTAGTAGTAGTAGTTGTTGTTGTGTAGTAATAGTAATAGCAATAGTAGTAGTAGTAGTAGTAGTAGTAGTATAGTAGAAGTAACAACAGCAGCAGCAGCAATGGTGACAGTAATAACGGCAGTAGTAATGGTAGCAGTAGTAGCAGAAGTAGTAGCTGCTGTAGTAATAATTACAATAACAATTACAATGTTTATACAGCGCAAAATCTTGATAAAAATCAAATCTAAGCGCTGAACAGACACATACGCACGCACGCACACACACGCACGCGCGCACACACACACACACACACACACACACACCACACACACACACACACACACACACCACGCACGCACGCACCACACACACACACACACACACACACAAACACACGGCTATAAATGGGGAAAAAGAAGAAAAGCAATGGAAAATTATAGAGAGCATATTAGTAGAATAGAAGTAGTACCACCACCAGCAAAAAATGAGTATAAGCAGTACTACAAGTAGTAGCAGTGATAGTAGTAGCAGTGGTAATAGTAGCAGTGATAGTAGTAACAGTGGTAATAGTAGCAGTGGTAATAGTAGCAGTGGTAATAGTAGCAGTGATAGTAGTAACAGTGGTAATAGTAACAGTGGTAATAGTAGCAGTGGGAATAGTACAGTGTATAGTAGCAGTGGTAATAGTAACAGTGGTAATAGTAGCAGTGGTAATAGTAACAGTGGTAATAGTAACAGTGGTAATAGTAGCAGTGGTAATAGTAGCAGTGGTAATAGTAGCAGTGGTAATAGTAGCAGTGGTAATAGTAGCAGTGGTAATAGTAGCAGTGGTAATAGTAGCAGTGGTAATAGTAGCATGATGAGCAGTGGTAATATAGGTTAGCAGTGGTAATAGTAGCATGAGATGATAATGATGATGAAGAGGATAATAATAATAACAACAATAATAATATAATAATAATAATGATAATATTAACAACAAAAATAAAATAATAATAATAATAATAATAATAATAATAATAATAATAATAATAATAATAATAATAATAATAATAATAATAATAATAATAATAATAATAATAATAATAATAATAATAATAAATAATAAGATGAGGAGGAGGAGGAGGATCATCATCATCATCATCATCATCATCATCATCATCATCATTATCGTCATCGTCGTCGTCGTCGTTGTCATAATCGTCATCATCGTCATCATCATCGTCATCATCACTGTCATTATCATTATCATCATCATCATCATCATTGTCATCCTTATCAACATCATCATCATCGTCGTCATCGTCATCATCATTTCACCTCAGTAGTGCAAATGGTGTGGATGAGCAGCGTGTATGCGTGTCCATGTGCGTACGTGTTAAAGGAGGGGGGGGGGGGGGATATGAGAGAAACAGAGTGGAGTGAATAGTTCAAGGGAAGTAACTTCTGTTAGCTAGGCTGAAGTCGACGAAAAGTCGTTTACCTTCACATCAAACGAGAAATGAAACTTTCGTGGGAAAGATAAAACTGAAAAACGACACAAACAAACAAACAAACAAATAAGCAAACAACCAAACAACAAACCATTCAAAACAATGGGCTACCATAGGTTGTCGGTTCGAATCACCGTAAGTAATTTCAAAATTATTGCAGCATTGTTCTGCACTAACCAGATCCTACCCAGTGTTGAGCATGCTATGGGCTCATTGGGAACCACACCGTCTAGTCTCATCCACTTCACGGCTGTTTTATTGAAGGTGTTCCTGAAATCTCCTGACCAGCACTTACAGGTATGTGTATCTCTCAGGCCTGGTTGACTCCAGGATATGTTACGACATTAAGCGTAGAGTACAACCCTGTCACGCAGTCTGAGTCCTAGAAGTAAAACCACAGTATCACGAATATCATGTTCATCACCACCATCATCATAGCGTTATACAAACTGTCACAGTTTCTATGGCTGGTAAGACAGTGTTAAAGTCAGTACAAAGGAAACTGCCTAAGTGTGATCAGTCCCTCAAAATTATTTTAAAAATTAAAAACAACAAAATTAATCATCAAGCAAAGACAAACCAACCAACCAATCAGCCAACCAAGCACTGATCCAAGCAAGCAAACAAGCAAGCACAAATCAACCAACCAAACAACCACGAAAAATGAACTAATGTCACAGGTTGCACAACAACCTGGAGAGTTTTTCTTTCTTTGTCTCTCAACTGAATTTTTCCACATGAAATACTGGTTGCTGACATCAGTGAAACCACGTCGCCATAGCACAGCACCACTCCTGTTTTTGTCTTTAACCTGTGTGTGTGTGGTTTGTGTTTCCTTATAAAAGTGACTTTTTACCTGTGTGTGTGTGTGGTTTGTGTTTCCTTATAAAAGTGACTTTTTACCTGTGTGTGTGTGTGGTTTGTGTTTCCTTATAAAAGTGACTTTTTACTTTACGTTTGTAGTTTGTGTTTCTCTGTAAAAATGATTTTCTTATATCGGTATGTGTGTAGTTTGTGTTTCCTTATAAAAGTGACTTTTTACCTGAATGTGAGTAGTTTGTGTTTCCCTATAAGTGACTTTTTACCTGTATGTGAGTAGTTTGTGTTTCCCTATAAGTGACTTTTTACCTGCATGTGTGTAGTTTGTGTTTCCCTATAAAGTGACATTTTACCTGTATGTGTGTAGTTTTTTTCCCCCTAAAGCTGACTTCTTGACCTGTGTGTGGTGTG
>JAPXFY010000025.1:4804886-4812386 GCA_030674185.1 Monoplex corrugatus | reverse complement strand
TTGTCTCCCTTAACTGGTTCGCTCGCGTTTTTCAGTGCTGTGCTGTGTTTGTGAATGTACCTATGTCATATGTAGGTGTGGTTATGTGTGCGTGTGTGCCTTCACGTTTATTTCTGAATATGGCCACAGTGTTGTGACTATTTTCTTACAAGCAGGGACATGTTTAGGTATGTTGAACAAATGTTTGTCTAACAGATAAAATTGTATCCCATTATACGCCTGTTGAATTACATTGTCCAATCCAAACTGAAGTATGTACGCAGTCTGCCCCCTGTCAAAACCCTGTCAAAGTTGAAAATAATAATTTAGTCAGGAGAGCATTCCGCTCTTTTCTTTGACAATTTGACATTTGAAACTTTTCAGAGCAACCTTTTAAAAGCCACGAGTTCAATTGATATAAACGTAGAGGAGTCATTAGATGTCTTTACCGAATTGTTCCTTGTAGCTGCCCAGTCTATGAAAAATATATTCACTGGAGGAGGGAAGAGACAACACAAAGCTAAATGGTTTGAGGTAGCTTGTTGTGCAAAAAAAAAAAAAAAGTCTTAGAAACTGCAGGAAAACGAAAGAAGATTATGCTGAATATGCAAAAGTCAGGAAGGAATACCAGGTCTTGTTGAGGAGAAAAGAACAAGTCCAAAAGGATACCGACTTTTTTTTTCACTCTTTCACCGCCAAGATTCCCCAGAAACAGCACTCCTCAGTGCCAAGCATATTTTGGGCAGCCAACTTTGCAGTGCAGTATGCATTTTTTTTAAAAGCTTATATCTCAAAGACTATTAAAGATTTTCACTTACTTTTTCCGTTTTTTGCTGTGTGAAGGGCAGATGTTGTATCTATATATGAATGCTTGTTTATGTTTATGTGCTTGATTGATTATTCCACACATTTTTTTTTCATACAGTTTTATTAGTTGTACTACTAATAGCACAGTCGCCTGCATTCACCAGTAGAGCTGATAGAAGCTTTGTACCCGCGTGAAAAGTTATCATTTAGCATGACCCCTCCAAGTCGCACAAATGCGACCATGGCGGTCATACAGGAAGTCGCTTGATTGCGACCATGGCGGGAAAAGAGTTTTAATTTTATATAATGTCTATCCACATATGTAATATTAGGCAGATACCGACTTACATGCTTTGATATGTGCGGTAAACAATCGATTGATTGTTGGATTCCAATTCGTAAACTTAAACAGCAGAATATCTAGAAAATATGATAAAGGCAATTTCAGTTTCAGTTTCAGTTTCACTTTCTCAAGATGACGTCACCGCGCTCGGAACGAATTCCATATACATAACAAGGCAGAAGATCAGATAAATCACTTTCGGTCAGTTTTTAACGGCAGATATTATCACGATGATAATTTTCATTAATTTTGACACTGATCAGGAGGTTTACGATGACATACTTGATAATGAAATCAGTGAAACAGTAATCGAGGAAGCAAATGATATGCTGTCACAAGATGGATCAATTATTGGTTTAGATTACTAATATTACCAGAGAGTAAGTATTGTAAAAAAAACATATAATACGTTACTAGCCATGCATGAAAAAGGTTACATAACTTGGGTGTCATAAGTTAGAAATGTTTTATGTGATAATGGTTTTGAAGAAGTTTTGGCTTTTTGGGGTGTGGCAAAGAAAAAAAGATTCACCGAATAGCTGAAAGAAAGGCTGTGCAGCAATTTCGGACATAATTGGCGCAACCACTTGGATTCTAGTGAACGGTTTTCTTTGTATGGTAAATTTAAATCTTCATTAGTAACAGAGAAATATGTACAGGTGGTGTATGTGGAAGCTTACAGAAATGTAATGGCACAATTTAGGATGGGTGTGTCCCAGATAAACGTCCATAGATACCGCTTTTCACCGACGACTGGAAACCTCTGTCCAAACACAAGAAAACGAAACACATTTTCTGTTTAAGACTCCATTGTACAATCAGATTAGACAACTTTGTATTCTTGTTACCTGTGAAGATGATGATTTAGAAGAAATGCTCATTGGTACAGTGACCAACAATTCAACAGGAAGTATAGTTCACATGGCTAAACTTCTCGTCGCTGTCTTCAAGATGCGAGAAAACTGTATTGCAAATGTATAACTTGAAGTATTACATGTCATGGTGATCAGTAAAAAACATGAAATCCCCTCATGCAAAATAACAGCAAACGGCACAACCTTGACACAGGTTGATAAGTTTAAATACCTGGGAACGATCATTTCACCAGACGGCAGATGCACATCAGAAATAGCCAGCAGAATCGGCCATCCAAAACAACATTCAAGAAGATGAAAAGCATTCTTACCAACGAATGCCTATCAATTAACATCAGGAAGAGAGTTCTTGAATGTTATATTGAACCAATACTATTGTACGGTTGCGAGGCGTGGACAGTCAACAAACAAAGCCAGAACAAGATTGAGGCTGCCGAGATGTGGTTTCTAAGAAGGATGTTGAGAGTTCATGGACAGTAAAGAAAACAAACAAGACAATCTTGATGGAGGCAGACACAAGTAGATCATTCCTAAGGAAGATTAGGAAATGGCAGGCAACATTCATAGGCCATTTTATGATGAAAGGGGAATTGGAACACCTGGTCACAACAGGAAAGCTGGAGGGAAAGAGAGCACAGGTAGACCCAGGGAGAAGATACTAAGGACTTGCAGAGGGGCTGAAGACAAGGAGGGTGGAAGAGATGCTTGAGACAACAAGAGATAGAAACAGATGGAAGTCCATAATCGCCAACGCCATGTTGCAGGCACCTGATGATGATGATGATGATTACGTGTCTGTATCTACAAGAGCTAGGTACAAAATTACCTGTAACAGTTCATATGTTATTTAAATCATCATTATTGGAGTTTGTTATCTGCCTTTTTATTTATGACAAATATGTGTGTACTGATTCTCCCCATGAAAAGGACTGTTGGTCATTATTCATTAAATTCCGAGTTCTGAGTTCCGTGTTCTTTCTTCTCTCTCTCTCTCTCTCTCTCTCTCTCTCTCTCTCTCTCTCTCTCTCTCTCTCTCTTCTCTCTCTCTTCTCTCTCACTCTCTCACTCACTCCCCCTTCTCTCCCTCTCCCCTGTCTGTCTGTCTCTCTCCCTCTTTCTCTCTCCTTTGTCTCTCTCTCTCTCTCTCTCTCTCTTTCTCTCTCTCTTTCTCTCTCTCTTCTCTTTTCCATTTGTATCTTTGTCTCTTTCTTTTTCTGTCTCTGTCTCTGTCTGGTCTGTTCTGTCTCTCAGTCTCTCTGAGTGCTCATGTTCAAAATAGTAATAGATTTGAGTTTTATAGACAGTTTAATCCATCACACTGCAGGCCCACCTATTGATCGATTGAAATGGATGAGCATAGAAGATACACCATAATCGATAGATTTCAGGTTGCGATAGGTAATGATCGGCTTTTGGCATACAGGTTTAGACAGGCAGCGAGCGTGACAATAACACAGCAGAATGGTCTGAAGGTTGGTGGTCCAGGAGTATAACGAGTTCATTTGTGTTAAGTACGATCATCCAGTCAGTAACATGGCCTTTAACCCTTTGGCTCCTTCACTCTATCCACCGACTGCGAAAACTTAACCCTTTGACTCCCTCACTGTATCCACCGACTTCGAAAACTTAACACTTTGACTCCTTCACTCTATCCACTAACTGCGAAAATTTAACCTTTGACTCCTCACTCTACCCATTGACTGCAAAAACTTAACCCTTTGCATCCCTCATCTATCCACCGACTGCGAAAACTTAACCCTTTCACTCCTTCACTCTAACCACAGACTGCGAAAACGTAACCCTTTGACTCCCTCACTCTGTCCACCGACTGCGAAAACTTAACCCTTTGACTCCCCTCACTCTATCCACGACTGCGAAAACTTAACCCTTTGACTCACTCATTGTATCCACCGACTTCGAAAACTTAACCCTTTGACTCCCTCATCTATTCACGACTGCGAAAACTTAACCCTTTGACTCCCTCATTCTATCCACTGACTGCGAAAACATAACCCTTTCACTCCCTCACTCTATCCACCGACTTCAAAAACTTAACCCTTTGACTCCCTCACTCTATCCACCAGGGTGAGGGAATCAATGAGTTAAGTTTTGTTTTGCTTGCATGATTGACAGTGCAGGATGTTGGTCGGCAGGGTGCAGGAGTCAAAGGGTTAAAATATGTGTGGGCTGGGCCACAGGCTAAGAAAGAGAATGGTTAGATAGAGATAGAGATAAACACAAGCGCTTAGTTTCTACGGTCGTCTCAATCATCAAAGCAGACATTGACTTCGCCAAGATTAACACAAGTTTTCTAGATCTTAGAGTTAAGTAGCTAAGGAGACATTCAATCATGGAACTTGTAAAGAGACAGTTAGTTCGCACGGCTGAGAGGACCACGGCAAATACAAGAGAAAATTACAGTTTGACCTGGCATACAAAAAACGACTTCAACGGTTTCAAATGACACAGTAGAAAAGGGACAGACGGTTTTTGATTGATTGATTGGTTCAGTTTTTACGTCGGCACCCACCTCAGGTGATATGGCCGACGGGGATAACTATCGTAGGGAAGTTGAGAAAAAGGGACTTACCTAATCCTAAACTGACTCAACCAGAACAACAATGATGTTAAGATGGGACAAGGAGAAGGTCAGTTTTAATGGAATGACTTATCTAATCCTATACGACACCACCAGAACAACAATGATGTTAAGATGGGACAGTGAGAAGGCCAGTTTTAATGGGGTGGGGGGGGGGGCTTATCTAATCCTATACTGACACCACCAGAACAACAATGATGTTAAGATGGGACAGTGAGAAGGCCAGTTTTAATGGGGTGGGGGGGGGGGCTTATCTAATCCTATACTGACACCACCAGAACAACAATTATGTTAAGATGGGACATTGAGAAAGCCAGTTTCAATGTAGCGCTCCCTGGGATTCGAACCCACAACCATTACACGTGAATCCGACGCTCAAACCAACTGAGCTAGTGGGGTCCACAGGAGTGATGAGGTTCAAAGATATCTTTATGTACACCAACAATGTCACCTGCATGAGAGGCTGGCGGGAAGGAAGGGAGTTTGTGATGTGGAGGTGTGTGAGTTGTTTAACTATTGCCTCGGGGGCATTGGATTTCAGTCAAGTTTCCGCCAGAAAAAAAAAAATTGTTTTCAAAAATACAATTTAAGGTAGAATCAGCGTTTGATCAAAGCAGACAGACAGCATTTAATAACCAGAGTGTAAAGTTGGCAGTGTTGATAAGTTTAAATACCTGGGAACGATCATTTCACCAGATGCAGATGCACATCAGAAATAGCCAGCAGAATCGGCCAAGCCAAAACAGCATTCAAGAAGATGAATAGCGTTCTTACCAACAAATGCCTATTAATTAACATCAGGAAGAAGGTTCTTGAATGTTATGTAGAACCGATGATGTTATGCAATTGTGAGGCGTGGACAGTCAACAAGCAAAGCTGGAACAAGATTGAGGCAGCCAAGATGTAGTTTCTATGAAGAAGGTTGAGAGTTCCATGGACAGCAAATAAAGGCAAACTAGACAGTCTTGATGGAGGGAGGCACAAGAAGGTCACTGATAAGGAAGATTAGGAAAAGACAAGAAACATTTATAGGCCATTTTATGAGGAAAGGAGAATTGGTGCACCTGGTCACAACAGGAAAGCTGGAGGGAAAGAGAGCACCAGGTACACCCAGGGAGAGAATGCTGGACGGACTTCAGAGTGGCTGGGGATGAGGAGGGTGGGAGAGATGCTAGGGGCAACGAGAGATGGTTGGAAGTCCATGGTCGCCGACACCATGCTGCAGGGCACCTGATGATGATGATGATGATGTATTTCCCTGCCTTCCCGAAAAATTGTTGATATGTATGTATGGCAAGGTGAAGTCACAGTCACCTGTGTTTTCAAGAGAAATGCTGGGTAACGTCCTTTTAAAGTTTATAGTTGTTAATGTAAACTGAAAAAGTAAATAAGTCTTTATTTTTCATTCAAAGATTCGGATTCGAATGACTCAACAGAGCCATTGTTTATCATCATCATCATCATCATCATCATCATCATCATCATCATCATGTGCCTTGCCGCATGGCGTTGGGGATCGTTACCCTCCTTACAAATATATCCTTTGTCGCTGCAAGTACTTCTCCCACTCTGTCTGTCTTCATCCAATGCGCAAGTCCGTCCCACTGTTTATGTTATTTTGAAAAAGTCAGCTGAACTGACATTGTTTTAGTTTGGTTTTTGGCCGCATGATATAGATTCCTTTGTCTCTCAATGAACCGTTTCATTGAAAGGATGTTTAGATGGCGTTATGTTGTGCTGTTGTGAAAGGTACACTGTACTGGTGGCCTGTCACTGATAGATATCGGGTATGTATGGTAATACCTTAGTTTTATACTGTGAAATCATAGAAGTGCTCTTGGGGAGAATGTAGACTAACTTTTATGTGACGGTTGATTTGATTGAGTCAAGAAATCTATTCATGGTTCAAGATTTCAAGATTCCAGATTTCTTTATTTGTAATTTCTAAAGCAGCAAAAAAAATGTGGTCTGCAGACTTGTCAGTGCCAAATTATACTGCACGCACATGCACGCACACGGACATATGCACACACACACGAGCACACACACACACGAGCACACACTCACAACACACACACACACACATTTACACATACCGACATTCATGGTCTGTCAGTGTTTTTTCGTTCATGGGCTAAGACACATGTCAAGTAGTATTATTTGGATAAAAGTTTAGTTAATGACTATTGGGATAGCTATGGGCTCAATGTATGCACGTATACAGTGAGTACATGTAGTATAATTTATTATTCTGCCTGTGTGCATTACTTTGTTTGACTATAGGTCATGATCCGAAAGTATACGAAATGCAAGTGACGATCATTTGCACTCCATGACGAAGAAGTTATAAAGTCAGAACACGCAATGCGTATGCAGGGTACTTATCATAATTTGGAATATGTGTTTCACAAATAGAAATAATAACAATAACTGCAGTGGATGGGTTCAGAAAAGAGTGTATTCTTTTGCGCAGTTTGAATAACAACACAGTATTTCTCACACATGAAGATTTCAACAGACATTACCAAATGAATATAAATTTCCTGGTCTTTAATGGAGGCAAAGAGTTTGTAAAGGCACACATTCAGTGCACACACTAGTTACTGTAGTATATGGCAATGCACATGATATTCCTACTGCACTACAACAATGTTCAGAACACATTCAGCACACAATAGTTACGTAGTATATGGCAATGTCATGGTATTCTGCTGCACTACAATAATGTCAGAAACATTCAGTGCACACACTAATTACTGTGTATATGCAATGCTCATGTATTCCTGCTGCACTACAATAATGTTCAGAGCACAGTCAGTGCACACACTAATTACTGTAGTATATGGCAATGCTCATGGTATTCCTGCTGCACTACAACAATGTTCTCTGTACCCAAA
>JAPXFY010000025.1:4797386-4799886 GCA_030674185.1 Monoplex corrugatus | reverse complement strand
CAATCTATCCCCCATAGAAATTTTGTTCTTGAAAAAATACTATTAATCAGTTTAAAATGGTATTTTAATGCACTGATCGCAGCAGAAAGAACGCAATTTCCTACCAAAAGTACGTATTTTTATCTCTTATTATGAACCGTAACCTGTACAGTACCCTCACATGTAATATACTGATGGACAGCTCTTTGGTGCACCTTTCAGATAATGACAGCGAAAATTAGAAACAAACTGGGTCAAAGCCACCAAATAAAGAAATCTAAGGAAAATGTTAGGAGAGCACACAAAAACTTTAGAGGCCGTTTTCTCAAAATGGCCGTCATACAACTTAATGACCTTAAACATACATAACTTTTACTTTTTTTTTTTGGAGTACAAGCTTTATTTAAGTACCAAAATAATCAGCAGAATATACACTTTCCAGTGATATGTATATCTCAAAATGCCCAAAATGCTAGTTAAGACTGATTTCGTGGTGGAAGGTCACCTATAGTCTCTGTCGGAGGGGGAGCTCTGCGGCATCATCGCCGTCATCCCCATATTCATCAGCATAGCCTTGTGAACAAAAGAGTGTCATAGATTCTGTGGTCCTCTATCTCTTCCTCTCATCGTGATCTCACTTTCTGTGGATGTTCGTGCACGTTTCGAAAGCCGAAATGACTGGTGTGAGGGGTTGTCATATAAAAAGGGGCGTTGAAACTGGGGTAACACACCACCCACCCACCCAAAATAAAATAATATGAAATAAAATAAAATAGAATAAAATAAAGTAAGGTAAAACAAAAGTAAATAAATGAATAAGTAAATAAGCAAACAAACAACAAAAAATGAATAAATAACTAACGAAATAACTGAATAAATAAATGAATAAATAGATAGATAAATAAATAATACATAGATAGATAAATAAATAAATAAATGAATGAATGAATGAATGAATGAATAAATAAATGAATAAATAATAATAAGTAAATAAGTAAATAAGTAATAAATAAATAAAAAATAAATAAATTTGAAAATAAATAACATGACAAATAGAATAAAGGGAAGAAAAGTTAAAACGTGATGTAAATTGTAGCAACTACATAAGTTTTTTTTGTTGTATTTGGAAAGCAGGGCCATGTGAGAGAGAAAAGTTTCACATCAACTTTACCATTACGCTGTGACGTGACATGAGTCAAGATTCAGTCAATTTACAGTTACGCCTGTGACGTGAGCATGAAGTCAATGTTTCACAGTCAGACTTTACAGTTACGCCTGTGATGAGCATGAAGTCAATGATTCACAGTCAGACTTTACAGTTACGCCTGTGACGTGAGCATGAAGTCAATGATTTCACAGTCAGACTTTACTAGTTACCACCTGTGATGAGCATGAATCAATGATTCACAGTCAGACTTTACAGTTACTGCTGTGACGTGAGCATGAAGTCAAGATTTCACAGTCAACTTTACCAGTTAGCCTGTGACGTGAGCATGAAGTCAATGATTTCACAGTCAGACTTTACCAGTTACTGCCTGTGATGTGAGCATGAAGTCAACGATTTCACAGTCAAACTTTACCAGTTATCGCTGTGAGTGAGCATGAGTCAACGATTTCACAGTCAGACTTTACAGTTACGGCCTGTGACGTGAGCATGAAGTCAACGATTTCACAGTCAACTTTACCAGTTATCGCCTGTGATGTGAGCATGAAGTCAAGATTTCACAGTCAGACTTTACCATTACGCCTGTGACGTGAGCATGAAGTCAACGATTTCACAGTCAGACTTTACAGTTACGCCTGTGACGTGAGCATGAAGTCAACGATTTCACAGTCAGACTTTACCAGTTACGCCTGTGACGTGAGCATGAAGTCAACGATTTCACAGTCAGACTTTACCAGTTACTGCCTGTGACGTGAGCATGAAGTCAACGATTTCACAGTCAGACTTTACCAGTTACTGCCTGTGACGTGAGCATGAAGTCAACGATTTCACAGTCACTTTACAGTTAGCTGTGACGTGAGCATGAAGTCATGATTTCACAGTCAGACTTTACAGTTACGCTGTGACGTGGCATGAAGTCAACGATTCCACAGTCAGACTTTACCAGTTACCGCCTGTGACGTGAGCATGTCAGCCTTTACCGTCATGCTGTGACATGAGCAAGAACCCAACGATTTCATTGTCAGACTTTATCAGACACTGTTGTGACGTTAGTATGAACTCAATGATTCCATAGTCAGACCTTACTTTTTGCTGCTTGTGACGTGAGCATGAACTGAAAAATTCCATAATCACACCTTAATAGTTACCGCTTGTGACGTAGGCATGACCCAACAATTCCATGATCAGACCTTAACAGATCCTGCTTGTGACGTCAGCATGAACTCAACAATTCCAAACCAGACTTTACTTGTTGTTGCTTGTGACGTAAGCATGAACTCAACAATTCCATACCAGACCGTTTTGTTATTGATTGTGACGTAAGCATGAACTCAACAATTCTATAGCCAGACTTGT
>JAPXFY010000025.1:4782386-4789886 GCA_030674185.1 Monoplex corrugatus | reverse complement strand
TAGTGGACTTTACCACCGGACAACCGCCCTTGTTATTCTCTATCATGGCATGCTAACGTGTAGTGGATTTTACCACCGGACAAACGGCCCTTGTTATTCTCTATTGTGGGATGCTAACGTGTAGTGGATTTGACCACCATACATACGGCCCTTGTTATTCTCTATCGTGCATGCTAACTTGTAGTGGATTTTACCACCGGACAGCAGGCCCTTGTTATTCTCTATCATGGCATGCTAACGGTAGTGGTAGAAAGAAACTCTAGGGAGCTAGACAACAGAAGGTCTTCAGGAGTACCCCTTTAACAAGTGTTTCGGCCTAATTCTTACACTCTCGGGAGCCGGCCACATCCAGTCATGATCTGGATGCCTATGCTGTTGTGGATTTTACCACCAGACAACCGGCCCTTGTTATTCTCTATTGTGGCATGCTAACGTGTAGTGGATTTTACCACCGGACAACCGGCCCTTGTTATTCTCTATCATGGCATGCTAACTTGTAGTGGATTTTACCACCAGACAACCGGCCCTTGTTATTCTCTATCATGGCATGCTAACGTGTAGTGGATTTTACCACCAGACAAACGGCCCTTGTTATTCTCTATTGTGGCATGCTAACGTGTAGTGGATTTTACCACCGGACAACCGGCCCTTGTTATTCTTATCATGGCATGCTAACATGTAGTGGATTTTACCACCAGACAACCAGCCCTTGTTATTCTCTATTGCGGCATGCTAACGGGTAGTGGATTTTACCACCGGACAACTGGCCCTTGTTATTCTCTATTGCGGTATGTTAACGTGTAGTGGATTTTACCACCAGACGGCTGGCCCTTGTTATTCTCTATTGTGGCATGCTAACATGTAGTGGATTTTACCACCGGACAACTGGCCCTTGGTATTCTCTATTGTGGCATGCTAACGTGTAGTGGATTTTACCACCGGACAACCGGCCCTTGTTATTCTCTATTGCGGTATGTTAACGTGTAGTGGATTTTACCATCAGACAGCTGGCCCTTGTTATTCTCTATTGTGGCATGCTAACTTGTAGTGGATTTTACCAAAGTTTATGGTGCTGTGGTTCCTAAAGCTGACTTATTGTGGATGTGATATTTATGTATGTTGCTTGTCCGACATTTCCTCTATACTATGTGAGTGTTTGATTTACTATACAGTTTGACTTTAACGTTATAGAGGAGTTGAAAAGAAGTGTGTGACTGTATCGTTTGTGCTTCAAAGCATGTGCTACTGCAAGTAGTATCACGGTACAGGTCTAGCCATGATGGAAGGAAAAAAAAACATTTAGACAGTGACCATGCCTTCGTCTAAATTCTTTATGTAGAGTTTGTGGTGAGAGGTCAAAAAGGAACCGTGACTTGAACCCCCCAAATTTGTTAAAAATTTTTATGGTTTAGTTGTGTCTAATGACTCAAGCAGTACACACACCACAACACTTTGCACAAAATGTTACACACGGCTGTTGAGACTAAAGAACTCATCATCACCATCTGAGCAAACAATACTATCAGTCAAAGAGGCTATACAGAAATGTGCTATGTTGTGGACACAACCTTTTGATCCATCAGTTGCAGTCAGTGACTGTATTGTGTGTAAAACCTTTTTCAGTCAGAACACAGCTGGAAGACCGTCCAAACCCAAACATGGTATCCCCCAAAATGCACCAGTTACTAACGCCACCACAAGTAGCGACTGTGGTGATATTGATGCCGGGTTAGATTGTTCATTCCAGCCTCCATGCACAAAATTTTTTCGTGCGTGTGTGAACTACACACCGGTTGTTAAATGGACAGTACATGTGTACAAACACTCTCTCAGACTGAGGTATGTGTAGTGTCAGATAAGGCCATGGATACCTGCCCCCACTGTCCACCCAGCATGCTTGAACAGTGTGGTAATTAATCACTGCCTGCCGCTCTCCAAGGAAAATGTATACTGAAACAGGTCAGTGTACTGCATGGCAGAGATATGTAGCTTACTGAGCGGTGCATGTTTAACAGAGAGAAAAGTCAGATGTGACTTACAGCATGTTTGGAAGACTGATGTTTTTGACAGTGATATCGCATGGTAGCTTGTCCTGTCTCCCTTCTATGTATGAATTATCCTTTATTTTCAGCTGTTTTGTTTGCAAAAGATATAGCATGTTTGGAGTCATATGAAACTACAGTTTAAGGCCTTTTTTATGATTGGTTGTGCGTCACAGTAGTCAGCAGGATGAATTTGTACTAGCCGGAAACAAAAGGGTACTGTGTTTTCACAACTCGTAGCGCTGGCTCGCACGCCCAGCAGAGAGGAGGGGCTGACTCACTTATCTCTGCATCAGGAGGCCAGGTTCTCCCCCCTTCCGCTAGCAAATAAACCTAAAGCCTGCAATGCTGAGGGAACATTGGATTTCCTTATGGACCGAATGTTTGCTTTCAAACCTTATCTTAGCTATCTAAACTGAGATTTGTCCATGAAACTGATGACTGAATGGTCGTATTATCAAGGAAACCAGTGTGTGTATGTGTATGCTGGGTGTGTTTGTGTGTGTTTGTGTGTGTGTGTTGTGTGTGTGTGTGTGTGTGTGTGTGTGTGTGTGTGTGTGTGTGTGTGTGTGTGTCGTGTGTGTGTGTGTGTGTGTTTGTGCTTGTGTGCTTGTGTGTGTATGTTTCCTTCTATGTGTATGTGTGTGCATGTGCGTGTGTGTGTATGTGTGTGTGTGTGTGTGTGTGTGTGTGTGTGTGTGTGTGTGTGTGTGTGTGGTGTGTGTGTGTGTGTGTTTGTGTTGTGTGCTTGTGTGTGTATGTTTCCTTCTATGTGTATGTGTGTGCATGTCGTGTGTGTGGTGTGTGTGTGTGTGTGTGTGTGTGTGTGTGTGGTGTGTGTGTGTGTGTTTATGTGTTTACATGTAAGTATGTGTGTGTGGGGGGGTAGGGGGTAGTGGGTGCGTGTGTGTGCATTGTGTTTACATGTGTATACATGTGTGTGGTGTATTTCTCTCTCTCTCTCTCTCTCTCTCTCTCTCTCTCTCTCTCTCTTCTTTATATATATATATTATTATAATATTTATGTTGTGTGTGTGTGTGTGTGTGTGTGTGTGTGTGTGTGTACATTTGTATGTGTGTGTGTGTATGTATGTGTGTGTGTGTGTTTGTGTGTGCGTGCGTGCGTGTGTGTGTGTGGTGTGTGTGTGTGGTGTTGTGTGTGTGTGTGTGTGTGTGGTGTGTGTGTGTGAGTGTTTGTCAAACCTTGTCACGTTTTTCGGTGTTTGTATGCTTTTAAGAGCCCACAGCGAAAGTAGAAACTGTGTTGATCAAACAAACTCAAGACAACACAGCTGAACCAATAATTAAACATTGTTCCCAGTGTTGAGGGGTCTGCACGTCTCCATTTAATGTTTCTGAAATGTGTCCACAAAGGGTAGAAAATCGGGGAAAAAAAGATAACGAATACAGGTTTTTGTTTTCATATTAACGTATGAAGACAGAGAGAAAGAAAGAAAGAGAAAGAAAAGGGGGAGGGAGAGAGAGAGAGAGAGAGAGAGAGAGAGAGAGAGAGAGAGAGAGAGACAGACAGACAGACAGACAGACAGACAGACAGAGAACGAGAAAGAGATACAGAGAAACAGACAGAGAAAGAGACAGAGAGACACAGACAGACAGACAGACAGATAGACAGACAGACAGACAGACAGACAGACAGACCGAGAAAGAGAGATTGAAAGAGACACAGAGAAACGAGCGAGCGAGCGAGCGAGCGAGTGAGAGTGTGAGAGAGAGAGAGAGACAGACAGACAGACAGAGACAGAGGCAGAGACAGAGAGAGCCACAGAGACAGAGAGAGCCACAGAGATACAAAGAGAGAGACAGAGAGAGAGAGAGAGAGAGAGAGACAGACAGACACAGACAGAGGCAGAGACAGAGAGAGCTACAGAGACAGAGAGAGCCACAGAGACAGAGAGCCACAGAGAGACAAAGAGAGAGACACAGAGAGAGAGAGTGGGGAAGCAGGTAGGCTTATGTAATGTTTATTTATATTCTTTGAATATATAATTGATTTCGGATGAGTCTCCCACCATTTATCTGTGTATTCTCATCACTATCATCATACATTGTGTTTGTGTTGCCCTTTACCATGATATGGCTACTTGTTTAGAAACATGATGTAACACTTCACCACACAAACAGTGGACCTTGAAAATAAAATGTTTATTCACTGTTTTATACGCAGAGTCAGAAAACATCATGTTGATATGTGTAGAAAGACAAACACATGTGAAAATAGGAAGGGAACGCGTACTTACTCGGTAAGACAGTCAGATTCAAAATATTCGACCAACTGACCTCTGTCAAACGTACACTTACGACAACAAAGAAGCAAATACACTTAATTAAGACAACGTTTAGAAAAGTTCACAACAAGCCACATTCTGTTCGTGACGCTGGAGAAGAAAAAAAAAATCAGGAAGTATTTGGATTTTGTTGTTGTTGTCGTTGTTGTTGTTACTGTTGTTGTTGTCGTTCTTCTTCTTCTTCTTCGTCTCCTTCTTCTTTCTACTTCTTCTTCTTCTTCTTCTTCTTCTTCTTCTTCTTCTTCTTCTTCTTCTTCTTCTTCTTCTCATTTCTTCTTGTTTTTATATTTTAAGTCGTGGCCAGTGAGATGATTGAGAATTTTCTAGAAAGATGAAGACTTGCGATAGTTGATGACTGAGTTTACGTAAAGTTCATTAAGAAAGGCTGGCCCATAATCAAAAACTCGCGACGCTGTTGAATGAGGTGGTAGAGTGCTCATTATTCTGGAGTCCCTCGTTCCTCATCCCTGAACGGGAGCGGTAGATGGTTCTTTTTAACAGAGACCGTGAGCTCAGGATGTGATATCTTGAGTTCTGTTCTGCAGCATTAAGCACTGGCCAGTTTGCTGCCCATCTTAATGTTTCCATCATTCAGGTGATGTCAGCTTAGTGTTTCAAAGGTCTCCTCCCCTCTTCCTCGTTTCTGCTCCCCAGTTCAAGACCTGACCAGCGCATAGGGTTTTTTTGCGCAGGCTCAGGGAGTCTGCCAGAATATGGCTGGCAGATTTGGGTGGAGCGTATATGGAATTGTCCGAACCCGATGAATCCCTTTTGAGCAAACGCCAAACTCCAAACTCCCTGAACAAAGTCAAGTACGTGTTCATGCAGTAATACCAATGAATGGAGACAAATGGCGTTTTGCGAGCCACTCTCATACGTCATCAATACCACATTGTCATTATCTAAACTGGTCGCCAACGTGGCTTTCAAACGATTTAGAAGGAAGGGCAGACCAAAGGAAGACCTGGATCCATGACATGAAAGAGACCTTGACATCATACGGCATTTCTCCACCTCAGGCCTTCCAGCTCGCTGCTGTCTTTTTTGTTTCTCTTTGCGACACCCAGCATGGTACAAACGGAAGGAGAAAAGGATGAGAAGGAGGAGGGAGAGGGGGAGGAGGAGGAGGAGGAGACGGAAGAGAAGTAGGAGAAGAAGAAGAAGAAGAAGAAGAAGAACAACAACAACAAAAACAATAACAAGAAAAACGAATAAAGAGGAAGAAGAGGAAGACAAGAAAAGCAAGAGAAAGAAGAAGAAGAAGATGATGATGAAGAATTAGTAGTAGTAGAAGAAGAAGAAGAAGAAGAAGAAGAAGAAGAAAAGAAGAAGAAGAAGAGAAGAAGAAGAAGAAGAAGAAGAAGAAGAAGAAGAAGAAGAAGAAGAAGAACAACAACAACAACAACAACAACAACAACAACAACAACAAGAAAAACAAGAAGAACAAGAAGAACAAGAACAAAAACAAGAACGAGAAGAACAAGAACAAGAACACGAACAAGACGACGACGACGACGACGACGATGATGATGATGATGATGGATGATGATGATGATGATGAAATGATGAAGAAGAAGAAAAAGAAGAACAAGAACAAGAACAAGAAACAGAAAAAGAACAAGAAGAAGAACAAAACAAGAACAAGACAAAAAGAGGAAGAACTAGAAAAGCAACAGAAAGAAGAAGAAGATGGTGATGAAGAAGTAGTAGAAGAACAAGAACAAGAACAGAAGAACAGAAAGACAAAAGAAAAAAACAAGAAGAACAAGAACAAGAAAAAGAACGAGAAGAACAAGAACAAGATCAAAAAGAAGACGACGACGACGATGATGATGATGGTGATGATGATGATGATCATGATCAGATGATGATAAAGAAGAGATGAAAGAAGAAGAAGAAAGAGAAGAAGAAGAAGAAGAAGAAGAAGAAGAAGAAGAGAAGAAGAAGAAGAAGAAGAAGAAGAAGAAGAAGAAAGAAGAAGAAAGAAGAAGAAGAAGAAGAAGATAATGAATCATGAAATGAAGAAGAAGAAGAAGAAGAAGAAGAAGAAGAAGAAGAAAAGAAAAGAAGAAGAGAAGAAGAAGAGAAGAAGAAGAAGAAGATAATGATAGATATGAAAGAAGAAGAAGAAGAAGAAGAAAAGAAGAAAGAATGAATCATGATAATGAAGAAGAAGAAGAAGAAGAAGAAGAAGAAGAAGAAGAAAAGAAAAGAAGAAGAAGAAGAAGAAGAAGAAGAAGAAGAAGAAGAAGAAGAAGAAGAAGAAGAAGCTTTGTCATAACATCATCGTGGGCTAATTACATCATGCATAATGTTCTTATGTTGCAATACATTTCTCTGTTGTCACTGTTGCTTTATGTGACAGTAATGTAAGATTTCTCCCTTGCGATGACGCTGTTTGTTTTTTTTAATTCAACACAGAAATCAGACATTACACACAACCAATACCAAACAACACACAAGATCATAATAAGTACTAAATAAAGTATCCAACATTTTTTTTAGGACTTTTACAAATTTTTGAAAGACAGCTTTAGAAATTTCGATAAGCAAAACAAAGAAGTTCAATGAGAAAATTCATGATACTATAGCAGCAGTTACATGACTCATCAAACTGACAAACGAGACAGTCTTGATGGAGGAGCAGACACAAGAAGATCATTCATAAGGAAGATTAGGAAAAGACAGGCAACATTTATAGGCCATTTTATGAGGAAATGGGAATTGGGAACCTGGTCACAACGGAAAGCTGGAGGGAAGGAGAGCACCAGGTAGACCCAGGGAGAAGATACTAGACGGACTTGCAGAGTGGCTGAAGACAAAAGAGGATGGAAGAAATGCTTGAGGCAACAAGAGACAGAGACAGATGGAAGTCCATGATCGCCAACGCCATGCAGCAAGGCACCTGATGATGATGGTAGCAGCAGCAACAGTAGAAATAACAACAGTAGATTGGTTAGTATGAGATTAGTAGAAATAACTGTTCTAGTAGCAGTAGCAGCAATTAACAGTCGTTTGTCTTTAATGGCAACTAAACAATGGAAAGTAATATCAGAAATGAAACGGTACTCAACACACATATACGTATATATGTCAGTTTGGCTGAAGTATTCAAATACGAATGACTTACGTGACGGAGACGGAATCCGTGG
>JAPXFY010000025.1:4769248-4777286 GCA_030674185.1 Monoplex corrugatus | reverse complement strand
CTCTCTCTCTCTCTTTCTTTCTTTCTTTCTTTCTCTCTGTCTCCTCTGTGTTTCTGCTTCTCTGTCTCTATCTCTCTCTCTGTCTTGGTTGCTGTCTATCTCTATCTCTCTTTGTCTCTGTCTCTCCATGAGTCTGTCTCTGTATCCATCTGTCTGTCTGTCTCTGTCTGTCTGCCTGCCTGTCTGTCTGTCTGTCTGTCTCCTGTGTCTCTTTATCTCTGTCTATGTCTCTGTCTCTCTCTCGGTTGCTGTCTATCTCTGTCTCTCTTTGTCTCTGTCTCTCCGTGTCTCTGTCTCGAACTGTCTCTCTGTCTGTCTGTCTGTACCTTTGTCTGTCTGTCTGTCTGTCTGTCTGACTGTCTGCCTGTCTGCCTGTCTGTCTGTCTGTCTGTCTGTCTCTCTCTCTTTCTCTCTTTCTCTCTCTCTCCCTCTTTCTCTCTCCCCTCAATTTTTGTCGAAAATCACAGTTATGTCCAGACGTGAAGACTTTCAATTAAATAAAATGTTCTTTATTCCCTTCCAACAGCAGATAGGAATGCCTGTTTCTGCCTGTGAGATAGAACAGCAACCAATCCAGACACAGAGAGGCTGGTAATGTTTTTCATGTACATTTGCAACTAAGCTCTTCCTCAGTTGCTCTTTGCTTATCGTCTCATCTGAACGAGTATTGCTCAGGCCACTACTAATAGTCTTGGGAAGTGTTGTGTGGCTATGCCCCGTGGTCTGTCATCTAACCACCTTGCCATTTCGTTTGTAAACCAGGTAACTGATGACTGGGTCCGAATAGGTCAGGCAACGTATGGACAGACCCCTCCACCCTACCCCACCCACCATCCCTTGCTTTATAAAATGATTATCGAGTGGGGTCGGGAGCTTGGGAGGTGATTGTCCGGAGAATGGCGAGGCAAACTTGGGAACCCTTCCCAGGCATATCAGACCTAACTAAACGACACAATGGGCTGTGTCTGGAACATTATGCCTGGCGACTTTCACGGTCTTTCAAACCACCGCCGTGGTTGAAGTTAGGCAACAGTGGGAATTTCCAACTGCTAACTGTCGAGGCTATAGTAAGGGGGAGAGTAGCTGGCAGCTATGTGAGCTGGTGGCAGGACGGGCTGCCCGAAAGGGAGATGAAGACCCAGAATGCGGTGAGAAAGGGCTCTCCCATTCTATCTTGGTCTGGTGGCTGGGCTGCACCTGGTTGGTGAGCGTTGTGCACTATGTCCTGGGGTTTGTCATCTCCCCACCATGCCATTCAGTTTGTAAACAAAGTATCTGATGATTGGGTCAGAATGGGTCATGCAACGCAGGGACAGCCACCACCCCCCCCCCCTTTGCTTGATTAAATGATTGTCAATTAGCATCGATAGTTTGGGAGGTAGTTGCCTGGAGAATGGTGAAGCAATGGAACTCTGGGTCCCATCCGCAAGGAAGGTCCTATCCCACAAGATGGGGGACAAGGAATAGAATCAAAAGAGAAATAGCAGATGAGCAATGTGGATTTGTTGAAGGGAAAGAAACTATAACGAACGCATAGAAATATCAATCGGCGTTTCAAAATATCAAAAAGAGGGGTTAGGCAGGGATGTGTTCTGTCATGATTTGTTTTCACTTTATATATATCGAAACCATCATGAGAAACCTAGAACAATGCCCTGGGATAAAGGTGCGAGGAAAAATATTAAAGAATCTTCGTTGTGCAGAAAATGAATAAAGGCATAGAGAGCAGAAATAAAGGGCTGGAGCTTAGTAGCAAGAAGGCTGAAGTCATGGTAATCAGTAAAAAACAAGAAAACATGGAGACAAGCTGATTCTTTCTTTCTTTCTTTCTTTCATCTGCCGCTGGTGCCCTTCGGCGTCGCGGGGAGACACAGACGTCTGTCTGCAGCAAGGCGGGAGGCTTGATAGAGTGACAGGTCATGGGCTCGCAGGGTGTCAGCCACGGAGTCGCTCCATCGTCTCCGTGGTCTACCTCTGGCTTTCCAGCCAGTGTATCTGGTGGTGTATGCCCGTAGGGCCGGTTGGTCGGGCGGCATTCTGGTGAGGTGACCAAACCACCTGATCCTTTGTTGTTCGACATGGTGGAGAATTGGTGTTAGTCCGACCATGTTTCTGATCACCTCATTCTTGATCTTGTCGCGTCTGGTCTTGTTGACAGCTTTTCTCAGGCAGCGCATTTCACATGTGACCAATTTTCTCTCTAAGGCTTTTGTTAGGGCCCATGTCTGACACTGGTATGTGAGTGTTGGAACGAAGATGGCGTTGATGAGTTTTGCCTTGGTGCTCACTGGGATGCTGGGATATTTCAGAAGGGGGGCGAGTTGGTAACTGACTGCGTTCGCTTTCTGGCATCTTGTTTCTATCTCTCTGTCCAATTTTCCATCTTCAGTGAAGAGGCTGCCAAGGTATTTAAATTCTTTGGTCTGTTTCAGCTGGGTGCCGTTGATGTTGATGTCCAGCTTTCCTGGATTTCTGCTGACAGACATAACTTCTGTTTTGTTGATACTGATCTTCATATCATACTTCTCGCAGCTTGTGTTGAGTTGGTCTGTGTGTTCTTGAAGAGCTGCTTTGTTCTGATTCATCAAGGACTGGTCGTCAGCAAATAATAGTTCGTTCAGGGCCTCCAGATCTGGATTGGCTTCCTTTGTAATCTGGTCCATGTAGATCACGAAGAGAAGGGGAGAGAGTACGCAGCCTTGCCTGACCCCTGATGTAACCGGGAACCAGTCCGATGTTCCACTGGCTGTTCGGACTGCGCTCCTACTGTTGGCATAGATTGCTCTGATGTTATCAAGCAACTGCCCCTTCACGTCGTACTGCTCCAGGATCTTCCAGAGCTTGTCTCTGTTGACTCGGTCAAAAGCTTTTTCTTGATCAACGAATACTGTATGCAGGTCTTGGTTGTATTCGATGGCTCTTTCACACAGCTGTCGGAGTGCGAAAATGGCATCTGTGCACCCTCTTCCTTTCCGAAAGCCAAACTGGGCATTGCTCAGTAGGTGTTCTGCTTTGGCTCTTGTGCGCTGTTCCAGAATCTTTGCATACATTTTCCCTACATGGCTGAGAAGTGAAATGCCTCTGTATGTGCTGCAGTCTTTCTTGCTGCCCTTCTTCTTCCAAATTGGCACCACTATTGCATTTTGCCAGTCCATTGGTACTTTCCTCTCTTCCCATGCTTTCTGGAAGATGATGGTGAGCCACTTAACTCCCGTTTCTCCGCATGCAAGGATGGCTTCAGTTGTTATGCCATCATTGCCTGCTGCTTTGCCCTTTGGGCTGGTCTTAATTGCTTTTCGTGTTTCTGCTTCAAGGATTTGGGGCTCTAACTGGTCTTTATAGCGTGGTGAGAACTGGGAGCTGGAAGCCTGGACTCCAGATGGGTTTAAAAGGTCTTTAAAATAGTCTTCCCATCTTTTCAGAATTTCCTCTTCTTTGTGTAGTGCCTCTCCATTTGCATCATTCACTACTGTTGTTGGGTTGAATGGCTCATCTCTTACTCTCATCGTCTTCACACTTTTGAAAAATTCTCTTGGGGAGTTCTTGCAAATTTCACTTAACTTCTCTCCATAGGTCGCCCAAGATTTTTCTTTGGAGGCTTTCACAACACGTTTACTATGTCTTCTTGCGATTCTGTACTTGACGTAGTCCTCTTCTATCTTGGTCTTGACCCAAGCTTTATATAGCTGCTTCTTTTTCTTGATGGCTTCCTTCACCTCTTGGTTCCACCAGGCTGTAGCTTTCCTGTTTTTACCTCTACATTTCTTTGTCCCGCAAACTTCCCTTAAGGTGTTCAAGAGAGCTGGCTTGAAGGTGTCCCAGGCTTGTTCCATGATGAGGGGGGTTGTATCAATGGGGTCAAGTTTCACCTTGATAGCACTTTCAATCTGTTCTTGCACTTCTTTCTCTTCCAGTTTGAGGAGGTTGATCTTTTCAGGCTGGTTCTTCCTAGCAGTTGTTATTTTTTCCTTCTGAGTACTGGAGGCCAGAATGACAGGCCTGTGGTCAGTGTCAAGGTTGGCATTGGGGATGGCTTTTGAGTCTTTGATGGCGTAACGTGTTCTAGATCTTGCAAGTATGAAGTCGATTTGAGACGAGATGCTGAGGTCGTTCCACTTGTACCAGGTGTAAATTTGGGAGGCTCGATGTTGGAAAAAGGTGTTGGTGATGATCAGATCATGCTCTGCACATAGTTCCAGCACGTGGTTCCCGTTGTAATTGCAAGGTGTTCTGTGGTCACTGTGGGGTCCAAGATGTTTTGTCCACGGGTTTCTTCTCTCACCAACTCTGCCGTTGAAATCCCCCATGACATACAGGTCCTCTTTGTCAGGGGTGCTGTTGATGAGGTCGGAGAGCTCTTGATAGAATGAGTCTTTCTCCTCTTCTGAGTACGAATCGTTACACGGTGCATATGCTTGGATATAGTAGACGATTTTGTTGGACTTTCTTACACCGATTTTAATCAATCTTTCTGATATGTATTCTGTACTCATGAGATTTTTTGCTATGTCTGGGTGTAGGATGAATCCCACACCATGCGTTGCTCTCTGGTCTTTCCTGACACCACTCCAGATGAGAACAAAGTTTGAATGGATTTCTTTCGTTCCTTCTCCTTTCTTCCTAGTGTCTGAAATGCCCAGGATGGAGATCTTTCTTTTGGTCATGAATTCCACAATTTCTGGTTCCTTGTCTGTTAGGCCGCAGATGTTCCATGTTCCAGTGTAGTCGCTATTCCTATCTCGATGTCCGTTTCCATTGCGAGGTCTTTTTCCGTTGGTATCCGTCCGTTTGTATCTCCTTTTAGTTTTCTTAGCGGTTGAAGAATCCACTGTCGGCTTGCTAGGCCAGTCACAGCTTCACCAGAGCCCCGTTAGCTGATAAGTGTAAATATCTGGGATCATTCATCTTACCAGACGGTAGATGCACATTGGAAATAGCAAGCAGCATCAGTCAAGCTAAAACAACATTCAAGAAAATGGCAAGCGTTTTTACCAACGAATGCTTATCAATTACCATCAGGAAGAGAGTTGTTCGGTGTTATATAGAACTGATACTGTTGTATGGATGTGAACAGTGGACAGTCAACACGTACAGGAAAATAAGGTTGAGGAAGCTGAAACGTGTTTCCAAGAAGACTGTTGAGTTCACTCGCACACAACGTACGTACGTACGTGCGCGCGCGCGCGCACACACACACACACACGCACACAAACACGCACGCACGCACGTACACAAGCACAAACACACACACATACACGCACGCACGCACACACATGCACGTACGCTCACACACACACACATACAAACACACACACACACACACACGCGCGCGCGCGCAAAATGACAATGGTTGGTTTTATCTATTTAATGTTAATGGGTCTTTTCATTTCCTGATGTCACTATTATAAGTCTTATTTATCTACCAAGAGCAATGAAAACACAACAAAGAAAAACTTCGAAAAATTCAATGAGACAAAACAAGTCAAATCATCTTGAAAATCATAAAATGCAGGGCATTCGCCCAGCTGCCCTAGTATACAATATTGAAGATACATGTATAGGTATATTTCCCTGCCCTTGAAGACCCGTCATCTATCTTGCTTTTCTGAAGACTTGGTCCAAAAAAAAAAAGTTGGCGCTGCTCTGTGAGGACACAATCTCATCAGGAAGAGCATCCTGGGTTTTACATGGTAAACCCATTATGACAAAAAGAAATGAATGTGAAAATGGATATGAATAACTTTACTGGCATAGTCACACCAAAGAAAATGTTATAGGGCAT
Organism: Monoplex corrugatus; assembly: GCA_030674185.1. NCBI lineage: Eukaryota > Metazoa > Mollusca > Gastropoda > Littorinimorpha > Ranellidae > Monoplex > Monoplex corrugatus. The sequence continues at coordinate 4,771,504 of JAPXFY010000025.1, read as the reverse complement.
TATTTAATTCCACACAGACGCCATGTAAAAGTGTAATGTGTTAGAGCTCGATTGCAATTTAATCAGTTTGGGACATTCCTTATATGAAAAACTGTAATGCAGGATTATGTTTGTTGTGATCATGATAATAAATGCAGTTTCTCTTTAAAATGTCTGCTTAACTTGGACAATGAACATCATGGTGTTGAGCTGCATGATGTCACCTCTGAAAAGTTGCTCCATGTTTTGTTCCTTTACCTGTTATTGTTCTTTTTCTTTATCACTACCTTTACAAATGTTTTGTTCTCTCTCTCTCTCTCTTTCTCTCTGCCTGTCTGTTTGTCTATCTCTCTCCCTCTTTCTTTCTCCCTCTTTCTGTCTACCTGTCTATTTGTCTCTCTCTCTCCTCTCTCTCTCTCTCTCTCTCTCTCTCTTCTTTCTGTCTGCCTGTCTGTTTCTCTCTCTCTCGCTCTCTCTCTCTCTCTCTCTCTCTCTCTCTCTCTCTCTACACACACAATATATATATATATATATATATATATATATGTGTGTGTGTGTGTGTGTGTGCGTGTGTGTGTGTGTGTGTGTGTGTGTCCCCAAAGATATGTCAAAATCAATTTTCATTGCACTTCCAAACAAGACAGGGGCTATAGAATGCGAACTCCATCAAACAATCAGCTTGATGAGACTTGTAACAAAAATCCTATCAAGAATAATCATGATGAGGACAAGGAATAGAATCAAAAGAGAAATAGCAGAAGAACAGTGAGGATTTGTCGAAAGGAAAGGAACTATTATTGCATTATACATCGAAAGAACTATCATAGAGAGGTCAATTGAGATGAATAAGGATTCATATGTATGCTTTGTTGATTATGCCAAGGGTTTCGATCAGGTAAGACTTTAAGAATTGATCAACCAACTAGAAAGACTCAATATTGATGGAAAAGATTTGATTTTATCAAGATTTTGCGCTATATAAATATTGTAATTATTATTATAAAAGGTCTACTAATAATCAGAAATATATATTGAGAACAATCAGCTGCAAAGAGAATATAAAACAATATAAGCTCTTTCCAAAATATCAAAAGAGGAGTCATACAAGGTTGTGTTTTTTCACCAGATCTGTTTTCACTTTACAGCGAAAACATCATGAGAAACCCAAAGGAAGACCCTGGATTAAAGGTTGGAGGAAAAATGATAAACAAAGCAGATGACACCGTGCTAATTGCAGAAAGTGAAAGGGACCTACAAAACCTTGTAAATATACTAGAAATAGAAAGCAAAGGTAAGGGGTTGAAACTAAACAGCAAGAAGACTGAAGTCATGGTGATCGGTAAAAAAAAACACCATGAAATCCCGTCGTGCAAAATAACAGCAAACGGCACAAACTTGAGACAAGTTGATAAGTTTAAATACCTGGGAACGATCATTTCACAAGACGTTAGATGCATATTAGAAACAGCCAGCAGAACCGACCAAGCCAAACAGTATTCAAGAAGATGAAAAGCATTCTTACCAACAAATGCCTATCAATTAACACTGGGAAGAGAGTTCTTGAATGTTATATAGAACTGATAATGTTATACGGTTGTGAGGCGTGGACAGTCAACAAGCAATGCCCTAACAAGATTGAGGCAGCCGAGATGTGGTTTCTGAGAAGAATGTTGAGACTTCCATGGACAGCAAAAAAACAAAAAACAAAAAACAAACAAACAAACAAACGAGACAGTCTTGATGGAGGCAGACACAAGAAGATCATTCATAAGGAAGAATAGGAAAAGACTGGCAACATTTATAGGCCATTTTATGAGGAAAGGGGTCTTGGAGCATCCAGTCACAACAGGAAAGCTGGAGAGAAAGAGAACACCAGATAGACCCTGGGAGAAAATATTGGACGGATTTGCAAAGTGGCTGAAGACAAAGAGAGTGGAAGAGGTGCTTGAGGCAACAAGGGATAGAAACAGACGGAAGGCCATTATTGCCAACGCCATGTGCCAAGGCACTTGATGATGATGATGATAGAATCAAAGAAAATAAACAAAAAATGTATAAATAAAGATATGAAAAACAAATGAATAAATAAATAAATAATATATAAATAAATAAAAGATCAAAGGGCAAACAGATAAGAAATAAATAAATAATAAATAAAAATATAAATAGATGAATGAATGAATAGGTAATACAATAATAAACAAGTAAATAAATGAACAAACAATTAGATAAATAAATAAATAAATAATTACATAATAAATAAATGAATAAAATACA
>JAPXFY010000025.1:4754248-4766748 GCA_030674185.1 Monoplex corrugatus | reverse complement strand
CACAGTTAGGAGATGGGTTTGTCGATTCCGGAGTGGCGACAGAGATGTGAGTGACAAATCGCTCTCGTGCTGGTCCAACAACTGACTGACATCCCGCCAGTGGTTCTTTTGCTCCTGCGTGAGCATACGTGGAACCTACCTGGCACAGACTTTGCTGTACCCTAGGGATGACAACATCGTTTCCAGTGCACTGACACCCACATCCAACTCTGCACGCATTTCATTCACCGTTATCCGCCGATCAGAGTGGATGAGTTGATCGAGGCGCGCTTCATGTTCCGGAGTGGTGGCTGTGCATGGGCGTCCGGAGCGCGATTTGTCACTCACATCTCTGTCGCCTCTCCGGAATCGACAAATCCATCTCCTAACTGTGCTGACATCAACTGCCTCGGCTCTGTTAACGTTCACCAAGCGCTGGTGAATGTCGATTGGTTCAACTTCTTCTGAATGGAGGAATTCAATGACGCATCTCTGCTTCTGACGCACGTCCATGACAGGGGTTGATTTCTTAGACTGTCACACCGTCAATATCTGCAACAGAGAGACGAAAATTTCAGGTTATGAGCGCGAAAGTTCAGTCATTATAACAATGCAATTATGTAAGCAATCCCCTTGGATCCCTTGGGGTGGAATAAAAAAAAATAGGAGGCATTACTTTTGGAACGACCCTCGTAGTTTGTCACAGCCCCCACAAAGGGAAAGAAGGATTGTCTGCTTTGTAAAGTTGAAAACAAATGATAGCAAGGGACAAAAAAGAAGAGACAAAGATACCATCCACTCGACAGAATAAACTGGCCAAAAAAGAAGAGGCAAAGATACCGTCCACTCGACAGAATAAACTGGCCAAAAAAGAAGAGGCAAAGATACCGTCCACTCGACAGAATAAACTGGCCAAAAAAGAAGAGGCAAAGATACCGTCCACTCGACAGAATAAACTGTCTGGTATAAAACGAAGTAGTGCACACAAAGATATTTGCCTGATGGAACCAAAGAAGAGCTGCAGCAAGTTGTCTCAAAACTGAAGAAGCTGTTGATCGAGAAGACCTTTTGGCGTCCAGAGATTTTGTCTCAGAGGAGACAATCGACGACCTAAAACTTGGACAACAAATGACTGCAGAACAATAAATAGGAAATCAAAGAGATAGTTCAACCGAGCATCCTAGAGATGGACAACGCTGCAAGACGGACCCAAGGGTTGTCACGATGACAATGATGAAAAGATGGAAGAAGGCCCAACAGCTTGAGATGATGAAAAAAAATGAAACGTTCATTCATGGGCCTGACGTGGTACTACTAAGATTTCATGCCCAAATTTGCTGTACTCACTGCACAACTGGCCGACCTGCTGAAGAGGAAACCCAGCAAAATGGAGAGGGGAGTTCTTCAAGAGAAGGCATACCAGAGTATTTGTGATATCGTGTCCCAGAAGCTAATTCTCCGCCCTCTTGATCAGTCATAGAACTTCATTTGTATATGCTGAACACTAATGCATCTGGTGTGGGCATCAGAAGTGTCTTGTTGCAAAAGTACTATGGGAGGCTGTTTTCTATGTGCTATGTGAACAAGATGATGTTCAGAACAAAGCAGAACTATTCTGCTATTGAGAAGCAATGCCTTGTAATTGTTTGGGTAGCGATAAAGCTTTCACTTTACAGGCTCGTACTTTCATGCGCCAATATGTTTACTGTATACCCAAATCATGACCAGTTTTGGAACAATTAGGTGATAAGATGGGCCCTGTACCGTCAAAACGCTGATATGTTTACTGTATACCCAAATCATGACCAGTTTTGGAACAATTAGGTGATAAGATGGGCCCTGTACCGTCAAAACGCTGATATGTTTACTGTATACCCAAATCATGACCAGTTTTGGAACAATTAGGTGATAAGATGGGCCCTGTACCGTCAAAACGCTGATATGTTTACTGTATACCCAAATCATGACCAGTTTTGGAACAATTAGGTGATAAGATGGGCCCTGTACCGTCAAAACGCTGATATGTTTACTGTATACCCAAATCATGACCAGTTTTGGAACAATTAGGTGATAAGATGGGCCCTGTACCGTCAAAACGCTGATATGTTTACTGTATACCCAAATCATGACCAGTTTTGGAACAATTAGGTGATAAGATGGGCCCTGTACCGTCAAAACGCTGATATGTTTACTGTATACCCAAATCATGACCAGTTTTGGAACAATTAGGTGATAAGATGGGCCCTGTACCGTCAAAACGCTGATATGTTTACTGTATACCCAAATCATGACCAGTTTTGGAACAATTAGGTGATAAGATGGGCCCTGTACCGTCAAAACGCTGATATGTTTACTGTATACCCAAATCATGACCAGTTTTGGAACAATTAGGTGATAAGATGGGCCCTGTACCGTCAAAACGCTGATATGTTTACTGTATACCCAAATCATGACCAGTTTTGGAACAATTAGGTGATAAGATGGGCCCTGTACCGTCAAAACGCTGATATGTTTACTGTATACCCAAATCATGACCAGTTTTGGAACAATTAGGTGATAAGATGGGCCCTGTACCGTCAAAACGCTGATATGTTTACTGTATACCCAAATCATGACCAGTTTTGGAACAATTAGGTGATAAGATGGGCCCTGTACCGTCAAAACGCTGATATGTTTACTGTATACCCAAATCATGACCAGTTTTGGAACAATCAGGTGATAAGATGGGCCCTGTACCGTCAAAACGCTGATATGAAGACAGATGCAATCAAGAACTGGGTAATATTGGTGCTGGTTACTAGAGAAAAACAGTTGACCAAATGATCTTTGTATGGGACGTAGTTAAGCTGTATATTTACATATATCCTGAGTTTTTAAAACATGCGATTTAGTTATAAATGCGGGAAGAAGGGTGAGGGGGATACAAATTAAATGTTAAGTGGAACTTTTAACTTCATAGTTTAGAAATGCAAAAGTGCTGCATTGACTTTTGTTTCACGAATTTTGCTAAAAGAGATTTACTGCCAGGGACTACAAAGTAAGACAAATGTAGTCAGACTGTCATAATCTCAAGAGACAGAGAGAGAAGGGTTGCAAAAGTAAAACCAAACAAAAAAGCAAGGAGACAAAACAGAGACACATAAAACCTTTTTTTAAGATACCACAGTACTTTATTTTTACTGCAAGGATGAAAGTATTGTTTTATATTGTGTGTGTTTATTCAGATATGTGCACATATATGATTAATTATATGTATGACGGATGTGTTTTTATTATTTTCACACTATTGTTTTTATATTTGTTGTTACTGTTGTATAAGGCGTTTTGGCTCATTTTGCTTTTGTGGATGATCAAGTGTTCTGTTGCTGGCACGTCACTGATGACATGAATTCTGCTGAACGTCATCATCATGAAAAAAGATTGCTTTACGTGTTACATACATGATACAATGACGTAGTTATGTGAAACTACGTAAGGAACTATTGATTGGGTACTAAGGCAACAGGACAAGGGTTTTTGGGAAAAAAACGGTATCAGAGGAGGACAAGGACGAGAGGACACCAGGCACTGAGGACAGGGGTTCTCTGCAGGGAATAGACGAGATCTGTGCAACGGCACCGGTGGTCGTGTGATGGCGCGGCAGACCATTCTATGACTGTAAAAGTGTGCGGTGGTTGTTACGATGCTACGTTGCTGTGACTGTAAAAGTGTGCGGTGGTTGTTACGATGCTACGTTGCTGTGACTGTAAAAGTGTGCGGTGGTTGTTATGATACTACGTTCCTGTGACTGTAAAAGTGTGCGCTGGTTGTTACGATGCTACGTTCCTGTGACTGTAAAAGTGTGCGGTGGTTGTTACGATACTACGTTCCTGTGACTGTAAAAGTGTGTGCTGGTTGTTACGATGCTACGTTCCTGTGACTGTAAAACTGTGCGGTGGTTGTTACGATACTACGTTCCTGTGACTGTAAAAGTGTGCGGTGGTTGTTACGATACTACGTTCCTGTGACTGTAAAAGTGTGCGGTGGTTGTTACGACGCTACGTTCCTGTGACTGTAAAAGTGTGCGGTGGTTGTTACAATACTATGTTCCTGTGACTGTAAAAGTGTGCGGTAGTTGTTACGATGCTACGTTCCTGTGACTGTAAAAGTGTGCGGTGGTTGTTACGGTACTACGTTCCTGTGACTGTAAAAGTGTGCGGTGGTTGTTACGGTACTACGTTCCTGTGACTGTAAAAGTGTGCAGTGGTTGTTACGATACTACGTTCCTGTGACTGTAAAAGTGTGCAGTGGTTGTTACGGTACTACGTTCCTGTGACTGTAAAAGTGTGCAGTGGTTGTTACGATACTACGTTGCTGTGACTGTAAAAGTGTGCAGTGGTTGTTACGGTACTACGTTCCTGTGACTGTAAAAGTGTGTGGTGGTTGTTACGATACTACGTTGCTGTGACTGTAAAAGTGTACGCTGGTTGTTACGATACTACGTTCCTGTGACTGTAAAAGTGTGCGCTGGTTGTTGCGATACTACGTTCCTGTGACTGTAAAAGTGTGCGCTGGTTGTTACGATGCTACGTTCCTGTGACTGTAAAAGTGTGCGGTGGTTGTTACGATGCTACGTTCCTGTGACTGTAAAAGTGTGCGCTGGTTGTTGCGATACTACGTTCCTGTGACTGTAAAAGTGTGCGCTGGTTGTTACGATGCTACGTTCCTGTGACTGTAAAAGTGTGCGCTGGTTGTTACGATACTACGTTCCTGTGACTGTAAAAGTGTGCGCTGGTTGTTACAATGCTACGTTCCTGTGACTGTAAAAGTGTGCGCTGGTTGTTACGATGCTACGTTCCTGTGACTGTAAAAGTGTGCGCTGGTTGTTACGATACTACGTTCCTGTGACTGTAAAAGTGTGTAAAAGCACATCCATCACACTATGTAAAAGTTTGCGCTGATTGTTCAAGTGTTACAGATGGTCTGTTTATGTGTGACTGACAGAAATAGAATGAAAGTAGACTGTATGTGTGTATGTGCGTGTTCTATGTGTTTTCCCCAATCACATACAACCCTCCATTCAGTCACTTCAACAACCTCTGCAAACAAAATAGTAAATTTAAATATTTTATAATCAGTCAGAATCCCTCAGTTCATCCCCAAACAGATAATAATAGAGACAAATATACAACGTCTAATCAGTTATAGAAACGTAGTATCGTAACAACCAGCGCACACTTTCACAATTACAGGAAAGTAGTATCGTAACTGTAACATTATTGTAAATAATGATTAGAGTTGCATGACAATGATGGCTGCCTGACTGTTATACAATAGTGCTTAAATAAATGTGTTCAGAATTCTACAATATTGTGTTTACCTTCAGTTATATATATTGACTCGAAAGGCATAAGATTTAACATGGCGTCATTGTGGGATCGTTTACCAGCATAAAACGTGAACAAGAGCTAAGAAAGAAGCTATTCATGCGACGGTAAACGAACATTAGATTGGTTGCTAAGGAAAACAACCATATCGGATTCCAACCGTTTGTAAACAAACAAAGCTTGATCGTAGAAACACGATGTCAGATGAAGAAGGAGATCATCAAAGTACACAAGCATTACCCAGACGAAAACCAAGAACAGTGAATGGTCCTCCACCTTCAAAGGTTTGCATTAGTAATGGCATTCAGGAATGGAAACGTTTCAAAAGAGGATGGAACAACTACGAAATAGCCAGCCGCTTGAAAGAGAGACAACGGAATACAGATGTGCGGTGTTCCTTGCCTGCATTGGAGAGGAGTCAACAGAGCTACTAGAAGGATTTTCGTTCAAGGAAGGAGAAAAAGAAGACAACATTAATGATGTTATCAAGAAGTTTGAAGAATTTTTCATTGGTGAAAGAAATGAAGTGTATGAGGCTTACGTCTTCAACCAAAAAGTACAAGACAGTTCAGAAAGTTTTGACACATTCGTGACAGAACTAAGAACATTTGCCAAATCTTGTAACTTTGGGGACCAAGAAGAAAGAATGATAAGAGACAGAATAAAAATTATTGTGGTGGGCATTGCTGATGATGTTGTCAGAGCTAAGTTGCTTGAAGTCAAAGGGATCACTCTTGAGAAAACCATAGACATATGCAAAGCACATGAAAAAGCAAAAGCACAAGCACAAAGCATGAATGATTCAGATGAAAAAATCCACAAAATCATAAAATCTAAACACAAGAAGCATGAAAAGCACGCTGAAAAAGAAAACCAAGAAATCAAATGCACCAGATGTGGATACACACACTTGAAAAAGAAATGTCCTGCATATGGCAAGAAATGCTCAAACTGTTCAAAGTTTAATCATTTCGAAAAATGCTGCAAAACAAAAAAGAAAAGAGTACACAGCATGCGTGATGACAGTTCAGGTACTGACAATCAAAGTGATAATAACACTGATTCAGACACAGATTCAGAAAATGAAATCAGTGAGATCACAGTCGGAATAGTAACCAAACCAAAGGCAAAAATTGAAGGGAAAGAATTGTTGATCACAGCAGATATACAAAATCAAAGCATCAAATTTAAAGTTGACACATGTGCTCAGGCAAACATACTTCCACTACACACATACCAAATGTTAGACCCAAAACCTGCTCTCAAGAAAACAAAGACAAAATTGAGCATTCACACAGGCGACACACTTAAGACTGTTGGAACATGCAAACTTGAAGTGATGGGCAAAGAATTGAAATTCTTCGTTGTGCAGACCAATCAGCATCCAATCATTGGTCTGGAAGCCACAGAGAAACTTAGCATCATTCAGATCCTGGGTGTTGACGCTGACAAGATATATAACAAAATACCCAGAAATCTTTGAGGAACTAGGATGCATTGGCAAAGCACATCACATTGAACTTGACCCAACAGTGAAACCTGTCATTCAGCCTTTGAGAAAAGTTCCTTTTGCACTCAAAGGCAGGATCAAAGAAGAACTTGACCGAATGGAGAAACTGGGAGTCATAGAAAAACAAGACGGACCGACAGACTGGGTCAGCAGCATGGTGGTAGTGGAAAAGCCAGACAAGTCATTGAGAATTTGCATGGATCCCAAGGACCTGAACAGAGCCGTCAAGAGAGAGCATGTTGCCATGCCGACTGTTGAAGAAGTTACAGCACAGTTAGACGGGGCTGAATTCTTCACAAAACTAGATGCACAAAATGTTTTTTGGCAAATACCACTTGATGAAGAAAGCTCAAAGCTCTGCTGCATGCAAACACCATTTGGCAGATACGTCTTCAAGAGACTACCAATGGGTCTAGCAAGTTCCAGTGAAGTTTTCCACAGAACCATCAAAGAAATGTTCAGTGACATTCCCAGAGTGGAAAACTGGATTGATGACACCCTGTTTTCAGGACGCACACAAGAAGAACATGATGATGTTTTGGCTGCAACACTGAACAGGGCAAAAGAAAAAAAAATAACACTCAAGAAAAAGAAGTGTGAGTTTTCACAAAAAGAAATAAAATACATTGGTCATGTCATCAGCAAAGAAGGCATCAGACCTGATCCACAAAAGATAGAGGCAATACAAAAAATGCCAGCTCCAAAGAGCAAAAAAGACCAGAGATACATGGGAATGGTCAACTACCTTGGTAAGTTTTGTCCCAGAATGGCTGACTACACTGCACCTTTGCGTACACTGCTGCAGAACAAAGTAGACTGGCATTGGAACCATGAGCAAGAAGAAGCTTTCAAGAAAACAAAAGATATGCTGACAAAAGCACCCATTCTTGCACATTTCAACACAAAGAAGCCAGTGAAAATTACAGCAGATGCATCTTCAGTAGGACTAGGATGTGCACTCCTGCAAAATGAGAAGCCAGTGGCATATGCATCAAGGTCACTCACATAAGCAGAACAAAGATATGCACAAATAGAAAAAGAAACACTAGCAATTGTTTTTGCCTGTGAGAAATTCCACCAATACATCTATGGCAAACAATGCTCGGTGGAAACAGACCACAAGCCCATTGAGAGCATCTGGAAGAAACCTCTCAACAGATGTCCTCCCAGGATACAAAGGCTCATGCTGAGACTGCAGAGATATGATCTGAACATCACATACAAACCTGGAAAAGAAATGTATGTTGCAGACACACTGTCCAGAGCAACAACAATGGAAGCACAGTCACAGTCTCAAACGAACAAAACACAAAAAGAAGAGGAGATTCTTAGAATCCATGTGAACAATATCCTGGAAAACATGAGCATAGAAGAACAAAAGAGAGAAAAAATGAGAAAAGAAACAGAAAATGACAAAGAATTGAAACTACTCAAGGAACAAATCCGAAAAGGATGGCCTGCAAACAAAGACAAAGTACCAACAGAGATCAGACAATATTTTCAATACAATGATGAACTTAGTATCATAGATAATCTTGTTTTCAAGGCAGACAGAGTGGTGATTCCCAAGTCAATGTAGTCTGAAATGCTGCAAAGGAATCATGAAGGTCATCCAGGCATAGAAAAGTGCAAAAACAGAGCTAGAAAACTAATGTTCTGGCCAGGCATGAACCAACACATTGAAAATATGGTTAAGTCTTGCCACATTTGCACAAAATACAGGAACAAGCAACAAAAAGAGCCACTGCTTAGTCACGAAGTACCGCAGAAACCATGGCAGAAAGTAGGAACAGATTTGTTCAAATGGGAAGACCATGATTATGTGCTTGTGGCAGATTATTACTCAAAGTTCATAGAATTTAATCTGCTACCTGATACCAAAAGCACCACAGTGATCACATATATCAAGTCCATTTTCAGCAGACATGGTATACCAGAAGAAGTGGTATCTGATAATGGACCACAGTATACAAGTAAAGAATTTGCCAAGTTTGCAGAAAAATGGGAATTTAAAAACACACAACGGCAAGCCCAAGGTACCCACAGTCAAATGGATTTGCAGAACGGATGGTACAAACACTAAAAGAGTTGCTGCAAAAAGCCAGAGACAGTGGAGATGATACATACTTGGCTGTACTGAACTACAGATCAACCCCCTTGAGCAGCACACTCCCATCTCCTGCAGAAATATTCATGAACAGAACACTCAGAACAAGAATCAACACACCAGCAAAGAAAAATCAGAAAAAGAAAAACTCCAAAATCAGACAAGAGCTAAAAGAAAAGCAAAAGAAACAAAAACAACATTTTGACAAAGGAGCAAAAGAACTTCCCAGACTCCAATCCAATGACAAAATATTTGTGAATGTCAATGATGAATGGATCCCAGGGACAGTTCTTAGAGCAACAAAATGTCCAAGATCTTATTACATTCAAACAGAAAGTGGCACAGTGAGGAGAAACAGAAGAGATCTGATGAAAGTTGAACAAAACAGGAAAACATTGACAGAAACAAGAAAAACAAAAGGCCACACCCACAACACAAAATTAACTTTAGCAATCAACAACAGCACACACACATGGAACAAACTGACAGTGACACTGATAGTGAAAATGAAACTTATATGCAAACAAAAGACAAGAAGGATAAAGCAAAGAAACAAAAATACCCTCTCAAACAAACTCAAGCTCCAGAAAACGAAGGAATACCACAAGGAGATCACTCTAAACTCACCACAAGGAGCGGAAGAGTTGTGAAAAAAACAGAAAGAATGAATGACTACTTTCTGTAAACAGTTTTGAAACAGACAGAGACTAATTTATTTGAACAGTTATATAATGTTATAGGTTTGTTTTGAAAGACCTGTTTTATAAGATTAGTTTCTACATTTTGTTTATGTTTAAAAAAAAAAGGAGAGGAAGTAAAGAAATGATAATGATAACATAGTCTGTTCTAGAAACACAAAAGGAACTCTCAATTTTGTGAAAAACTCAAAATGAACACCACAAACTCAAGTTAGTTGTTTCAAGAGAAATATAGACTTATGTACTGTTTTTTAATTAAAGATTTGTTAATTAATTTCATAAAACATAAATGTTTATTCTCAGTTAACTGTAATGTACTAAATACAATATAAAGAAACTTGACAAGGGAGATGATGCTTAGAGTTGTAAATAATGCTTAGAGTTGCGTCCCGTGATTGATGATTAATATGCAGATCGAAATGATTGGTCGGAGGAAGATACGACAATGATGGCTGCTTGAATGTTATACAATACTGCTTAAATAAATGTGTTCAGAATTCTACAATATTGTATTTACCTTCAGTTATATATATTGACTCGAAAGGCACAAGATTTAACAGTAACAACCAGCGCATACTTTTACAGTCACATGAACATAGTATCGTAACAACCACCGCACACTTTTACAGTCACAGGAACGTAGTATCGTAACAACCAGCACACACTTTTACAGTCACAGGAACGTAGTATCGTAACAACCACCGTACACTTTTACAGTCACAGGAACGTAGTATCGTAACAACCACCGCACACTTTTACAGTCACAGGAACGTAGTATCGTAACAACCAGCACACACTTTTACAGTCACAGGAACGTAGTATCGTAGCAACCAGCACACACTTTTACAGTCACAGGAACGTAGTATCGTAACAACCACCGCACACTTTTACAGTCACAGGAACGTAGTATCGTAACAACCACCACACACTTTTACAGTCACAGGAACGTAGCATCGTAACAACCACCGTACACTTTTACAGTCACAGGAACGTAGCATCGTAACAACCACCGTACACCTTCACAGTCACAGGAACGTAGTATCGTAACAACCACCACACACTTTTACAGTCACAGGAACGTAGCATCGTAACAACCACCGCACACTTTTACAGTCACAGGAACGTAGTATCGTAACAACCACCACACACTTTTACAGTCACAGGAACGTAGTATCGTAACAACCACCGCACACTTTTACAGTCACAGGAACGTAGTATCGTAACAACCACCACACACTTTTACAGTCACAGGAACGTAGTATCGTAACAACCACCGCACACTTTTACAGTCACAGGAACGTAGTATCGTAACAACCACCACACACTTTTACAGTCACAGGAACGTAGTATCGTAACAAGCACCGTACACTTTTACAGTCACATAATGGTCTGCCGCGCCATCACACGACCACCGGTGCCGTTGCACAGATCTCGTCTATTCCCCGCAGAGAACCCCTGTCCTCAGTGCCTGGTGTCCTCTCGTCCTTGTCCTCCTCTGATACCGTTTTTTTTCCCAAAAACCCTTGTCCTGTTGCCTTAGTACCCAATCAATAGTTCCTTACGTAGTTTCACATAACTACGTCATTGTACCATGTATGTAACACGTAAAGCAATCTATTTTTCATGATGATGACGTTCAGCAGAATTCATGTCATCAGTGACGTGCCAGCAACAGAACACTTGATCATCCACAAAAGCAAAATGAGCCAAAACGCCTTATACAACAGTAACAACAAATATAAAAACAATAGTGTGAAAATAATAAAAGCACATCCGTCTTTTACCTGACCGCCCCCCTACCCCCTGGCTCACTCATGAGATTGCCTGTGCAAAACGTGCCCGCCGCAGAGCAGAGCGCCGCTGGCGCAAATCCAAACTCACTGTACACAGGCAACTTTTCCAAGCCTCTAAAACAAAAGTATCCACCCTCATTGCATCAGCAAAAACAAGCTATTTCCAAACCAAAATCCTGAATGCCTCTTCTTCAAAAGAACTCTTTACAACCATGAATCATCTCCTTGGCACACGAAAAGATTTACCTCTCCCAACAAAACATACAAATGAAGAACTCCCATCTGTATTCTCCAACTATTTCACCACCAAAATACAAACTCTTCGTGACAGGCTTGACAGGACACCCTGTCAACCATGCCCACCTGACCCTTCCTTCTCTGGCACACCTCTTACTACTTTTACCCCAGTCTCACAAGAAGAAATTCTCAACACAATCAGATCCATGTCGTTCAAAACCTGCGAACTGGATCCTCTTCCAGGTTCTCTCTACGCCGACTGTCTCCCTACTCTCCTCCCATTCATCACTGACATCATCAACACTTCTCTTCAAACTGGAACTGTCCCAGATTCTTTCAAGTCTGCTATTGTTCACCCTCTCCTCAAGAAACACAATTTAGACCCAAATGAACTGAAAAATTACCGGCCTATCTCTAATCTCTCTTTCTTGTCAAAACTCCTTGAAAAAGTCGTCCTCAACCAGCTGAACTCTCACCTGTCTGCCAACAATCTCCTCAATCCTTTCCAGTCAGCCTACCGCCAGTGCCATAGCACTGAAACTGCCCTACTGCACATTCTCAACAATCTCCTCCTTGCAACTGATACTGGCAAAATCTCTCTCCTCACACTCCTTGATCTGTCTGCAGCCTTTGATACCATTGATCATGGTATTCTCCTTTCTAGACTTCATCATACTTTTGGCATCTCTGACATTGCTCTGTCTTGGTTCACTTCATACCTATCAAACAGAAAACAAACCGTTCTCATCAATGGCACTTACTCTCAACCTGCATACCTGACCTGTGGTGTTCCACAAGGATCTGTCCTTG
>JAPXFY010000025.1:4746748-4751748 GCA_030674185.1 Monoplex corrugatus | reverse complement strand
TGTCCACTAGCATCCTGCATTGTCATCCATGATAGCAAAGCAAAAACTTAACCCTTAGACTCCCTCACTGTCACATGAGTGGTGGATAGGTTGAGGGAGTCCAAGGGTTGAGTTTTTGCAGTAGGTGGATATCGATAGGGTGCGGGAGTCAAAGGGTTAAACATTCACTGTTGTCTGTGTCGTTCAAGGGTTTTAGACCAGACTGTGCCAAATTTTGGAGGTTTTGTCATTTTCTGTTTAATCTGTTTACGTCTTAAGTATCGTATGCCTGCCATTGCCGTAAACGTATTAGAGAGACTGCAGAATTAGGAAAGACTGAAATGTTCAGCGGCAAAACCGATACAGATTTTAATCACACATTCTATCATTTTGATGTAGTTTATTCCTGTGTTTGTTTTTATTTTACACATCTCATTTATCTTTGCAATTAGAAGAGACTGAAATCTAAATCTTTACAGATGTTAACCCTTTGATTCCCGCATCCTGTCCACCAGCATCCTGCTTTGTCAACCAGAACCAGAAAAACACGAAATAGAATCAGAACCAGGAAGACAGGCGCTAATTATCGATCCAACTGGCCTTTGTCAAGCGCAAACCCAAGTTCACAAACAAACACCAACTACAAAAATTAGGAGAAAAGGACTAAAACGTTTTTTTTCACACATACAGACATACATACCACACACACACACTGGACGAAGCAGCAGGGAAGTTTTTGTCTTTTTCTCCTAATTTTGTTTTATATTTTGGCGTTTGTAAACCGTCATATTGGCAGATGTGATGCGTCTAGTGTGCGGCTTCGGCCTGCGCCGCTGGCTAGCACTGTTCTGCGAAAAGAAGAGCAAGGCATAAGTCTCTTCCTGTAGTACATAGCCTCTCCATCAGCAAGCCCTATGCTGTGCCTCCTCGTGGCGACAGGCGGTAACTGAGCACCTCACGGACTCAGGCTGAATCTCGTAGGACTCGGAGGAGGTCTAGCTCCCAGACGTGAGGCATGCAGGCCCACCGGCGTGTGGACACGCCCTGGTGCCCACGAACCAGATCCCCAAGCTATGGGCAAATAGCTCCACTGCCTTGTGGACATCTCGGGAGAGAGTAAGGCTAAGGGAGTTAACCCTAAAAAAAAAACCGATGGAAGGCAAGGGGAAACCACCATCGTAACTTTTCCCCAGGAAAACCATGGACAGGAGAAAGAGAAAGAAGATAGTTGACGACGTCAATAGGTGCTCCTGCGGAGCACCTTCGTCCGGTAGGTACTGTCATGCGGCGCAGGTGACACCAGCCCGTCAGCCAGCTACTGCGACCAAAATTAAATTCAACAGCAAAATAGCAACATGGAACATCAGAACAATGCTGCAGAAAGGTAAATTAGACAACATCAAAATGGAGATGGAAAGGCTTAACATCAGTATTTTAGGACTAGGGGAAGTGAGATGGAAGGGGCAGGCATGATAACATCAGGGGAATATACAGTGATATACTCTGGTAATGAGGAGTAGGCATGAAAGACATGAAAGAGGAGTAGGCATCATAATGGACAAAGACAAATCAAAAGCAGTTAAGGGATACTGGGCAGTGTCTGACAAAGTTTTACTGGTCAAATTCGGAAGCAAACCTTTTGATATCAACATCATACAGGTGTATGCACCAACATCACCAAGTACTCAGGAAGACATCGACAACTTCTACGAAGTTTTAGAGATGGCCAAGGTCCAATGTAAATCACAAGAAGTTACTGTAATAATGGGAGATTTTAATGTTAAAGTGGGACATGATAGGGTGGAGGATATAGTTGGACCTCATGACCTTGGTACACAAAATGAAAAGGGGGGAAGCTTGTAGAATGGGCACAGATGAATGAGGTCATAATAGGAAACACCTGGTTTGAGCAGCCTAACAGAAGAAAATGGACTTGGATGAGTCCAGGAGATAATACCAAAAATCAAATTGACTACATCCTGATCAACAAAAGATTTAGAAATTCTTTACTGTCAGCAAAAACACTATCAGGCGCAGACTGTAACAGTGATCACAATCTGTAGTGGGAAGGTTTAGGATGAAATTGAAGAAAAGGAAACAGACCAAAAGCAACATCAAACTAAACCTTGGACTCTTAAAGTCAGATGAAATGATACGTCAAAAATTTAATGTACATGTTCAAAACAAATTCAGTGCACTGGAAGACATTAGTGACAGTGAGGAACAATGGACAAAGTTGAGAAGTTCTATAAATGAAGCTTGTAAGAAATCCCTCAGGCAAATAGAAAAGCAAAAAAGAGCTGGATGACTAATGAAATTTTGGGCCTGATGGAGGAAAGGAGGAAGGAAAAGAGAAACGAGGAGATATACAGGAAGATAAACAAAGAAATCAGGTATAGGTGCAATGAAGCTAAGGAAGCTTGGCTGAACACAAAATGCAAAGAGATAGAAGACCGACACAAAATGGATCCTCAGGGTATGTACAGACGAATTGAAGAAATTGTCCACAGGAAAAATACATGCACATCAACTGGTTGCTTAAAATCGAAAGATGGCACGCTTATCACGGAAAAAGACAAAATATTAGACAGATGAGGAGAGTACATTAAAGACCTTTTTGAGGATGACAGAAACGAAGAACACATTATGAAAAAGAACTTTGAAGGACCACTCATAATGAAAGATGAAGTTAGAGCACCACTGAAAAAGATGAAGCCAGGAAAAACCCCAGGACCAGACAACATTACTACAGAGATGATTGAAGCCCTGGAGGAATTTGGCATAGAAAAAATAACAGTCCTCCTAAATGAAATTTATGACACTGGAAAACTCCCCAAAGATATGTCAAAATCAATTTTCATTGCACTTCCAAAGAAGACAGGGGCTATAGAGTGCGAACTCCATCGCACAATCAGTTTGATGAGCCATGTAATAAAAATCCTGTTAAGAATAATCATGATGAGGACAAGGAATAGAATCAAAAGAGAAATAGCAGAAGAACAGTGTGGATTTGTGGAGGGGAAAGGAACTATTAATGCCATATACATCCTAAGAACTATCATAGAGAGGTCAATTGAGATGAATAAGGATTTGTACATGTATTTATGCTTTGTTGACTATACCAAGGCTTTCGATCGGGTAAGACCTGATGAATTGATCAACCAACTGGAGAGACTCAATGTCGATGGAAAAGATCTACGAATAATCAGGAATATGTACTGGGAACAAACAGCTGCAATGAGAATGGAAAACAATAATTATAAGCTCTTTTCAAAACATCAAAGAGGAGTCAGACAGGGTTGTGTTTTGTCACCAGATCTGTTTTCACTATATAGCGAAAACATCATGAGAAACCTAGAAGAAGACCCTGGATTAAAGGTTGGAGGGAAAATGATAAACAACATTCGGTACGCAGATGACACCGTGCTAATTGCAGAAAATGAAAGGGACCTACAAAACCTTGTGAATATACTAGAAACAGAAAGCAAAGGTAAGGGGTTGGAACTAAACAACAGGAAGACTGAAGTCATGGTGATCAGTAAAAAACATGAAATCCCCTCATGCAAAATAACAGCAAATGGCACAACCTTGACACAGGTTAATAAGTTCAAATACCTGGGAACGGTCATTTCATCAGATGGCAGATGCACACCGGAAATAGCTGGCAGAATCGGCCAAGCCAAAACAGCATCCAAGAAGATGACAAGCATTCTTACCAAAAAATGCCTATCAATTAACACCAGAAAGAGAGTCCTTGAATGTTATAAGAACCAATACTGTTGTACGGATGTGAGGCGTGGACATCAACAAGCAAGACCAGAACAGGATTGAGGCAGCCGAGATGTGGTTTCTAAGAAGAATGTTGAGAGTTCCATGGACAGCAAAGAAAACAAACGAGACAGTCTTGATGGAGGCAGACACGAGAAAATCATTCACAAGGAAGATTAGGAAAAGTCAGGCAACATTTATAGGCCATTTTATGGGGAAAGGGGAATTTGAGCACCTGGTCACAACAGGAAAGCTGGAGGGAAAGAGAGCACCGGGTAAACCCAGGGAGAAGATACTAAACGGACTTGCAGAGTGGCTGGGGACAAGGAGGGTGGAAGAGATGCTTAAGGCAACAAGTGATAGAGACAGATGGAAGTCCATAATCGCCAAGGCAATGTGGCAAGGCACCTGATGATGATGATGATATGTCTGTGCCAAGTAACGCTGAGGACAGCTGGACAGCAGAAGGTCCTCAGAGGACAAGATCCATCACGCAAGTGTTTCAGCCTCAAAACCTTGCACGCAAAAGGGGCTGGTCAACATGGTGGACACCTGACGCCTACTGCTGTTACTTTTTCCTACCAGGTTTCCAAGCTGCGCCATCAAGGTGGTCAGTTCTTCAAGGCCAAGTCACCTTTGAACCGGATGCCTTAGCCACTTAGCTCGTGAACAAACGACGGGCGTAAGGAAATAGCCTTATGAAGTTCATTTTTGTTCCTCTCCTATCAGATCTAGTTGACAATCTTTTCAGCTTCTTCTGCCATTCATTGCCTTCAGCGTTTGGTCCTCTCTCTTTTCAGAAATCAACAGCTACTTATGATCTCATGGACAGTTGTGCTTACTAATCCCCTTGCTCCAACCTCTATGACAAGGAATTTGGGGCTCAAGTTGTGGTTAGAATGGCATACCGATAGCAAGTAGTTAAGACATCTGTCACAAGGGTAACCTTGCCTTGAGAAACCTGACCACCTTTTTTTTTTTTTGAAAAAGAAATGGCGACAGCAGAGCGGCATCCATGAGTCTTACTACTGTTGTTAATCTTGTGGGTTTCCTCCATTTTACATTCATACAGCACAGCGAGTTTGATCAAAATCACTTGTATTAATGAATGAGCGTGGAGTACTAATCTGGTCTAATGCCACACTTTCAGGCTACACATTGCTACCTCCTGCCTTGTGAAACTTTGCCGGAACTTCCAGTATTTTGTTTTCCTCCTGGCACCACAAATCGCCTGTGCCATCTCTTTAAACACT
>JAPXFY010000025.1:4724248-4744248 GCA_030674185.1 Monoplex corrugatus | reverse complement strand
GTGTGTGTGGTGTTGTGTGTGTGTGTGTGTGGTGTGGGTGTGAGCATGTGCATGTGTGTGTGTGTGTTTGTATGTGTATTTATGTCTGTGTGTGTGTTTTGTTGTGTGTGTACGTGCGTGCGTGCGTGTGTGTGTGTGTGTAAGTGAGAATGTGTGTGTACACATATGCTTAGCACCATTGTACCAACATGCCGAAGTATATAATATAGTATATGAATGAGCATAACAGAGAGTGAGTGAGAGAGAGAGAGAAAGAGAGAGAGGGGGAGAGAGAAGGGGGAGAGACAGACAAACAGAAATTGGAAGAAAAAGAGACAGACAGACAGACAGAGATGGGGAGAAAGAGAGAGAGGGTTGTGACCTGGAGAGAGAGCACAGAGAGAGAGAAAGACAAATACAGGGACAGAAGACGGACAGACAGAGAGAGAGAGAGAGACGAGAAGGAGAGGTAAGAGAGAGACGGTGAGGGGAGATGTGGGGGAGAGCTAATGGGGAGAGAGAGATCAGGAGAAAGTGAGAAAGAGAGACAGAGAGGGACAGACAGAGAGAGAGACAGTAACGGAGAGACAGAGAGACAGAGACAGAAAGACAGAGAGACAGAGACACACAGAGAGAGGTTTTTGTCTTAGTTTTCTCAGTACAGCGTTTATATACTCAGAATAAAGTCCATAAACACCAAGGCTGCAAAATGACCTAAAATTGAAAAGTGGAAGTGAACCATAAGCATGCAAATACACTTTTCACGCTAGTAAGGTCTTGATGTCGTATTTGCTATATGAATTGTGTTACTATTCCTCTGACTTTTCGCTTCCCACGCATTAAGCTCAATACCTATGGTCCACGAGCCTTCTCTGTTTCTGGTCCACTTTCCTGGAACAAACTTCCTCTCTCAGTCCGTCAGCAACCTACTTTTGTCTCCTTCAAGTCCGCTCTCAAAACTCACCTTTTCTCCTCTGCATAAAATCCTGACCTCACTCAATCCCCTCTGCAGCCTGTCTCCACTCGGAGGGGAATCACATTGTAATACATAATTGTATATAATATGCTCTCTATAATTTTCCATTGCTTTTATTCTTTCTCCCCATTTATAGCCGTGTGCGTGTGGCGTGTGGTGCGTGTGTGTGTGTGTGTGTGTGTGTGTGTGGTGCGTGCGTGCGTGCGTGCGTGTGTGTGCGTGCGTGCGTGTGTGTCTCTTTTAGCGCTTAGATTTGATTTTATCAAGATTTTGCGCTATACAAAATATTGTATATTATTATTATTATGATTGTATTAGTCTGATATTGAAGCAAACAACGTAGGATGTCTTTACACGTTGTAAATATGCAGTCCTTGAAAATCAACACGAGAACACAAATCTTATCCTGCTAGCATAGTCAACTAGTGAGATAAGAAATAAAAAAGAAAGACAACAACACATCAAACTTCCAATGGTATTACTTCTACTCATACTACTCCCCCTCCCATTTCTCTTCCTCCACCTCTTCCTCCTCTTACTACTTGAGAGAGTATATATGTATGCTGCTAATACCGCTACCGCTACTGAAAATACTACTACTACTACCAAAACTATTGCTGCTGCTGCTAATACCGCTACTGATTTATCTGACTTATCATTACCATGACCATGTAACACAGTTCCAATCATTTTCTTGTGACTCTTTTAATCACACCTTGTATGGTCGACTTCTCTTTGTATCTTTTTATACACCTTCCGTTTTTATCCTGAACACACACAACACACACACACACACACACACACACACACACACACACACACACACACACACACACACACACACACACACATCACACACACACACACACACACACACACAACACACACACACACACCACACACACACACAAGAAACACACACACACACACACACACACAACACACACACACACACACACACACACAAGACAACACACACACACACACACACACACACACACAACAACACACACACACACAACAACAACAACACAACACAACAACACAACACACACACAACAACACACACACAACACCACACACACCACACACACACACACACACCACACAACCACACACCAACACACCATGTTCGCACGCACGCAGAACATACACGCACATTATTTCGGCACCAGTAGTTATGTTATAATGACTCTGCTGTGATCTTCCACTCTGTATTTTCTTGCTGGTAATTTAGTTTGCAATACTTGTTGACCTTTGGTTTATACATATATTTACTATGTATTAATTTCTGTTTTGCAGAGCAGAAGGCGTTCTTGCAGTTTGTATATTCATTTTTTTATGAAACCTGTATTTCAGATTCCTAAACATTTTCGTATCTCAAAAAATAAATCATTTCGACTGCTGGTTCAAAGAAATTTTATAATTGGACCACAAAATTTAAAATTGGTTTGACGAGGTAAAATTGCGTGGTTTGTTTAGGTGGTCTTTGTTAACGATGTTATATATCTTCGAACTGACAAGAAGTTGTACATGAAAAGTGAAATGGCCGTAAAGTTAGGTCACAGTCTGTGTGAAGTATAACACCACACAGACTGTTCTTCGTCTTTTTACAACTGAATCAAAAGAACGTTGAATTGTCGGTTTGTGGCGTCATTCAGCTATAATATATGAAACAAAGACTAGACACATTCTCAACATCACAACTTTACAAACTGTGCGCGATGTTCAGATCAAGTAATTGATTTTTTCTATGGCTTGACCAGAATCTTATTGAAAGGGTGATGTATGGTAGATGGCAGCGGTGGTGGTGGTGGTAGTGGCAATGATTGGTAAGAGTATGATATGGAAAGATCATAAATCATTGTAAATAAACACGTACAATAAATTTCTATTTTCAAAGGAGATCGTAAATCTCTTTAGTTTTGTGAGTCACGACTTTGCAGAGGAAAAACCATAATTCGTTTGGCAAGAACAGAATAAAAGTGATAATTAAATCTAAGCAAGAGTTTTCTCTGGCAAAAGAACACAGTCTTCTTGCTGCTTCTTATGAGCTCCGCTGTTGTGTTTAAATATGTTTGGTTTGACTGTTAATGAGTACGTTGATTTTGGCAAAATCGTACTCTTTCATTCATATTGTCTTTAATCTGTGTTGTCTTGAATTTATTATAGCAAAAGCTTCTTTCTGCAAAATGCTGTTAAACGCTAAAGACAGAGCAAGGGTTTTACTGCTTTCAATAGATATGCTTCAGATTGTACTTTTGTTCTTCTTCTAGAAAATTTATATTCACCAAAGAATACTGACTGATTCAAAGAGATTACCAGCACTTACAGAAAGGTTTACAGAAAAAAAACAATTACAGTATCCAGTCTCAGTTTCTTAACATCAGGTCTCTACATTTCCATAAATTCTATATGTATTGTCGTCACTTATACCATATGATGGAGAAGACCCAAACAGATCATGGTATAAGCTTTCAGCTTGCTCGGTATCCTATATGTATTGTCGTCACTTATACCATGTGATGGAGAAGACCCAAACAGATCTTGGTATAAGCTTTCAGCTTGCTCGGTATCCTATATGTAGTGTCGTCATTTATACCATGTGAGGGAGAAGACCCAAACAGATCTTAGTATAAGCTTTCAGCTTGCTCGGTATCCTATATGTATTGTCGTCATTTATACCATGTGATGGAGAAGACCCAAACAGATCTTGGTATAAGCTTTCAGCTTGCTCGGTATCCTATATGTATTGTCGTCATTTATACCATGTGATGGAGAAGACCCAAACAGATCATGGTATAAGCTTTCAGCTTGCTCGGTATCCTATATGTATTGTCCCACTTATACCATGTGATGGAGAAGACCCAAACTCATCTTGGTATAAGCTTTCAGCTTGCTCGGTATCCTATATGTATTGTCGTCACATTATACCATGTGATGGAGAAGACCCAAACAGATCAATGGTATAAGATTCAGCTTGCTCGGTATCCTATATGTATTGTCGTCATTATACCATGTGATGGAGAAGACCCAAACAGATCATGGTATAAGCTTTCAGCTTGCTCGGTATCCTATATGTATTGTCGTCATTTATACCATGTGATGGAGAAGACCCAAACAGATCATGGTATAAGCTTTCAGCTTGCTCGGTATCCTATATGTATTGTCGTCACTTATACCATGTGATGGAGAAGACCCAAACAGATCTTGGTATAAGCTTTCAGCTTGCTCGGTATCCTATATGTATTGTCGTCATTTATACCATGTGATGGAGAAGACCCAAACAGATCATGGTATAAACTTTCAGCTTGCTCGGTATCCTATATGTTTTGTCGTCATTTATACCATGTGATGGAGAAGACCCAAACAGATCATGGTATAAGCTTTCAGCTTGCTCGGTATCCTATATGTATTGTCGTCATTTATACCATGTGATGGAGAAGACCCAAACAGATCTTGGCATAAGCTTTCAGCTTGCTCGGTATCCTATATGTATTGTCGTCATTTATACCATGTGATGGAGAAGACCCAAACAGATCTTGGCATAAGCTTTCAGCTTGCTCGGTATCCTATATGTTACAAAAGCCTTGAGATCTAAACAAGACCTATAGCACGTCTGAGAGTTAAACCCACAACTCCTGCTTTATGGGTGTGGCACTCTATCAACTGAGCTAATGGGCCACAAAACATTCAAAAGGCCATGTACATGAGACTGACTATCTGTTCACAGAAAGAATGTTATCTGTGCACGCGTCTTTTAAAGGTCAGAGCAAAGACAACCAGCCAGTTCAAGACAAATAAGGAAAAGAAGAATTCTTAAATTAACTATCACAGCTTAGAAAAATCAGTCTGTTATATGTTTTAACTCAGGTCATAACAAGGACTGTTTTAGAAATGTCAAACAGATCAACTGTACGAGCGCAATAAAAAAGGACACTTTGCGAAAACGTATTCGACAATGTCATTTAACTATCTATATGTATGAAATGCTTTGAAATGCGTTTAGAAATGTCAACTAAAAAGATTTTGTCCTTCAAGTTTTTTGTGTAGAGACAGCTGGGGCATTAGGAAAAGGTGAGCATTAAGAGGACAGTTATCTTAATTGTATTATATTTAGTTTGAATTATTATTTTAAATGTAACTAATGCAGATGTGGTCAGCTTCGTCAAAGATTACTATTCATCAGCATCCCTTTATTGTAAATTGAATGCAGTAAGTAATAAATATGTTTTCCATGTCATTTACAAAGTACAGTTTCTTTCCTTCAGTCATCATATCACTTCCATATATCTTGGACAATATATTGGATGAGAAGATCGTTCTTTATGTAAAGATTGAACATAACCTTTATATCATCATAATCATCATCATGTGCCCTGCCACATAGCGTTTGCGATCATGGGCCTCTGTGCAAATCTATCTTCCGTTTCTGCAAGTATATCTCCTAGCCTCTCTGTCCTCTTCCACTCTGCTAAACTGTCTGATATTTTCTCCCTGGATCTACCTGGTGCTCATTTTTTATGATTAGGTGCTCTAATTTCTCCTGCCTCATAAAACGTCATATAAATGTTGCTTATCTTTTCCTTATCTTCTCCATTAATTTCTTTTTGTGTTTGCTTTTCTCAAGACTATCTCATTTAATTTCTTTGTAGTCCATGGAACTTTTCTTTTTTTTTCTTGAAAACCATATTTCAGCTGCCTCAGTCTTGTTCTGATTTTGCGTGTTGATTGTTGAGGCTTCGCACCCATACAACAGGATTGGTTCTATATAAAACTGATGTAAACTGCATGACGTTTGTTGGTAAGAAAGATTTTCATTTTCTTGAATGCTGTGTTAGCTTGGCCAGATCTTTTGAATATTCCAAAGTGCATCAGCCTTGTGGTAAGGTGACTGTTCCCAGATATTTAAGCTTATCAATTTGTTTTCAGTGTTATGCCAATTACTGTTATTTTACATGAGGGGGTTTCTTATTTTTTATTGTTTACCACGATTCAAATCTTTTTACTTATAGCTCAAACCCTTTTCACTGATTTCTCTTTCTATTATATTCAGAAGATTTTGTAGTTTTATTTTCATTTTCTGCAATTAGAAGACTATCAGACACATTCACAGTAAATACCAATAAAATATTTAAATAATCACGTTAATCACATAAACCTTTGGTGGGTTTAGCCTTTTTATCAAAGTTTTAAGGTACAGACTCTACATAGTTGTTGATAAACTTGCGGACTTCAGGAAAATTGTGACTGAATACACGTCTGGAGCACTAACTTCGATTCCTGGGTGAAGAGCAACTTTTCGCTGCACTTCATACGATGGCAGTTGTTTGATAATGAAATGAAGTTGGCCCAAAGAAGTCAGCTGGAACGATATGTGGTATATGGGCGCTATGAGGACGATTTTATCTTCAAGTCCTGTATTTAGCTTCCTCTCCTCGAATAATCTGGTAAAATGGGGGGATGAGTTTACCCACGTGCCCTCTCTACAATGGCAAACAAACAGTGGACTTTGTCCTGAGATCGTACAAAGAATTCCAACTGGATCTGGTGGAGAGGGAACAAATGTGATCTTTATAATGATTAAAATGTCCTCACATATAGCAGATGTCTTCTAGCTAAGTGGTTAGGACATTTGCCACAAAGGTGACTTAGCCTTGAGCACCCAACTACCTCGGACACACAAGTATGAATCAAGGTGAAGAGAAAAAAAATTGAAAGGAAAACAATTAAAGAAAAGGGCATCGAGGAGCCATTACCATGGATGCAGCTTGTATTCATTATCGTATAAGAAGTTTTGAACTGAAACACTCGCTTGAGGGGTGGTTGGAGATTTCATCTGAGGACCTTCTGTTGTCCAGTTCTCCAGAATTTCTTGACATTGCCTGAAAGGTAACAACCAGAAACCCATGAAAATAGATTGATAACGTGTGTTTTACTAACGAAACAAAACAGGCACAAATCTTTGGCCAATTTCCCTTTGTCAACTGCGCACAAAAGACAAAGTTGTCACTTTCTGAAGATGGCGTCTTGGCGTTTGGATTACATTCTGTACGCGCTGATGTTCAGTGATCATGGCATAAATCCTATGCTTGTGCAGACGTTTTGTTCATTTTATCCCCCCCCCCCCCGCCCCTTTCACGGCATCTTTCGGTCGCTTTCCAACCATTCCTATTCTAAATATTCAAACAACAAAGAAACAAGGTCACTGGATTTAGGACAAAACCAAGAGATTCTTTGCTGATCTGGAGAAGATAACTGATAATTTCCCTGATTATTCACTGAGCTATAGAAAGTAAATGACAATCGGCTGGCAGCCATATTAATTCAGATTAACTGTAAGACTTACACTGAAACAAATTTCACCATTTTTATAATATACTTGCAGTCTGCCTACAGGCACATTCACGGTGAATGAGTCACGACCGCCAGATAGCTGACGTCCAAAGGACTATCACTGTGATCATCATCATCAGGTGCCTTGCCGATTGCGTTGGCGATTGTGGACTTCCATCTGTCTCTATCACTTGTTGCCCCAAGCATCTCTTCCACCCTCTTTGTCCCCAACCACTCTTTCCCTCCAGCTTTCCTGTTGTGACCAGGTGCTCCAATTCCCCTTTCCTATTAAAATGGCCCGTAAATGTTGACTGTCCTTTCCTAATCTTCCTTATGAATATCAACCTGTGTCTGCCTCCTTCAAGACTGTCTCGTTTGTTTTCTTTCTGTCCATGGAACTCTCAACATTCTTCTTGAAACCACATCTCAACTGCCTCAATCTTGTTCTGGTTTTGCTTGCTGACTGTCCACGCATCACAACCGTACAACAGTATTGGTTCTATATAACATTCAAGAACTCACTGTGACCTTGATAAAAAATCTGTGTTCAGTGCATATTATCATAATCGTTTTTGTGCCATTGCTTATATCACAATTCGTCCCGTCACAAGAACTATCAGGACAAAGCCTGGCAAACTGTTACATACAGACGAATGTTGATACTATTTTGAGACCAATGACGGCATTGTGAACGAGATTCTAACCAGAATGTGATTTGGTATGATCAAAAATGTTGCCAAAAAAGTTGAAATGTAAACCAAAGCTGTTGTTGCTATTCCATCAAAGCTATTGGTGTAAACTCTTAACATATACCTCAATACCATTTTAAATTGTAAATAGTCGTTTGCATCTGTATTACTTAGCAGACGATTTTTTTGGCTTCACCGCTTCATAGTAGATTTCCACCTGGGAACTCATCACCAAGCAGGATACTGCACCATCATATTTGTATACTCATTTCTTGCGGATGAATCTATGCGAGACTGAAACAATTTACGATCCCAGTTTACACACACATACGCACACACACACAACACACACACACACACACACACACACACACACACACACACACACCACCACACCACACACACACACACATACACACACACATGCATATCTACATGTACACACACATATACACGCATGTACAAACACACATACATAATTTATACATACGCTCACGCAGATATTCCAAAATGTATTTCGATGGCAGTCACTTTTCCTATGTATCTAATAAAAGTTCACCAAGATGAAAGTTTTATCTTTGTCGTTTTGCTGGTCTTCCTGAAAGCAGACATAAACGACAAATAAACGTCTAACATAATTTTTCTTTTGTACTGGAATGTGTTATAAATCATTGGAGTAGATCTGAAAAAAGTGAACGTATTTGTATCGACACGTTTACACCGCTTTGTAGCTTAGGGAATATCCACACATGCAATTCCGTTTCACCAATTTGTCCATTGATCAATCGCTGACTTTTAGGTGAAGGGAAAAACAGCTCCATAAACACAGCTTTCACGAAAACAATATCACTTGGAATAACTACCATGGTCTGTGCATCATCATCTTCACAATGTTCCAGATTATATGATAAAATTACCACAAAAATTATTTTCTTTGTGTCAGGATTACAGTTAATCTGTAATATTCCTTTCGGCAATACTGACATCATCACGCAGCAAACAAGTATAAGGATTACTTATGTAAACAATACTGCTGATCCATTGAAGATGAGTGACATTTGTCCTGGTGTAGAATATCTCTATAACAAAACAAACACATCAGTCCTATTGACCAATATGTCTGATTGTAAGAATTACAATACTGCAAAATTTCCAAAACACCAGGGAGTGATGTATGGGATGTGTGGTGATTCCATTATCTTTTGTCGTTTGCATATTGAGGTACCACAGTGGATGTTTTGTACGTGTTCAGTTAAACGGTTAGCATATTGGTGTGAGCCCAGACCATGGACATTACAAGTTTTTGGTGTTGATAAGTATGATAAACAATGCCTTCACTGTATAGAATGTGGTTTCATTCACTTGAAGAAATCGTCACTGATTCACCCACAAACCATGTCTATTTTGCTTATGTCAACCTGTGTCCAGTACAAATTAAAATCGAAGCAACAAGTGATCATGGTTTTATTGTGCAACACACAACAGCACACTCTGGCTATGTGATATTACCAGATCAAAGTCTTGTCCCAGAATCTTCCCTCAAAGTGTCTACAGAACTGAAATCACCCACTGGATATATCATCATGGTCAGCTGCCTGACAGAGCAGTTTGGGACAAAGTATCTGTATTTAAAACTAATTTACAGGGAATTAGATACAAATCATACAAGAGTCGGACGATTGTGCAGTTTGTATGATACATTGGCAAAGATCTTTTCCACATCGTGCATTAATGTTCTGAGAGGTAAGATTGATTTAAAAGCGTATATCAAAGCAAACTTTTCTTTTCATTCTGCATCTAGCCAACCACAAAGGTTACCAAGTGGCTTGTTCAATTGTTCTGTGGATCACTTTTCCACTTTTCAGCACCACGTGGATTGTAATCTGAAGACGGAATGTGAAGATGGACGGGATGAAACACAACACTGTCCCTACAGTAATTCTTATTGTCAGGGGATGGTTGCTTCACAAAACAAGTGCTTCCAGTATGTTCAGTCACGTAAACAATTACTTATTGGAGAATTAGAAAGACAATGTCTAAAGATAGGTGGGAAAAATGGCTTCAATAAAAACAAGAATAGAAACAGAACATTTTTTATATTTATTAAAGAGAGAACGTCGCTTCGAAATAGTGATAGGTCTTGGGTCAGGTTGGGACTCTGTTCCCATAATGTATAGCAAGTACCGTAAATGGTCTGACGAAACGTTGATCTACAACATAGACCACATTAGACAAAGAAATGCATACTGGCCTTCAAGACATCTAGCTGGTATGTTCGTTAAAAACATGCAGTTATGGTACTTCCGTTCAGAAGTCCTACACAGTTTTACATTCTTGGTGTGTGAAATAAAATTACAATCAGAAAATCTGGCTCCTGTGCAAAGTATTCAGTTATCTGTTTTTCATCCAATTTTACCCATCTTTACCCAAACAAAACAGAACGTCTCTGAATGTTCAGATGGTCATGTTATACTTTCCTTTTTGTCGTGCCATCCAAACAGCCAGTCTGAAAAAGTAGGGTATGCACATGTTTGTGGGTTTTTAGACATGAATGTTAAAAAGAACAAAACACTTCATTTACAGAGAACAAATTCTGGTAGTAGTGGTGCCATGTTTGAATGTGATGACATCATAACGATCCCATACACTCTGGTGTGTGACTTCAGACAGGACTGCTCTGATAACAGTGATGAGTCATTCTGTGAACACCCCTCATGTAATGGTTTTCTGTGTTCCAACAGTCAATGTGTATCATCCAGCCAGCATTGTAATGGACATTCAGACTGCGTGGATGTTCTGATGAAGTCAACTGTAATGACAAAGCACACAGAACAGACCATACAGAGGCAGATAAAAAACTACGACTGTATATCAATCTAGATGGCACAGGCTACTTCACTCAGCAAGTAATGAAAATTCATGATTCTTGTCCTGACACTCATTACTGGTGTACAGATGACTGGTTGTATTGCCTCCCTGCCTACACGCGATGCAATGGATTTTCTGATTGTACTTATGGAGAGGATGAACAAGACTGTGAGACAGTGACATGCCCTGGTTTATACCAGTGTCGAAATTCTAGAGTCTGTGTGCATGGAAATCATCTTTGTGATGGCTGGGATCAGTGCCCACAAGGAGATGATGAGTGGATGTGTGCAGGTCTAATTTGTCCTCGTGTGTGTTTGTGTCAAGGATACTCTTTTCTATGTCCTCGACCTTTCACTTCTGATCTCTACCCTCAACTTCGTTATGTTGATGCCACAGGCTCTGGAATGACGTTGACTAACTTTAGTGCCAATGCCTATCTGATATGGCTGAGTCTTTTACGTTGTTCTATAACAAGATTAACAAATGTCAAGCTCTCAAACTTGTGGTTCATGAACCTAGCAAACAATCAACTGACATCTGTCAATATGAACGTATTTTTGAAGATGTCAAATTTAAGGATTCTTATTTTAGCAAATAACCCTATACTTACACTGACAAGTAGACGGTTAAACGTGCATTACGCATTGAGGAAACTTGATTTATCAGGAACACTCCTGGAAATGTTCGGTACTAAACTAGTTATGTACTTACCTCAACTGTACTATCTAAATTTGTCTGTTTCTGGTATCAAAATTATTGGATCCACTGGCTTTATAACTCTACCACTGCTGACTGAATTAGACATAAAGAAGAACCCTGTTCGTATTTTTGATTTAAACTTATTTTCAAAGTTAAGTCATTTGAAAACTGTATTTTCTTCAAACCATAGATTCTGCTGTGTGAATTTAACTCCTAAACAGTCAAATGATATCAGATGTATAGCGCCAGAATCTGTGATTTCTTCGTGCACAAAGTTATTACCAACAGAAATGTACAGGCTTTATTTCTGGTTGGTAAGTATATGTGCCCTGTAGGAAATTTAGTTTCCTTCATGGCCCTTTTTCTGAAAAAGAAAATATTCGGGGAGAGTTTCACTACACTTCTTGCTCACTGTGAAGCTGCTAATATCTGTTTAGGAATTCAATATGCATGGTTACAATAGCTAATGAACTATTTCATGGAAAATATATCTATTTTGAAAAGGCTTGGAGCAAATCTGTCACGTGCAGAGTAGCTGGCTTCCTTTCTCTTTTGTCCTCTGAAGTTTCAGTTGTAATTCTTTGGGTCGCTACACTGGACCACTTCATTATCCTTTACTTCCCTTCAAGTAGAAGAAGACTGGATGGATGTTTGACACCTGCAGCTTGTGCAATGGCGTGGTTTGTTGGAGTGTTATTGTCACTAATGCCTTTTCTTCCTGGACTGTCACACTGGGGACTTGATTATCAATCTGGTTTGTGCCATTTGGCTTTTAACGAATGCTATGACTGCATCCAGCAATTTAAATGGTTTACAGTTATCTGTGTATTCAACTTTATTTTGTGTTTATTGATTGTGATTCCTCAAGTTATTATCTACAGAAGAACGCCAGTCTACCTAATTACTGTTGATCCTACCAAAAGGATAGTGTATTGTTCGCTCACTCTTTTGGTAAAAATAACCATGGCTAATGCTGTGTGTTGGATTTCCTTTGGCCTGACCAGTGTGATGACTTTAGGTGGCATTCCTACATCAGAGAAAGTTTATGTGACCATGGTTGTATTTATGGTGCCAGTCCCTCCTGTGATCATCCCATTCCTGTACTTGTGGACTGTTATATCACTTCAACGACAGCATGAACATCAAGAAAAGGCATTACATCTGTTGAAATCACGACTTTCGTTACCAGTAAACACAAACATATAATACAAGTATGAGTAACGAAAGGTATATCCCTTCCAAATAGAAATTTCAGATACACCCATATAACAAATAAACAAAAGGAGAGCTAAATGTTCATGCACATCTTTGTTGTTGTTGTTGTTGTTGTTAATTTTGTTGTTGTTGTTTATCGAGATATTTCAATAAACACTTAATTATGTAGTAAATTCGACGCTAAAATATAGACACAAACGTATATTATATGAGTAAGAGTAGTGTCACCGTTGCTATTGACTCGCACCTTCCAAGGACAGAATTAAAACAAACAGTTACATAGAACATCCCAGTATGAACAACATACCTTATTACAATAAATGCTGTTATTTATTAGCCTTTGAGCTCCCTGCCTTGGAGTTTTCCATGTTGGTCATTCAAGATAAAGATCCAATTTTCTACGTAGGTGATCTTAGAGACACAAAAAGAAAAAAAAGTAGTAGAAAGATGAATTTTTCAAGAGACGACGCTATCGATTTTACATAAGAACAATTTAAGCAAAGAGATGGAAGGAACCAGACAAAACCCAACGATACTAAGACAGTCCCTGCAGTTCTAGTGACATAAGAGCTTTGAATATACACTTCACAGTTACAACATGAATTGAAACGACAAATATGAACGTTTATCGTATAACATTTTCATATCTAAGGTTTTTATACTTGTCAGTAGCCCTGTTAACTAATTTGGTTTCACAGTTATGCAACAGTGCAGGTGTTGGTTCGATCCTCAGACAAAGCACAGGTGCTCTTTTTGTTGGTTGGTTGGTTGGTTGGTTGGCTGGTTGATTGGTTGGTCGGTCGGTTGGTTAGTTGGTTTGCTCACTTGCTTCCTTGCTTTCTTTCTTGCTTGCTTGCTTGCTTGCTTGTTGCTTTGAGAGACACATGGACTCAAGATCTCAAGTCCCAAGTTAAATCCCAACCTGGTACATAAAAAGTGCTGCCCAGCTTAATGCTTCAGTCATTGTGGAGGTGTCACTTTACTGTTTCATCGGCCACCTGATCAGAAGACATTGAAATTGTATGAATGTAATACATTTGAAACAAATGGTCTTTTTTCCTCTTCTTGTTTTTATCATTCGGCTTGTACCATCCTAGATGTCTCAGGGAGACAGACCTGCTCTCAGGGGATGGCTGGAGGGCCTGAAGAGGTGTGCTAGGATCGCTAAGACCTAAACTATAGAGTGATAGACAGAGAGGCAGACCTACTTACATTCATACAACAACACAACTCCTAAATCTCAAACTTTCACACAAATTTCTTTATTAACACACACCTGCACGTTCTCACTCACACAACATTTCAACATTTCCCCAATGTAAGTCCATATCCCCAGCAAAGGCAGCCAGTAGTTTATATCACCTGATCCACACTGTCCACAGTTCAGGAACATCTTATAGAAAAGCACTGCTGACGAAATGCAGGCGCACAAGGATTCCAACAACGGCTGACTATCACATAAGGAATCCAACAATGGCTGGCAGTTACACAGGGATTCCAACAACAGCTGGCAGTTGCACATGGATTCCAACAACGGCTGGCAGTTACACAGGGATTCCAACAACAGCTGGCAGTTACACAGGGATTCCAACAACAGCTGGCAGTTACACAGGGATTCCAACAACGGCTGGCAGTCACACAGGGATTCCAACAATGGCTGGCAGTTACACAGGGATTCCAACAACGGCTGGCAGTTACACAGGGATTCCAACAACAGTTGGCAGTCACACAGGGATTCCAACAATGGCTGGCAGTTACACAGGGATTCCAACAACGGCTGGCAGTTACACAGGGATTCCAACAACAGCTGGCAGTTACACAGGGATTCCAACAACAGCTGGCAGTTACACAGGGATTCCAACAATGGCTGACTATCACATAAGGATTCCAACAACAGCTGGCAGTTACACAGGGATTCCAGCAACAGCTGGCAGTTGCACAGGGATTCCAACAACAGCTGGCAGTTACACTGGGATTCCAGCAACAGCTGGCAGTTACACAGGGATTCCAACAACAGCTGGCAGTTACACAGGGATTCCAACAACAGCTGGCAGTTACACAGGGATTCCAGCAACAGCTGGCAGTTACACAGGGATTCCAGCAACAGCTGGCAGTTACACAGGGAGTCCAACAACAGCTGGCAGTTACACAGGGATTCCAACAACAGCTGGCAGTTACACAGGGATTCCAACAACACCTGGCAGTTACACAGGGATTCCAACAATGGCTGGCAGTTACACAGGGATTCCAACAACACCTGGCAGTTACACAGGGATTCCAACAATGGCTGACTATCACATAAGGATTCCAACAACACCTGGCAGTTACACAGGGATTCCACCAACTGCTGGCAGTTACACAGGGATTCCAAGAACAGCTGGCAGTTACACAGGGAATGCACCAAAACCAGCAGTTACACAGGGATTCCAACAACAGCTGGCAGTTACACAGGGATTCCAACAACACCTGGCAGTTACACAGGGATTCCAACAACACCTGGCAGTTACACAGGGATTCCAACAATGGCTGACTATCACATAAGGATTCCAACAACACCTGGCAGTTACACAGGGATTCCACCAACTGCTAGCAGTTACACAGGGATTCCAAGAACAGCTGGCAGTTACACAGGGAATGCACCAAAACCAGCAGTTACACAGGGATTCCAACACAGCTGGCAGTTACACAGGCATTCCAACAACACCTGGCAGTTACACAGGGATTCCAACAACACCTGGCAGTTACACAGGGAGTCTGCCAACACCTGGCAGTCGCATAGGGAATCCAACGGAGGGCAGCCAGTGGCACCTCACAGCAACATGGACGATAAGGGAAGAAAAGAAGGGAGTCAATCTGGAACACAATATTGTTTTTAAGTCACTAACCCAAGACTTATAATCTATAACCAGACCTCCACAATGTTTGTTCTGCCCTTATGTGAACATGGTAATGTTTTATTATATATATGTGACCTTAACTGATAAAAAGCGCAAATGTTAACATATGCATATTTATGAACTATGGGCACATCTAATTCCTACGAGTATATAAAAGCATACCTACATAGGCACACATGAACATGTGGCTTGCGCACATGTATGTATGTAGTGGACTATCTGTGGCCTTAAGTATTAGTATGTGTGAGAGTACACCTGTATATATGCATTAAGCACATGTACAAGAGCACTCTTGCGTGCGACTGCACGTGCATACGTCCGTGTTCATGATGCACACACTCCTTTTAATGACGCACACTGAATTTTACCTGAATAAAAAAAATACATCATGTTTATAACACAGCCGACCACACAGGCCATTGCCGAAATCCTAAAACGCCTCAGTATTGTTAAATTATATTGTGAACCTCAAACATATTCTTCATTGAACAACACATGCGATAACTAAAGTCATGACAACAAAATCGAGTTCTCACTTCCCACACAGCAATACATGCACATGAATATCAAGTTCCAATTAATTCGGATCAACTGTTTAACTAGCTGCATCCCAATATTATTGACACCAAACAGGTAACGAACAGAATGGTGCCAAGACTTGGCCTATAAGTTACGGTTTCCTACCAATAAATGTTCTTGTGCAGCGTGCAGCACCACCCTCACTATGACTGAGTTAAGCAATAATCTTAATGGCTACCTGGCTAAACTTGTATCTGAGTGAAAAAGGCTACTTACTGAATAGCTTTCATCGGCGATCTGGCCGACTTCCTCAGCGCAACTGCTAGGTTGAGAACTGGCTTTAATAATCTTCTTCACACGAATGTGTTAAGAAGAATCTCTCCTTATAGAAATCATTCGCAATTACCGATGTTGCCATTTTTCCATGTACTTTGTTAACAAATTATAAATCACAATTTAAATGTCTGGAATTTAGTAGACACTTTTTACAATTCTGGCCTTCAAGGATCAACCATTTCATTTGTCAACACACTATTTTAACTTGAAAAACAGGGTTTTTATATATAAAAAAAGCTGTCATTCATTCCAACCATATGGTTTGCTATGCAGCATCGATGTCATGATAACCTCATCCACTTACATCCATACAATAGCAAGAAATGCCTAGCATTCAATTTTTGTGGGCCATACTATTTCTTTTGACTGGTCTATGACTACGCTATGCTCGACTTTTAAAAGCTCTGATAGCACTTCCGTTATGGACCCACGACTTATCACGTTCTCCTTCCAAAGTCTACAATTCACGTTTGCCAGCTATCTGCATGGCGCACAATTCCTATACGATTTGCTTGCCTAACACGAAACTTAACATTCACCATAAAATATTAGAAAAGTACTAAGCATTAGTACATCACTATGTATACACAACCGGTTATTTCAACGTCAATTCCGTTACCCCATTTTATCTTTCAATTTATAACTACTGACATCTGAACTTCAACTGTACATGTGCAATACCATACTGACCTTCACACACCAAAACGTATATGATGATAAAGACGGCAGAGCTGGGACTACAAGACGAGACTACACACTAAGCACATCCATCCCACACCATCTGGGGATGTTGAGATATCTCTCAGAGATACATGTTTACGTGGATACACAGACTATAGTGTTTTAAGGCATCAAACCTAACAACAACACTACACTTCTTCTGTTTGAGACAGAAATGACTTCTTCTACACTTCCCCTAACTCCTTCTGCCAGGAAAGCTGAAACCTAAATGACACAAACTTGAACATATGGATAACCTACTTTTTCATCATTTTAATTCAGCCGCACAAGTCGGACATTTTATCTGTGAACTGTGTTTACCGGTACATTTTAGTCTACTGTGTTCGCCCAACGCTACGCTTGCAATTATGGACCCATCGTTTTTAAAACAAATTGGACTGACACTTTTTAAACACAGCAAGTGTTACCTTGGTGGAGACGTCTACCAGCGCATACGAACACTGGGGCTGTGTTGCAAGCCCCGCACTGCGCGATCCTGCCGTGGTGGACGTCTCCACCGTTTTTGGCACAACCTGCCTCCTGCTGTACCACTGCCCCTGCCTCGGCCTTGCTGCTGCGGGCTTCGTCTCCTCCTCTGCCGTCTTCGCCCTCGCCTTCTGTCCTGGTGGCGCCGCCTGCACCTTCTGTCCTGATGGTGCCACCTTCACTTTCTGTCCCGCCGGTGCCGCCTTCGCCTTCTGTCCCGCCGGTGCCGCCTCCGTCTTCTGTCCCGCCGGTGTCGCCTTCGTCTTCGGTCCCGCCGGCGCTGCCCTCGTCTTCTGTCCCGCTGGTGCCGCCTTTGTCTTCCGTCGCGCTGGTACCGCCTTCGTCTTCTGTCCTGCGTGTGCCGCCTTCGTCTTCTGTCCCGTCGTTGCTGCCTTCGTCTTGTGCCCCGCTGATGTCGCCTTCGTCCTCTGTCCCGTCGGTGCTGCCTTCACCTCTAACTCGGCCGCCGCCATGTGACTCTGGTATTTTAAAACTATGCCTTTTTAACGCTCAATCAATCCCCTCTGCAGCCTGTCTCCACTCGGAGGGGAATCACATTGTAATATATAATTGTATATAATATGCTCTCTATAGTTTTCCATTGCTTTTATTCTTTCTCCCCATTTTAGCCGTGTGTGTGTGTGTGGTGTGTGTGTGTGTGTGTGTGTGTGTGTGTGTGTGTGTGTGTGTGTTGTGTGTGTGTGTGTGTGTGTGCATGCGTGCGTATGTGTCTGTTTTAGCGCTTAGATTTGATTTTATCAAGATTTTGCGCTATACAAAATAAAGTATTGTATTGTATTGTTGTATTGTAGTACGGTTTGTTTTTCTGATCACTGTTTACATACAAACTTCAGCACCCAAAACATGAAAAACCGCGTCCCACATGTAAACTGCCTTTTACACAGAAAACTGCCTCCCAAACACCGAAGGCTCCCCACCTGAAAAAAAATCTTCCCTCCCGATCTCGCCAGTCTGCAACATTACCTTACCATACCAAATCTTATCCATTCCTTATCATCTTAGTACACTAGTTAATCCAGTCACAGGAGAGATACCGTGTAACGTCAAGTTCGCTTTCACATGATTTATCCAGGTTTTCTGTGGTCTGCGTTTTGCTTTCAATCCACATATATTTTTCCAATATATTTGTTAAGTGAGCTAGTGGGTTTGCACTTTGGTCAGAAGAACAAACGACTAAACTTTCTGCTAATGAATATGATAGTGTTCCCATTTCTCTGATCTAGGTATTTTCGATCATGATACGTCTAGTCTTGTTGAATAAACAATGCATTTCGCAGATGGTAATTTTGTGATCTACAAATTTAGTCAGGGTCCAGGTCTGGCACAGCTATATCACTTAAAATTCTTCAAGGCAACTGACCGAAACACTTGTCTAAAGGGGGTTACTTCTCTGAAGACCTTCTGTTGTCTAGCTCTCCCTAGAGTTTCTTTCTACCTTCGCTGACTACTTTATATTTAGTGACAGTGATGTCGATGCTAAGGTTGCCTGATATTTTGATGATTTTTATTGCCTTGGATTTTCTGATGCTGACTCCTTTTGTATATTTCACAAGTGACATTTAGGTTGGTCGTATGTTCCAGTTGTCCATTTCTTGATCTATCTATTTATCTGTCTATGTATCTATCTCTCTATGTATCTCTCTATGTATGTATGTATGTATGTATATATGTATGTATGTATGTATGTATGTATGTATCCCTCTATCTATCTATCTGCATATCTACCTGTCAACCTATCTATCCATCTATCTATTGATCTATTGATCTATTGATCTATTTATCTATCTATTTATCTATCTATCTATCTATCTATCTGCATATCTATCTACCAGTCAACCTGTCTATCCACCTACCTATGTATCTATGTATCTATCTATGTATCTATCTATGTATATATCTATCTATCTGCCTGTCTGTCTGTTTTTCTATGTATCTATCTACCTGTCTGTCTGTCTATCTGTCTATCGTTCTAGCTATATTTTTATCTATTCACCTCCCTATCTCTCTATCTGCCTATCTACCTATCTATCTGTCCATCCCTCCACCTATTTATATATCTATCTCTCTTTCTATATATCTATCTATCTACCTACCTATCTACCTACCTATCTATCCACCTGTCTAATATCTACCTATCTATCTAGCTGTCTATTATCTATTGAGTTCAGTTTCCGACAAGACGCCTGTTCAAAAGTGAGTACAAAAACGTTGTCGTTTTATTTTCGTATCAACGTCGTCCAGCGGCCTGTTGAAAGACCT
>JAPXFY010000025.1:4721972-4724148 GCA_030674185.1 Monoplex corrugatus | reverse complement strand
ACTATCAACAATCACTGGAACTCATTACAGATCTTTTGTTTACAGGTTTTGGTGAATGAAAACCAACTATATGAACAAAAAGGCAAGTGTACAGTTTTGTTTCTATTTTCAACAAGAAAGTTTATGTGTTGGTAATGATTTTTAATCTGAAAAAAATCCCAGGTATTTTGCACCAAAAGAGATAAATGTACCACTTCACTTTGGGAATACCAGCTCGCTTGACACCATGGGGATCAGTCATTATTCTGTGTTCTCATTTTGGTATAATACCCATATGTGATGGGAACTTTTTAACAACGCAACAATCATTCTTTATCCTATGTAACTACTAGCACTCTGTCCCACCTCACTGTGATGTCAGCACTGCTTGACAGATATTGTGGAATTCATCAACTATTCATAAATGAATGCCCATTCATAATCTTGAAAATATCTGTCTTTCGCCTTGTATGTTAAACTCTGAATGTTCTATCACTATATTTTGTGTGCAGCATCTTTATCATGTTCTCTATGTCTGCTTTCAGCGCTTAGATGTTCATTTATCATGATGCTCTGGGAGTCAGTAATGTCAATCTGCATTTGAGATTTTATGTCCAGACACTCAGATGTACTTGAGGCGACTGACCTTGACATCTGTCGGTGCTGGGTAGTGATGATGGCTTTGTACTGACATTTATGGCGTCATCTCTCAGCATTGCCTGATGACAGTCGCCATACATTGAAACAATGATTTTATAAAGAGACAGCGTGAGTGCGTATTGATGTACAACGGTTTTGGCTTGACATAGAATGGCTGCAGTGGTAGACGGCTGTGGTATTAAGCTATTAGTATCAACAGAGACACGATGGCTTTGTAATGACAATGGAATGGCCATGGTGTTAACCTGTTGATATCAACACAATAGATCACGCAGAGTCCCCTCAACAAAGACATAATTATTGTACAGTGTCCCCTTAGTCCTTGCAGCTTTGGGTGTAGCTCAAGAGTTCTTTGCAGGAGCTGCACACATGGGGACAATGAATGACACATACATGCGACAGAGAAGATGTTCTGAACTGGATCTTTACTTCTTCCCTGTGGCAAAGGTAAGTTAGTTACGATGACTTTCCTCAACACAGCTGATGCCTTCCTTGTGGCTGCTCTCCAGCCAGTCCTATAGGGTTTCTAATCATTTTGACACAATGTTTGATATGGTCTAAATACTGATTTGATGGCATCCATGATGATGTCAAACCAATTAATCAATTATGATGGTGTGGTTGTCCACAACAGCTGCAGTTTTGTTTTGTTTTGTTTTGTTTTTTTTGGTTATGGTTTGAATGCTCGTAAGTCCTGATCTGTCTCGTATATTAGAGTCAGCAACCTGGATCTGGCAGTGGATAGTGGTTGCCCATGGGTGTGAAACTTCTTTGGCTCCACGTGAATCTTCTGTATTGAATCCTATTTTCACATTCGTAGAATGAGGTATATAATGCGTAGTGCACTGTGTAATTTAATGTTTGGTAGCTTGAGGTTTTGATTGTTTAACACTGCGAAACAGAAACATCTGAATGATCTGTTTAGTCTTAGTGGTTGGCTGGGCTATAAGCATGATGAAATTATTTTTTCCTTACCTGAAATAGGACAGATACTTGTTTACTACTGAGTATAGTAGAGGCTGCATGAACAGTGTTTTTGTCAGGACAGTATCTGACCTGTGTCAACCTCTGCAGTCAGACTGGAAGGCAACTGTTTTATCTCTGCACCAACCATACCTCATTGGTATACATCTTGCAAACACCCGTGGTGTTGGTCATGAAATTTGGTCGACACCTTCAATGACACATCAGTAAAGTTGACAAGACTCGACCGTGTGGTAGCAGTAATTTTACCAAACCCATTACACACTCAACCCTGGGCAATCAGGGAAAAATCCCACAAAGATATTTTTTTATGGACTGAAGAGTGTTCGAACCCATCAGCTTGCAGCCAGTAGTCCATTACGCTAACCAATTTCGCCACATTGACTGTTGTCTTGGGTTTCACCAGCCCCACTCAAACCACTCACCACCTTTCCCACTTCGCATCTGCTGATTGTGTTAAGGACCACATGCAAAGACCCCGTCAGAGATGTATGACTGACTGGACAATGTTACAGGAAGAGTAGCGAATGTCTTTTTTTCTTCACCGTGTATT
>JAPXFY010000025.1:4641972-4704472 GCA_030674185.1 Monoplex corrugatus | reverse complement strand
ATAGCCAATACAACTCGGTATGTCACTATGTGACAAAAGTTTTCATTTTTTGAAAATAATTATAGAATTGGTACCACTGAAAACAGAAAAAAAGTAGCTTTAGAACAGTATAAAAAGCTTTTCGTTTGGTTGACTGTAACGAAAGTTACGAATTTTTTAAATAATAGGCCTTAATATTTCGGCCATTTTTTACATGGCTCACATAGCAGAAACTGATGAGTTGTTTTGATTTTGTGAATATAAAGGGACATAACTTTGGAAAGACTGAACCAAGAACCAAAAACTATCATCAGAAAGGCCTTTACAAGCACAAGACAAAGTATTTACAAGTTGATGAAACTGTGCACTAATTACTGATAATTCAATTAACCTTTTCATGACACTGCCTCACTATAGCTACTAAGTACTATTCGCTGAGTACACTGTAGGCAGGAAGCAGATATGCCCTGGGGACACCCTATTTTGGTCATTTTTATTTAATTTTCCTGAATAGGCTGTAAAAGCTAGCTTATTGATCTTGAATCAGAGTTACCTCCCATGTAGATTTCCTCAAACCCAGCACAGTTTGCACTACCCATTCAGCT
The DNA here is from genome assembly GCA_030674185.1 of Monoplex corrugatus. Taxonomy (NCBI): domain Eukaryota; kingdom Metazoa; phylum Mollusca; class Gastropoda; order Littorinimorpha; family Ranellidae; genus Monoplex; species Monoplex corrugatus. Next base: position 4,703,888 of record JAPXFY010000025.1, on the reverse strand, counting down.
AGCATAGACGCAGCCATAAACTGACAAAGCATAAAGTGGTAAGCTCAGAGGAATGTTTTGAGCTTACCACTTTATGCTTTGTGGCTGCGTCTATTCTAGCTGAATGGGTAGTGCAAACAGTGTTGGGTTTGAGAAATTCTACAAGGGAGATAATTCCGTGACTCAAGAGTTATGTTACTTGATATTTAAAATTCTCCTGCTTCCCTCTTATTTCCTTTGGTACAGCTTATTGATGTTAGAACAATTTTTTATATCACTCATCTCCCTAGTGAAGCAAAAATATGTTCTGTATAGATTCATTTAGTGTTTTGTACTTTTGAAAATGTCAACGTAAGCCACAAAGTCAAAAACCCCAGACAGCCACTGGAAATTCATTAAAAAATTGCTATTTTCAGCATATGATGGTCAAAAATGCAGGAAAAAAGACATAAAAGACAATATTTCAACATTTTAGAACATAATGGTAACAAAACGTAACATAGCAGTTACATAAAATGATAATTAGCAATATCATTATACAAATAGTGTGGATGTAGTATATCAGTCATTTCACATAACTAGGCCTACATAGCTTGTTCTAAAACAATGGTTTGTTCGTCCATATGATAACAGAATAGCAAATGAAAAAGTAAATGATAAAGTGCACATAATTAGGAATTTTAGAAAACCCAAAATGGAAAAAAAGACAAGTTAACACAAAACAAACTAGTAAATTAACATGAACATGTAAAGACAGACTCAGGCAGACTGGAAAGATCAATGTGGAAGGGAAGAAAAATGTGGAAAGTATACACCAACCTTTGAATTTGATGATGAAGACATAGCCATAATATTAATAATGTGATGAATTAATACAGGCTCATGAAAAGAACAAATTTGTCGAAATCACCTTAGCACAAAACACTGAAAACTCAAAAAGCCACAACCACTACACCTGAAACACTTAAAAAACCACAACCATTACACCTGAAACACTCAAAAAGCCACAACCACTATACCTGAAACACTTAAAAACCACAACCATTACACCTGAAACACCTAACAATTTAAAAAAAACAACACATAACCATAAAACCATTTTAACTTCTACTATTATAGTTGGAATTCTGATTTGTGATTTGCCAAAGACAAGTATTATCATCATGAAAAAACATTGGTTGTAATACCCACTGTGACTAATCCGATAATTATTTAGAAAATCTTTAAACATATCTGCCTGAAACTTCTAAAACTTCACTTTCCCAATTGTTGAATTCTTATCTTGATTTTACCACACTCACTCCAGACAATACTCGTGCAAAGGATGATGAATCATAGCTGTGTTAATTTACACAGTAAATAATTACTTAAATGAGGTTTTTAAACAAGATATCTTACAATTTGGAGATGTCTGTTCAAAAACTATGTCTGTTCAAAAACTGCTATATCTTCTACAATTACAGTAATTCTGGCTTGGAGTTTGACACACAGTCTCCTACTAATTATCAGGAAAATCAAATCATAATGAAAAAAAAAAACATAATTAGCCCAAGTATACATTATTCAAAGAACTTTAATAAAAAAAAAACACCCTTGTATCTTGCTTTAAAAAATCCCTATAAATTCACCTTTAGACAGAAGCCTGCAACTCTATATTGTCTCTGATCATTCGAGCAAACAGCACTGTATTGTGAGTGGGTTTAGGCACAACTATATTGTCTCTGATCTATCGAGCAAACAGCACTGTATTGTGAGTGGGTTTAGGCACAACTCTATACTGTCTCTGATCAGTCTAGCAAACAGCACTGTATTATGAGTGGGTTTAGGCACAACTGTGTATTGTCTCTGATCAGTCGAGCAAGCAGCACTGTATTGTGAGTGGGTTAAGGCACAACTCTATACTGTCTCTGATCAGTCTAGCAAACAGCACTGTATTGTAAGTGGGTTTAGGCACAACTCTATATTGTCTCTGATCAGTCGAGCAAACAGCACTGTATTGTGAGTGGGTTTAGGCACAACTCTATACTGTCTCTGATCAGTCTAGCAAACAGCACTGTATTGTGAGTGGGTTTAGGCACAACTCTATATTGTCTCTGATCAGTCTAGCAAACAGCACTGTATTGTGAGTGGGTTTAGACACAACTCTATATTGTCTCTGATCAGTCGAGCAAACAGCACTGTATTGTGAGTGGGTTTACGCACAACTCTATATTGTCTCTGATCAGTCTAGCAAACAGCACTGTATTGTGAGTGGGTTTAGGCACAACTCTATATTGTCTCTGATCAGTCGAGCAAACAGCACTGTATTGTGAGTGGTTTAGGCACAACTCTATATTGTCTCTGATCAGTCTAGCAAACAGCACTGTATTGTGAGTGGGTTTAGGCACAACTCTATATTGTCTCTGATCTATCGAGCAAACAGCATTGTATTGTGAGTGGGTTTAGGCACAACTCTATATTGTCTCTGATCTATCGAGCAAACAGCATTGTATTGTGAATGGGTTTAGGCACAACTCTAAATTGTCTCTGATCAATCAGCAAACAGCACTGTATTGTGAGTGGGTTTAGGTACAACTCTATATTGTCTCTGATCAATCAAACAGCACTGTATTGTGAGTGGGTTTAGGCACAACACTATATTGTCTCTGATCTATCGAGCAAACAGCACTGTATTGTGAGTGGGTTTAGGCACAACTCTATATTGTCTCTGATCAATTGAGCAAACAGCACTGTATTGTGAGTGGGTTTAGGCACAACTCTATATTGTCTCTGATCAATCAAACAGCACTGTATTGTGAGTGGGTTTAGGCACAACTCTATATTGTCTCTGATCAATCAGCAAACAGCACTGTATTGTGAGTGGGTTTAGGCACAACTCTATATTGTCTCTGATCAATGAGCACACAGCACTGTATTGTGAGTGGGTTTAGGCACAACTCTATATTATCTCTGATCAATCGAGCAAACAGCACTGTATTGTTAGTGGGTTTAGGCACAACTGTATATTGTCTCTGATCAGTCGAGCAAACAGCACTGTATTGTGAGTGGGTTTAGGCACTGGCAGGTCAGCGCATGTGTTGACCAGGGAGATTAGAAAAATCACCACCCTTTACTCGTCTGACGGAGGCATTAAGGCAGATCGAACCCAGGGCCTTCTTGTTGAAAGTACAGCATTCACCCATCTGGCTAACTTGTTTCACTCTAAATATGATGGTGACTGTATCACCTGAAATTGTGATTGTTGATTTTGGCAAATTTGTTGAACCACTCATGATTGGAAATCATTTGTTTTAAAGTTAACAATAATTTTTCTCCTGTTTCAGAGGAGGACTTGACCAGATGAATGCTGGACGATTGGCGTCATTGATGTGCTGGTCGATTGGCGTCATTGATGTGCTGGACGCCAATGGCGTCATTGATGTGCTGGACGATTGGCGTCATTGATGTGCTGGACGATTGGCGTCATTGATGTGCTGGACGATTGGCGTCATTGATGTGCTGGACGATTGGCGTCATTGATGTGCTGGACGATTGGCGTCATTGATGTGCTGGACGATTGGCGTCATTGATGTGCTGGACGATTGGCGTCATTGATGTGCTGGACGATTGGCGTCATTGATGTGCTGGACGATTGGCGTCATTGATGTGCTGGACGATTGGCGTCATTGATGTGCTGGACGATTGGCGTCATTGATGTGCTGGACGATTGGCGTCATTGATGTGCTGGTCGATTGGCGCATTGATGTGCTGACGCCAATGGCTCATTGATGTGCTGGACGATTGCGTCATTGATTGCTGGACGCCAATGGCGTCATTGATTGTGCTGAACGATTGGCGCATTGATGTGCTGGACGATTGGCGTCATTGATGTGCTGGACGATTGGTGTCATTGATGTGCTGGACGATTGGCGTCATTGATGTGCTGGACGATTGGCGTCATTGATGTGCTGGACGATTGGCGTCATTGATGTGCTGGACGATTGGCGTCATTGATGTGCTGGACGATTGGCGTCATTGATGTGCTGGACGATTGGCGTCATTGATGTGCTGGACGATTGGCGTCATTGATGTGCTGGACGATTGGCGTCATTGATGTGCTGGACGATTGGCGTCATTGATGTGCTGGACGATTGGCGTCATTGATGTGCTGGACGATTGGCGTCATTGATGTGCTGGACGATTGGCGTCATTGATGTGCTGGACGATTGGCGTCATTGATGTGCTGGACGATTGGCGTCATTGATGTGCTGGACGATTGGCGTCATTGATGTGCTGGACGATTGGCGTCATTGATGTGCTGGACGATTGGCGTCATTGATGTGCTGGACGATTGGCGTCATTGATGTGCTGGACGATTGGCGTCATTGATGTGCTGGACGATTGGCTTTGTTAATGTGTCACCACATGGGTATCAAAGGAAATGGCTGTGTGTGTGCGCGTGTGACTGTTCAAGTGAATGGTGTGGATGAGAAAAGGTAAGTGGCCGAATATGAATGTGTGGAGGATTCTTCCTGGCAGGGACCACAGGGCTCCAGTCAACAGTTTAGCTGTACACAATAGGGAATTGGGAGATCACAACACCATGCATGCAGATAACACTGAACAAGGCTTACACTTGCACATGGCAGACATAGCTGAACATGTATGGAGAGTCTTGAGAGGTATTCCAACATTTAGATGTCAGTTTGCAGTCTCCCTGAATCCCCCCCCCCCCCCCCCCCCGTTGGGTTGCTGGGGGCTCTTTCAGTATAAATAGTATCCCCACCTTCTGGAAATTCTGTGCTAGAAATTTCCTCTTTTCTGTCACTCTTTGTTTCTGCCTTGTTGCTTTGCTTTGTCATTTCTACTTGTCATTTTCTGCCTTAATGGTCCATTCACCTGTATTTGTTCGATAAAATCTTACGTACTTTATCTTCGGATTGATGATTAGGTACATGTATTAAGTGCATTTTTGGCTCTAAGGAGGTGAGATATGCGGAAGCAATTTCAGGTAATTTATGCCTGTTTGTATATATGTTTTGGTGCCTTTATGTATGCTTATATTTGTATTCAGGTGTGTTTTAAATCTCCCCTGTGCGATAAGTTGGACGGAATGGTCCTACGCCGGGTTTGGATTATGTGCGTGAATGCATTGATATGTGTACTTATTTTTTTATTTTTTTTTTCCTGTTGATGTTTTGTGTTTTGAAGCGGTTATAGCCCTGATATAATAATAATAATAATAATAATAATGTGCACTTATTAAGCGCCTTTTCACCCGAAGGTGCCCAGGGCGCTTTACAAACAATTCAATACAGAACAAAAATGACAATTACATCAAGAATATATACAAATGCAAAAATCAAACACACTCACCCACACACCCAAACACACACACACACACCCACGCACACACACACATACACACACACACACACACACACACACACACACACACACACACACACACACACACACACACACACACACACGCACAAACTTATGCTGTCACAAGGAATTATCAAAAATACAGAAAGTTGAGATTAAGCAGAGCAGGTTCACGCAAATAGATCAGTTTTCAGGGCCGACTTCAAAGTAACTTTGGAATCAGCGAAGCGAACTGTTTGTGGCAGACTGTTCCAGACTGAAGGACCGTTATAATGAAAGGCTCGCTGGCCAAAGGTTTTGGTTCTGATCTTTGGAATACAAAGGATGCGTGTGTCTGCGGAGGAACGGAGCTCTCTTGACGGTGTATAGAGCTGTAAGAGAGAGGACAGGTAAGAGGGACAGGAGGAAGTGACACAGTTATAACAGAGAGTGGAGATTTTGAACTGAATCCTCGCATTTACGGGAAGCCAGTGTAGAGTTCTGAGTAAGGGCTGAACATGATCTTTCTTGGACGCTTTCAAAATTAACCTGGCTGCTGCATTTTGAACTTTCTGAAGTTTCTCTAGCAAATAATGTGGGCAACCAAACAAGAGAGAATTGCAGTAGTCAATGCGTGACAAAACAAACGCACAAACAAGGACTTTTGTAGCATCAACTGTGAGAAAGTGACGGATTGAAGCAATACGTCTCAGCTCAAAGTATGCAGACCTGCATGTATTTGTCACATGCAGGTTCATGGACAAAGTACTGTCTAGGTAGACACCTAGGTTCTTAACACTAGATGAAAACTGAATGTGGCTCCCACAAATGTCTATAGATAGCGGAAGTACCTGAGAACTAGATACTCTGTTTGAAGCGACAAGCATGGCTTCCGTCTTACCATCATTAAGCTGCAGTTTATTGACAGTCATCCACTGCTTCACTTCAGAAACGCACTCCCGAAGGCTCCGAAAGGCAGACTCGACCTCATCCGGCGGACTAGAAACTTGGAGCTGCGAATCATCGGCATAAGACTCAAAGGACACAGGAAAACGTTCGATTACATCTGAAAGTGGTTGTGTGTAAAGAATAAAGAGCACAGGACCAAGAACAGACCCTTGTGGTACACCAAACCGAAGAGCAGTAGGTTCCGATGATAGACCGTTCACTGATACACGCTGTGTCCTATCAGAAAGATATGACCGAAACCAAGAGAGAACAATATCCCTAACGCCGAAGACAGACTGAAGCCGATGAAGTAAAATTTCATGATCTATCGTATCAAAAGCCGCCGATAGGTCTAACAAAGCGAGGACTGAGATCTTTGCCGTCATCCAGAGCCATCAGCAGATCGTTTACAACTTTTACTAAAACAGTTTCGGTGCTGTGACCGGGACGATAAGCCGACTGATGAACACCAAGAAGATTGTGCAAGTTGAGATGTTCTAACAACTGGGATAAAACAATCTTCTCTACAACCTTTGACAAAAATGGAAGGTTGCTGACTGGCCGATAGCTTGACAGGTTGTTGCAATCAAGGGTAGGTTTCTTTATCAAAGGTCTAACAACGGCAGTTTTGAACACAGATGGAAAAATGCCAGTCGACAATGAATCGTTGATAACTTTGGTCAGCGTAGGCAACAAAACATCTAAACATTCGTACAACAAGGGAGTAGGCAGGGGGTCCAGTTCACATGTCTTTGGAACAGTTTTTGTCAGTATTTTCTGAACGTCATCTGAAGACACAGGCCTGAAAGAAGAAAAACAAGTACCATGAAAAACATCAGAATCACTATCAGTCACAACAGGCATAGAACTCTGGCGATCAAGATTGTCACGGATTTTTGATATTTTCTCCGTGAAAAAACTGAGCAAAACGGTCTGGAAGCTGGGCTGGCGGGAAGATGCTGGGTAGAGGAGAAGGAGTGTTCCTGGCAGCCAGTGCGTTGGTGATATTGAAGAGTTGTTTGGTGGTAGAGCTCTCCACCACCCTGAAGCTGTAGAACGCTGTTTTTGCAGCGTGCACAAGTCGATTAACAAAGTTTTTGGCGGCCGTGAAGATCTGCTTGTGTATGGTGAGGCGAGAGGACAACCACTGTCGTTCAGCCCGGCGACGCTCTCTCTTAGCAGCCAGAAGCTGATCACTGATGGCGTTGAACCACGGAGTTGATTTACGAACAGTCACTTTCCGACGTGAGGAAGGAGCATGGTGATCCAGCACTGAAGTCAGGGAGGCGTTGAGCTGCTCAGCAGAAAGGTCTGGGCATGACTTGAGATGATCATGTAAGTCAGCTTTAAAGGCAAGTCTATCTATTGCTTTAATGTTGCGAGTTTGTGTAAACACGGGCGGGTTAGGTGGCACCATCACATCAAGATAGGCCACAACACAGAAGTGGTCCGATTCCAGGGCATGTGAAACGTGTGTAGAACGATGAATGTTGTCGTCAGGGCGGTGCATGATCCAATCAAGGATGTGACCATGTTGATGAGTTGGGCCGTCAACAGACTGAGACAGGCCAAATACTGTCATGAGATCAGTTAGTTTTGAAGTATTTGAGTCACTGGGGCGATCAAAATAGAAATTAAAATCGCCAAGGATAATCATGTTGCCAGAAAGGGTGTTGCAGTGTTCCAGCAGGGAAGGAAAGTGCTCAAAGAACATGGAGTCTGTCAGTTTATTTTTCTTGCTTGGGGGAGGACGATATATGCAAACAAAGTGCACAGGTTTGGATGGAAGAGCCAAAGACATTTTCATCACCTCAAACGAGGCATGCTCAAAGTCAAAGTCAGTAGTGAATGAGGTGTGTGGCAGGAGATCGTTCCTCACAATGACGGCAATGCCGCCACCACGAGTAGGGCGAGGGAAAGACTTCACACTGAAGTTAGCAGGGGCGAGATCGGCACATTTTGCCTCGTCACCCGCCGATTTGAGCCATGTTTCTGTTAAAAACAGAATATCAATGTCATTGTCAATGATGAACGTGGAAATTTCAGTTCTTTTTTCCGGGGAGGACACAGAGCGAGCGTTGAACAACGCAACACACAGACTGTCAGTTTTTCGATGTTGCAGGGGGAGGGAGAGGGAGGGCGAGTGTGCACTGAGAACGTATATCAGATTTTCCTTATTCACAGAACGTGAAACATCGCTGGGTAGAAAGTTTGGAGCGTGTTTGCCGAGTCCGGTAACCACAGATATTTGTCTCTGCTTTATACACCCCGCACGTCGCGTGCGTTTACGGGGTAGGTCATAGCCGATGTTGAGGTGTCGCAAGCGACGGGTCAGGTCAGAGGTCAACGGGGATTCTCGAACCGAAAGAAGCTGGCTGCGTGTGTAGGTCGCTGACGGTGGGTCGTAAATCACTTGGCACAGCCGGTGTTCTCGTGAGTGATGCACGGGGGGAAGGCAACAGGACCGATTTAATGGCGGGCAGTTCAAATTCAACACCATCGTCCTAGCGCAAATATAAATGCAAAATAAAGCCAATCTGATGGAAATTGGCGCACAAAACCACCACCACAACAAACACCGATCCATCATGAAATCACTGCACAACTTTCACATCAAAACACAACGTAATTACGACACAGCAGACAAAACATCGGAGAGCAGATGCACTCAGCCTGTGAGGCGTGTGACCGTAACCCTCTCATATGGCTCTGCGCAGTTGGCTGGGCCTTAAACAACAATAAAGAAAGTCTCCCTCAAGGTTAACAATGACACAACCTGCACAACACAGCCACCAACTTGACCACAATGCACATGCTCTCCGTCTACCACATGCTTCCTCCAACCCTGGGTCTTGCCCACACCAGGCATGGTACATTCTCTTCCAGGGATCCATCAGGGCGTTTGGGCGTTTTGCTTGTTAGCATCATCGTTTAGACTGGTTGCCAGTCCTCGTCGATCTCAGCAGTCTCCTGTTGCCTGTCCTTCCTGGCTTGTTTCTGCTGAGGTCATTCCTTGTTTTCCTTTGTTCCCGAGTGTTTGCCTGCTTTCCCTTTTCTAGATCATCACTTTATTGCTATCCCTGTTCATGGAGAGCCTGGAGCTGTTTTTATGCCACAAGAGGAGTGCACCCCTCTGTACGCTCCCCTGCAGCATGTGTGGCCCAGTGACTTTCCACCTGTGTTCCGCTCGTCAAGAATACTCCTATCCTTTGTTGACGGAACTTGTTGAGTTCCATCTGAAGTCTTTCTATTTATACGTTTTGAGAATCACTAGATCGTTCAGCTTGAGTTAAACTTAATTATGGTCATTACAGAGTATTGTATTGGTAGTATTTTACATTGCGCAGTTCCTGATAGTGCTGGACTAGAGGATAGAAGTTTGGGTTATGCAAGAGTGGTACACGTGGTAAAGGTTTGCATCCATGCAGTAAATGTGAGGGTTGTAGAGAAGTTGGAGGTAGCAGGAAGTGGTCAGGTAAAGGAGATAGAGGTAGCAGGTCCTGGGGCAGATCTAGATTTTGCAGGCGCTGGGGTAGGTGAAGAGGTGGCAGGTGCTGGGGTAGGTACCATGAAGAGGTGGCAGGTGCTGGGGTAGGTACCATGAAGAGGTGGCAGGTGCTGGGGTAGGTGTAAAGATAGGGGTGCAGGTGGAGAGGTAGGAGGTGCAGGTAGACCAGCTGAAAATCACATATGCCTATGATCAACAAAGATCCGTTGCCCCCACCCTGACTGATAACCAGTTTGTGGATTTCCCGGCCACTTGGAACGTTAGGCCTAGGCGTAGGTGTTGGGCATGTGTAGATTAGCTTCACGAGTAGTTTTGAGCGACTTTTTGTAGTTCTGAGTTTTGACATGATCGAGTTTCGAGTTTGCTTTACAATTTTGAGTTGCTTAAATTCATTTAGTTAAAATGAAATAGGGTATGCAAAAGTAAACCCAAAAAACAACAAAAAATAAAAGATGTAAACCCACACATACATGCATAAAAAAAAAAAAATGTATAAAAATTATCAATGTAAAAAAACTATTTTGTTCATGTAGTTATATGTAATAGGTTGCTTGGTTGTTTATTCTTCAGTTATCCAAATTGCAGTTCAGCCATTTTAATATTTATTTATTTAACCTGAAAATATAACAATGAAAATTAATAGTAAAACTAAAAAAAAAAAAGGAAAGACACTGTTGTGTTTTCGGTTATTACATGTAATGTATTTGTCTAGTCGTTTTGTCCAAAAAGTACAAAAAATGATATTTATGTATGTATAAATGGTGTGTGTTTTGTTTGTGTGGTTGATTTTATGCGCAGTTTGTAAAATGTTTATTAATTCATTTAGTGAGTGTAATCATTTATTCGTTCATTTACTTATGAAAAAAAAAAAAAAGAAAAGTATATCTATAAACACAGCATGAAAAAGCTGTTTTTTGTCTGTTTGGTGTGTTTTGAAAAATGATTAAAAGAAAAATATATCTATAAAAACAACATGAAAAAGCTGTTTTTTGTCTGTTTGGTGTGTTTTGAAAAATCATTAAATAGAAAAATATATCTATAAAAACAACATGAAAAAGCTGTTTTTTGTCTGTTTGGTGTGTTTTGTCAAGTTGGGTTAGTTTTTTCCATTCATTTACTGAGTTTAAAGCAGTTTATAATTTTGGCAGTTCTAAGTTTTGATGTCGTAGAGCGAGTTCAAATTTAGGAAGTATTCACTGGAATGTTTTTGAAAATTTGCCCTCGCGATTCAATAGGATGTATTCACTAGATGTTTTGAAAATTTGCCTTCACAATCCGGTAGGAAGTATTCACTGGTTTTTGTTTTTGAAAATTTGTCTTCACGATCCAGTAGAAAGTATTCACTGCATTTTTAAAAATATGCCTTCACGATCCAGCAGGAAGTGTTCGCAGGATTGTTTTTGAAAATTTGCCTTCACGATCCTGTTTGTTTTTGAACAAGGCTACTTGCTTTCATAATGACATTCAGACTTCTGGGTTAACAGAATGAATACTTATTTTCTGTAATCTATTTTGGCATTTTGGGGTTAAGTACATGTATTTCCTGTTAACATATTCAGATTTCTGTCTTTCTATTTGGTGTCTTTTCTGTGATCTTGCTCATATTTTGGCATTTAGGGGATATATGCTTATATATTTTCTGCGATGATACTCAGATGTTAGCATTTAGGGGACTAGTACATGTATTTTCTGTTATGTTCAGATTTGTCTCTTTTGTGTTTGGTTTACACTTTTGTATGGTCATATGCAAACAAATTCTACTTCTTTCTGGTGTTTGGTGAACATTTCTGTTTTTTCCGGGGTCAGTGATATATTTTTATTGACTGACTGACCACATTTCAGCTGCTTCAATCTTGTTCTGAATTTGCTTGTTGACTGTCCACGCTTCACATCTGTTCAACAATATCGGTTCTATACAACACTGAAGAATTGTCTTCCTGATGTTAATTGATAGAATCTGTTGGTAAGAATGCTTATTTTCTTGAATGCCATTATACTATAGGCTGGCCGATTGTGTTGGTTGTTTCTAATGTGCATCTGCCGACTGGTGAGATCACTGTTCCCAGATATTTAGACTTGTCAGCTTATCTCAATGTGGTTCCATTTGCTGTTATTTTTTCTACTTTCTATTTCTATTAAGTATTATATTCATAAGGTTTTGTAGGTCTTTTTTCATTTTCTGCAATTAGAACGGTGTTATCTGCACAACAAAAGTTATTTTTCCACCAACCTGTATGTTAGGGCATGTAGTTTGATGTTATTGGTGGTTTGTTTTCTTCTCTTTAGTTTCAGCTGAAATTGACCCATTACAGGAGTGTGGTCATTGCTGCAGTCAACACTTGGTAATGTTTTTGCTGTCAGTGAAGAATGTAAAAATCTATTTATCAGGATGTAATTGGTTTGATTTCTTGTTCTGTCACCTGGATTCATCCAATCCATTTTCTTTTGTTAGGTTGTTCAGACCAAGTGTTTCTTACAAAATCATTTACTTGCGCCTCTCAACAAGCTTTTTCTGCAATTTTATTTCGCATGCTAAGACCTGGAGGTCAAACTATGTCATCTACTTTTTCCTGTCTCACTTTACCATTGAAATTTCTCGTTATTAAGGTAATGTGATTTCTATTGAACCCCGGCTGCTAATTCTGCATAGTAGTTGTCAATTTCTTCCTCAGAATTTGCAGATGTTGATGCATGTACTTGCCCTCCACTCTGATAAAACTCAATCTGGTGTAGCCCTGTATGATAAAACTCAATCTGGTGTAGCCCTGTATCCTTTGACAGACTTTGAATTTGTCATTGTCCTCTTGATAGACTTTGACTTGTCATGTCCATTATGATGCCTATCTGTACCTCTCTTTCAGGTGTGCCCCCACTAGAATACATGATTTTATGCTTGCCAGATATTGCCATACCTGCTTCTTTCCATCTCACCTCCCCTAGTCCCTGAAATATCAATGTTTGATCTTTCCATTTCTATCTTGACATTTTCTAATTTTCCTTTTTGGAGCATTGTTTTAATGTTCCAAGTTGCAATTTTTATATTTTTAGTCTCGGTCATATTGTGTTAAAGCCCTTAAAGGTATGAAAATTTCTAAAAAGAGAAAAAAAAATGATTTGGAAGATTTTAAGTCATATGAATACAAAATTAGGGAAAAGTAGAATGAAGAAGTCCATCATTCGTTTTGTGGTCATAGAACATGTATCTTTGTATGTTATTGTTAAACTTGTTTTTCTTGATTAAATTCTGATATTTTCCCCTTTGAAGTCATGAAATCGAATTGGATAAGGCGACATCAGACAGGTTTAGTTGGTAAAGCATTTTGGCTGTCAGCATTTAAATAAACAAAACTGTAAAACATTCATTTCATGTGTGTGTAACATAAAAACAAAAACAGAAATATACGGGCACACAGAGTTGACTAAACTGATTAGACCTTGTAGTGATGTCACTTATTGATCGTAGAACTAGCCCGATGAAAAAGTGGAAGTGGTCTTTTGGAAACGCTACCTGTCATGTCCAAATTAGTCTAAGGCAGATGTTAGAATCAGAGAACACATGTGCCTTTTGTCTGTCCCCTGCCGCCTAATTCATTTTTTAAACTTGCCGCAGAGGGAGAGAGATTTGATTTCAGGGGATGAGAGTGGATACTTGGGATATGTACAAAACTGATTCCGAGAAGGAAGTGGGCAAAATTGTGTGTGTGAGAGAGAGAGAGAGAGAGAGAGAGAGAGAGAGAGAGAGAGAGAGAGAGAGAGAGAGAGAGAAGAGAGAGAGTCAGACTATGGAACTTTTCTCGATAGCTTTTGGCCTGTGACTTAGACTGCCCCCCCTGTGGGATGCCAGGGACTCTTTCAGTATAAATAGCATCCCCACCTTCTGGAAATTCTGTGCTAGAAGTTTCCTCTTTTCTGTCACTGTTTCTTTCTGCCTCCTTTGCTTTCTGTCATTTCTTTCTATCATTTTCTGCCTTGCTGGTCCATTCACCTGTATGTGTTTGATAAAGTCTTACATACTTTGTTAGGATTGATAATTGGGTACATGTGTTAAATGCATTTTTGGCTCTAGGGATAAGAGATATGCAGAAACAATTTTAGGTTATTTAGGCATTTTTAATGTTTTGTTGTCCTTAGTTATGTTTAAATTTATATTCAGGAATCTTTATCAAATCCCCGTGTGCAGTGAATTGGTTGGAATGGTCCGCGCCAAAGGCATCTCCTTTACTTCAGATAACGTGCGCGAATGCATTGATATGTGTACTTAATTTTCTTTTCCTTTTTTGTCGTGTTGAAGTATTGTGTATCGTTTGAACTGATTATAGCCCTAATATGGCACTACGCCGTCGGCTGGGCTTTAAAGAACAGTAACAGTAACAATAATTATACTGTATTCTAACTTTTTCCTTAGAATAAAAGCTTGTGATTTACAAACAGTACTTGTGCGATGAGTTTTCAGTTTGACATCAGTGAGGCTCGAGCTAGTTGTAAGTGTTGTCAGAGCGTTTCAATAACTTCAAACATTGTCAGCATAACCACAGGTACTTGTAGTCCCTGTTAACTGTTTACAAGATCCATACAAAGTAATTTCACAATAAACACTACTCACTTCCTGGCCCACCTGGCTCTTGGTCATCTTGACAATGATGTGACATGACGCAAAGACAAACCAGATGTCTATAGGTGGCAGCACACTGAAGATGGAGAACAACTATCTTCAGGCTGATTCTGTGACGAGAATAGTCTTGTCCTGACAGCGAGGTGACATCCGTTAAGAGCCCAGCATGCCATAGGTGGCCTTACGCTCAGAGGGGAGTGAACCCATCGTCAGGCTGGTTTAGTGCTGACAGTGACGTGACGTCAATCAAAAGCACAGCGTACTGTCGGTGGCCTCGCCCTCAGAGGTAAGTGATACCTAAGAGCACAGAACACTGTAGGTGGCAGCACACTCAAGATGGGAGTACGACTACCTTCGGGCTGGTTTTGTGATGGCAGTAGCTTGGTGCTGAAGATGTGATGTCCACCAAAAACCAGTGAACTGTAGGTGGCCTCACTCAGTGGGGAAACGATCTCACCTACAGGCTGGTTTTGTGATGAGAATAGCCTAGTGCTGACCACAAGGTGACGTCCATCCAGTGCCCAGCATAATGTAGGTGGTGGCACACTCGGAGGGGAGTGTGATCACCTTCAGGCTGGTTTTGTGATGGGAATAGTCTGGTACTGACAATGACGTGATGTCCAAGAGCCTAGCACACTATAGGTGGTAGCGCACACACATATATGATCTAGATTAATTGCAATCGACAAAAGCAGAAAACTTCCATCATGTTGGAACCAGAAAAAAAAAATACATGTAGAATCGGAATGTGTATTTAATACAATACAGTTGCATTTGTTTTAGATTCCATCATGTTGTTAAAGTGGGAGTGTGTGTTCAAGTGGACCTGTGTATCCACATGTAGCATATATATATATATATATATTTGTATTCCCCCGTGGGGATGCTGGGGGCTCTTTCAGTATCGATAGTTTCCCCTTCTTCTGGACATACTGTGGTAGAAATGTCCTCTTTATCACTGTTTCTTCCTTCCTGTTTTGCTTTGTGTCATTTCCTCTTATCATTTTCTGCCTTGCTGGTCCTGGTGAATTCACCTGTATGTTCTATATTCATACTTTCTCTTAGGATTGATAATTGGGTGTATGTATTGACGGCATGCTTGGCTCTAGGGAAAAAGAGTGTGTGTGTGTGTGTGTGTGTGTGTGTGTGTGTGTGGTTAAGTGTATGTATGCACAAATGTACTGATACTGTTCTGATGAGTCTGCATTTTGAAGAAAAAAGAATTTTTTTCTTAAAACATGAGATGAAACTCAAAAGACAAAGGTACAAGGAACTTTTGGTGCTAGAAATGGAGGGGAACCAGACAGTTTTATCAAGAAATCGAGCAAAAATATAACAAAGACAAAAATATTAATTTCAAGGAATTTTCCATTATAAAAACTGATGTGCAACAAAAATGGAAGTATTTTGACCATAAATCTGCAATTAGACAAAGTACAAAGAATTCTCCAGTAGTAAAAAGATAGAGATAAATATGCAAAACAGGGAAATGGTCTGGCTTTAAGCATAGGTAAAAGAAACGGAAGGATAAGGGGTGCCGTCATAATAAGGCAAAATGTTGTTACCCAAGGAGAGCAACTCGCTGTTCGTGCGGGAAAAGTTCTATTTTGCCCTCCCATCTTACGTTTGAAAAATGAGGAAAAAATGTTGACATTGTAATGGTGAACTAGGTTAGCAACAAATGCACACCCTGACCAATGAAGAATAATAAAGAATTGCATGACATTATAGACATAGGCATGGAAAACATAGATTTCAAGAGCATTAGAATAAGACTGTTTTCTCTTTCTAGCAAATGTGGTTTTCTCTCTCTAGCAACTGTGGTTTTCTCTCTGGCAACTGTGGTTTTCTCTCTAGCAACTGTGGTTTTCTCTCTCTAGCAACTGTGGTTTTCTCTCTGACAACTGTGGTTTTCTCTTTCTAGCAACTGTGGTTTTCTCTCTGTAGCAACTGTGGTTTTCTCTCTAGCAACTGAGGTTTTCTCTCTCTAGCAACTGTGGTTTTCTCTCTAGCAACTGTGGTTTTCTCTCTAGCAACTGTGGTTTTCTCTCTAGCAATTGTGGTTTTCTCTCTCTTCTAGCAACTGTGGTTTTCTCTCTAGCAACTGTGGTTTTCTCTCTAGCAACTGTGGTTTTCTCTCTCTAGCAACTGTGGTTTTCTCTCTAGCAACTGTGGTTTTCTTTCTAGCAACTGTGGTTTTCTCTCTAGCAACTGTGGTTTTCTCTCTAGCAACTGTGGTTTTCTCTCTAGCAACTGTGGTTTTCTTTCTAGCAACTGTGGCTTTCTCTGTCTAGCAACATTGTTAAATTGACAAAGATGTAAATATAAAAATTCGGTTACTTCATTGCCCCCACTTAAGTAAAAACTTACTTTCACAGTGGTTAGATGATCTGCTTCACACCATAGTTATCTACCCATCTGATTTTGAACATTTCTGTTTTTCTTCAAACTTCTTTTGTTTTCCCGGTGTCTGCCGTTCTTCAGGTTATTGTTGTCCAATTTTCTGTTCTCCAAGTTTCTGCTGTTGTCCAATAGTCTGCTGTTGTCCAATTTTCTGTTCTCCAAGTTTCTGTTGTCCAATTTTCTGTTCTCCAAGTTTCTGCTGTTGTCCAATTTTCTATTCTCCAAGTTTCTGCTGTTGTCCAATTTTCTGTTCTCCAAATTTCTGCTGTTGTCCAATTTTCTATTCTCCAAGTTTCTGCTGTTGTCCAATTTTCTGTTCTCCAAGTTTCTGCTGTTGTCCAATTTTCTGTTCTCCAAATTACTGTTTTCTCCCAAGTTGCGTTTGTTCTCCAGCTGATGTTCTCCAAGTCACTATTGCTCAAGTTTGTTTTCAGGGTTACTGTTGTTCTAGCTTTTGTTCTGAAAGTTACTGTTCTTCAGATTACTGTTCTAGCTGTTCTGCTAGTTTCCACTGTTCCAAGTTAATGTTCTGTAGCTGTTGTTCTAGTTTCTACTGTTCCAAGTTAATGTTCTGTAGCTGTTGTTCTAGTTTCTACTGTTCCAAGTTAATGTTCTGTAGCTGTTGTTCTAGTTTCTACTGTTTCAAGCTAATGTTCTGTAGCTGTTGTTCTAGTTTCTACTGTTCCAAGCTAATGTTCTGTAGCTGTTTCTGTTTACGTACTGTAGTGTTGTTCTAGTTTCCACTGTTCCAAGTTAATGTTCTGTAGCTGTTGTTCTAGTTTCTACTGTTCCAAGTTAATGTTCTGTAGCTGTTGTTCTAGTTTCTACTGTTCCAAGTTAATGTTCTGTAGCTGTTGTTCTAGTTTCCCACTGTTCCAAGTTAATGTTCTGTAGCTGTTGTTCTAGTTTCTACTGTTCCAAGTTAATGTTCTGTAGCTGTTGTTCTAGTTTCTACTGTTCCAAGTAATGTTCTGTAGCTGTTGTTCTAGTTTCTACTGTTCCAAGTTAATGTTCTGTAGCTGTTGTTCTAGTTTCACTGTTCCAAGTTAATGTTCTGTAGCTGTTGTTCTAGTTTCTACTGTTCCAAGTTAATGTTCTGTAGCTGTTGTTCTAGTTTCTACTGTTCCCAAGTTAATGTTCTGTAGCTGTTGTTCTAGTTTCTACTGTTCCAAGTTAATGTTCTGTAGCTGTTGTTCTAGTTTCTACTGTTCCAAGTTAATGTTCTGTAGCTGTTGTTCTAGTTTCTACTGTTCCAAGCTAATGTTCTGTAGCTGTTGTTCTAGTTTCTACTGTTCCAAGCTAATGTTCTGTAGCTGTTGTTCTAGTTTCTACTGTTCCAAGCTAATGTTCTGTAGCTGTTGTTCTAGTTTCTACTGTTCCAAGTTAATGTTCTGTAGCTGTTGTTCTAGTTTCTACTGTTCCAAGTTAATGTTCTGTAGCTGTTGTTCTAGTTTCTACTGTTCCAAGCTAATGTTCTGTAGCTGTTGTTCTAGTTTCTACTGTTCCAAGCTAATGTTCTGTAGCTGTTGTTCTAGTTTCTACTGTTCCAAGTTAATGTTCTGTAGCTGTTGTTCTAGTTTCTACTGTTCCAAGTTAATGTTCTGTAGCTGTTGTTCTAGTTTCTACTGTTCCAAGTAATGTTCTGTAGCTGTTGTTCTAGTTTCTACTGTTCCAAGCTAATGTTCTGTAGCTGTTGTTCTAGTTTCTACTGTTCCAAGCTAATGTTCTGTAGCTGTTGTTCTAGTTTTCTACTGTTCCAAGCTAATGTTCTGTAGCTGTTGTTCTAGTTTTCTACTGTTCCAAGTAATGTTCTGTAGCTGTTGTTCTAGTTTCTACTGTTCCAAGTTAATGTTCTGTAGCTGTTGTTCTAGTTTCTACTGTTCCAAGTTAATGTTCTGTAGCTGTTGTTCTAGTTTCTACTGTTCCAAGCTTAATGTTCTGTAGCTGTTGTTCTAGTTTCTACTGTTCCAAGCTAATGTTCTGTAGCTGTTGTTCTAGTTTCTACTGTTCCAAGCTAATGTTCTGTAGCTGTTGTTCTAGTTTCTACTGTTCCAAGCTAATGTTCTGTAGCTGTTGTTCTAGTTTCTACTGTTCCAAGCTAATGTTCTGTAGCTGTTGTTCTAGTTTCTACTGTTCCAAGCTTAATGTTCTGTAGCTGTTGTTCTAGTTTCTACTGTTCAAGTTAATGTTGTTCTCCAGTTGTGGTTCTTGCAGTTTCTGCTGTTCTCGTTCTTCAAGGTACTTCTGTTGTCCAGTTATTGTTCTCTCAGTCTCTGTTGTTCTTCGGGTTACTGTTGTTCTCCAGCTCTTGTTATCCAGTTACTGTTGTTCTCTAAGTTGTCACATGTGTACATAGAAAATGAACGATCTTGTTTCACAATGTATGTAGAGGATGATATGGTTTGTCTGTGTACATTGAGGATGATAGATATGGTGTCACATACAGTGTAACCTAGATGCTAAATGATGATAGATCTTTCTTCACATACATGTGTACACAGAGGAGGATCGATTTGGTTTTGCATGTGAACTTAGAGGATGATAGACATGTTTTCGGGTGTGTACATAAAAAAATGATAGATCTGGTTTCATATGCGTTCTTAGAGGATGATGATCGGTCTGGTTTTGCCCTAAGTTGTTCTTTGTGTACATAGAGGATGGTAGACCTAGCTTCACTAGATGATGATAGATTTGGTTTTGCTCTCTAAGTTTTCTGTTTACATAGAGGACGGTGGATCTGATTTCACTAGGTGATGATAGATCTGGTTTCAGAGTTTACATGGTTTTACTGTGTTACAGCTAACATCAAGGTCAGTGCTTCTTGTTTGGAATGTTTTTTGTAGTTGGTGATTTGATTACAAACCACAACTGTGGTTGAAAGCTTCCCCAGTGAATCAGTTGAAGGCATTACATTTGAAAGCATACTGACAGTGAGAATATGCTCACTTTATACTGCAAAAGAATAGTCAGGATTGATAGGGAAAACAGTAAAAATCTTGTTGGCCCTACATTTATTTTCATTTTTCATGTCGTCTTATGTGACATAACTAAGGTAAAAAGCACTTATAGGCTTTTGTAAATTTTGTTATGTACATTATGTGTGTGTGTAGGGGTCTTGTTGTCCTGTTGTTGTTGTGTTGTTGTTGTTGTGTTTGTGTGTGTGTGTGTGTGTGTGTGTGTGTCTTGTTAATGCATGTATAATCTGCCCATGGATGGCCGTCATGGCTGACTGGGACGTAAACACCACTACAAATTGCAAAGAAGTCTTATGAACAAGTTTACATTAAAAAAATCTACTCATAAATTAGTGCTGTGATGAATCCACACCTTGTAAAATAAAAAATGGAATAAAATGAAAGCATATGATACAATTGATTTGAATTAAATGTATATAAAAGTGAAGTAAATATATATGTCAACATTAGATTCTGCTAGCTGCGAGCATTTTACGAAACGAATTAACTTCATATCTAGGGATCTTTTCGGTTAAAAGTTATGCTGATTTGATATCAAAGTTGGATATGTTATTTTGAATTTTCATTGCATAAACTTTTTTTTTTCCATTCAAAGTGTTATGTCAATATCTTGATTTTGGAAGTCCCTTTATTGAACAGAACTTATGAATTGTATGTCAAACTTGTGTTACTGTTGATCTGATAATTGCTCTGAGTATTGTGTAATATTCTGGTGATAATCTGGAACACATTGCAGTTGCTCAAGTATCTTGGCATTATCATTATGATGTTGTGATATATTCCAGTTGCTCTAAATTACTGGAACACATTCTGGTTGCTCAGTCTCTTTGAGTATTGTCACAATATTGACAAACACATCACTTAACAAACCATAGTCATTGATGATTGATGTCTGCATTGTTTGCATGAGGCCTGCTTGACACGCCAAACCACAGTCATTTGATGATTGATGTCTGCATTGTTTGCATGAGGCCTGCTTGACACACCAAACCACAGTCATTTGATGATTGAGTCTGCATTGTTTGCATGAGGCCTGCTTGACACAACAAACCATAGTCATTTTAGGATTGATGTCTGCATTGTTTGCATGAGCCTGCTTGACACACCAAACCACAGTCATTTGATGATTGATGTCTGCATTGTTTGCATGAGGCCTGCTTGACACACCAACATAGTCATTTGATGATTGATGTTGCATTGTTTGCATGAGCCTGCTTGACACACAGGTCGAGGCTCTTGCCTCTGACTACGCAAGTTTAAGTCTCTGTGAAAACTTTGTGCACACGTTTTCAGTCCACCAAGCTGTAGATTTGGTTTCTGGCCCTCTACAGGGTTGGGGAAGGTGAAGCACTGAGACAAGAGATGACCACTGCCCTAATATTATAATGTTGATCGCTAGAAAAGTATAAGCTATTTATCATTCCTGTTCAGTCTGGCCATTGAGACAAACTGTATTGATTGCATGTTTGATTTAACTTGAGTTGACTCTCGTTACAGCAAACCTACAGAAGCTGATGGAAAGGGTGAGCGAATCAAAGAGTTTAGTTTTTGCTTTGCAAGCATGGTTAGCAATACAGGATGCAAGTGGACAGGGTGCGGGATTCAAATGGTTAAATTTCAGGGTTAGGGGAAAAAGCATGTTGTTGAAATTCTCTGCCTTGTATTAGTCAGTGTGACATATAGTGGGCTTTTGTTATGCTCAGAGAACAAAGATCTTGATTAGTGGACATGGTTGTCAAGTGGTCTTGATTGATGGACGTGGTTGTCAAGTAGTTAACCCCCCGTTGGGTTGCCGGGGGCTCTTTCAGTATAAATAGTATCCCCACCTTCTGGAAATTCTGTGCTAGAAATTTCCTTTTTCTGTCACTCTCTTTATTTCTGCCTTGTTGCCTTGCTTTCTGTCGTTTCTACTTATTTTCTGCCTTACTGGTCCATTCACCTGTATTTTTTCGATAAAGTCTTATGTATTTTTCTTCGGATGATAATTGGGTACATGTATTAAGTGCATTTTTGGCTCTAGGGAGGGAGATATGCGGAAGCAATTTTAGGTAATTTATGTCTGTTTGTATATGTTTTGGTCCTTATGTATGCCTATATTTGTATTCAGGTGTTTTTTAAATCTCCCCTGTGAGATAAATCGGACGGAATCGTCCATGGCATGTCCCTAGATCATGTGCGCGAATGCATTGATAGTGTACTTAATTTTCTTTTTTGTTGTTGTTGTTGTTGTAGAAGTTTTGTGTGTTTTGAAGTGGTTATAGCCCTGATATGGCTCTGCGCAGTCGGCTGGACTTCAAACAACAATAAAAGAAAAAAAAAAAAAAAGTGTTAATTGATATTCCTTAAGCTGACCTTGTTTAAAGTAGGAGACTGGTAAACATGTTATTTTTATTGATCTATTTCACATTAATCTGAATTTTTTTTTTTTTTTTAAATTTTCTTTTATTCTTTCATTTTTTCTTTTTTAAAGTCATAGGGTTGTGGGGGAGGAAGGGAAGGGATTGGGGTGGGTGGGAAGGGGTTGGGGTGGGATAGGGAAGGGGTTTGGGTGGGGGAGGGAAGGGGTTGGGGGGAGGGTTGGGGGTGGGAGGTTGGGGTGGGGAGGGGTTGGGGTGGGAGGGGTTTGGGGGTGTGACTGTGTGTGTGTGTGTGTGTGTGTGCGGCGCGCGCGTGTGTGTGTGTGTATTTCGGATATAACAGCTTGGTTTCTTTGTTTCATGTGAGGCGCCCCAGTCTAGACCCAGAGAGATGATGGTGGAGCTGGTTCCAACAATGATGGCGATCTCCAGAACTAAGATAAGTATATGTTTATGTTTATATATGTGATACTAATATTTAAGCTTTTTTTTTCAATGGGCATGCATTTTTGTTTTTGTGTTTCCGTAAACGAGAAACTGACATGGCTTACAGGACTT
Organism: Monoplex corrugatus; assembly: GCA_030674185.1. Lineage (NCBI taxonomy): Eukaryota > Metazoa > Mollusca > Gastropoda > Littorinimorpha > Ranellidae > Monoplex > Monoplex corrugatus. The sequence continues at coordinate 4,681,202 of JAPXFY010000025.1, read as the reverse complement.
TTAACATGCATATTTGCCATTTTGTGTATGTGTACCCATGAAGGGGATGGGTCTAGGCAGTGGTAGGACTGCCCACACATTGACCTGGGAAATTGGAAAAATTTTCATCTTTTCCCCACCAGTGAGAGGTTCTAGGTGGATCGAACCCGTGACCGACCTATAGGAAGTCGAGCATTTACCCGCTTGACTTCTGTGCCCATGGTTTTAGTTTGAAACTGTTGCAGTTAAAATTGTTGTAGCGTTGTCTTATGCATAGTAATTTTGTTGAAACTATTGCAGTTAAAATTGTTGTAGCGTTGTCTTGCATGATTCTAGGTGATCGAACCTTGACGCTATAGAAGTCGAGATTTACGCAGTGATTCTGTGTCCATAGTATTAGTTTGAAACTGTTGCAGTTTAAATTGTTGTAGGTTGTCTTATCATAGTAATTGTGTTGAAACTGTTGTAGTTAAATTGTTGTAGTGTTGTCTTATACATAGTATTTGTGTTGAAACTTTGTAGTTAAATTGTTGTAGTGTTGTCTTATAATAGTATTTGTGTTGAAACTTTGTAGTTAACATTGTTGTAGTGTTGTCTTATGCATAGTAATTGTGTTGAAACTTTGCAGTTAAAATTGTTGTAGCGTTGTCTTATACATAGTATTTGTGTTGAAACTTGCAGTTAAAATTGTTGTAGTGTTGTCTTATCATAGTATTTGTGTTGAAACTTTGTAGTTAAAATTGTTGTAGCGTTGTCTTCACATAGTAATTGTGTTGACACTATTGAGTTAAAATTGTTGTAGCGTTGTCTTATACATAGTAATTTGTGTTGACACTATTGTAGTTAAAATTGTTGTAGTGTTGTCTTATCATAGTATTTGTGTTGACACTATTGCAGTTAAAATTGTTGTAGCGTTGTCTTATACATAGTAATTGTGTTGAAACTGTTGAGTAAAAAATTGTTGTAGGTTGTCTTATGCATAGTATTTGTGTTGAAACTATTGCAGTTAAAATTGTTGTAGCGTTGTCTTATACATAGTAATTGTGTTGAAACTGTTGCAGTTAAAATTGTTGTAGCGTTGTCTTATACATAGTATTGTGTTGAAACTGTTGCAGTTAAAATTGTTGTAGCGTTGTCTTATGCATAGTATTTGTGTTACTGATAGTGTGTACAAGCATGAGTGATAGTATGAAATTGGTTAATGGGTCTTTTAAAAGATTTATTATGTATGGCATTTAGACTAAATTCAGCTTTGTTTATAAGCTACACTTTAAAAAGATTTAAAATTATTTAAGATGTGATATGTGTTAATGCGTATATTTGTTCAATTTTTTAGAAATCATATTTATGTTTAATGTTAGGTGTAGATTCCATTAGTGTTCATGTTAGAGGATAGAATAAGTTTGGGGAGTGGTGTTTGAGGGTAGTATTTGGCGTTTGGTAGGTTCAGGTATTACAGCATTTTTCCCTGTTCTGTTAGCAGTTATCATTTCCAGAAAGACGAAGGATGATGGCGATCTTCTGAACAAAGATGCTGAAAGTTCAGGCAATGGGTATTTCCATTTGACATTTTTATTTCTTTTTGTTGTTTGTGCTTGTTGCCAGGTGGAAAAAAAAATTCAGAATCAATTGTGTTTTTATGAAAATTTCTTTCGACAGTGTGATGTCCCATCAAGGTCAGTGGCTGAGCACTGAGGTGATGTTTCAAAATGTTTCTTCTACATGTAGGATGTCCCATCAGGATCAATGGCTGGTCACTTTAGGTGATGTTTTAATAAAATGTTTTATTCTACAGGTGTGGGTGTCCTGTCAGAGTTATTAGCTGAGCTCTGATGTGATATGTTTTTTCTACAGGTGTGATGTTCCATCAGGTCAATAGCTGAGCTCTGAGGTGATGTGTTAAAATGTTTTTTCTAAGGTGTGATGTCCCACTAGGGACAGTGGCTGAACACTCGAATGTTTTAAAATGATTTTTTTCTTTTGGTTGTTCTATCACACTTAGAGAAGGGTTGGAAGTTGGTGGAGGAAGGATGTTGAAGATGGGAGGGTGGTGTGTAAATGTGTGTGTATTTCAGATATCTTTGTTTCAGGTGAGACTCCCCCTTCCAGACCCCTGGAAATGATGGTGGAGCTGGTTCCTAGAATGATGGCAATCTCCTGAGACAAGATAAGTATGCATGTATGTGTGCATATCTGATAATTTCTTGTAGCATTGACTTTTGCATAGTACATTGTGTTATTGATATGTACAAGCTTGAGTGATAGTATGTAATTGGTTTATTGGCAATTTTTAAAATTATGTATATGGCATTTGGACTAAATTCAGCTTTGTTTATAAACTACACTTTAAAGATATAAAATTCAGATGTGATATGTGTAACTATTTGATGTACAAGTATGAGTGATAGTATGGCATTGGTTTATGGGTATTTTTTACATTTATTTATGTATGGCATTTGGACTAAATTCAGCTTTGTTTATAAGCTACACGTTAAAGATTTAAAATTAAGATTTGATATGTGAAAATGCTAATATTTGTTCAATTTTTAAAAAATTATATTTACGTTTAATGTTAGGCCTAGACTTCATTAGTGTTCATGTTAGAGGATTGAAATAGTATGAGAGTGGTGTTTGAGGGTAGTATTTGGCGTTTGGTAGGTTCAGGTATTACAGCATTTTTCCCTGTTCTGTTAGCAGGTATTTCCCAGAAAGACGAGGATGATGGCGATCTTCTGAACAAAGATGCTGAAGGTTCAGGCAGGGGGTATGTGCCATTTGACATTTTTATTCCTCTTTTTTTTCGTTGTTGTGCTTGTTGCCAGGTGGAAAAAAACGTTTAGAGTCAATTGTGTTTTTATGAAAATGTTCTTTCGACCGCGTACCGGTGTGATGTCCCACCAAGGTCAGTGGCTAAGCACTATCGTCAGTGGCTGAACTCTAAAGTGATGTTTTAAGGTGTTCTTTCGACATGTGTGATATCCCGTCATGGTCAGTGGCTGAACTCTAAAGTGATGTTTTAAAGTGTTCTTTCCACAGGTGTGATGTCCCGTCATGGTCAGTGGCTGAACTCTAAAGTGATGTTTTAAGGTGTTCTTTCCACATGTGTGATATCCCGTCATGGTCAGTGGCTGAACTCTAAAGTGATGTTTTAAGGTGTTCTTTCCACATGTGTGATATCCCGTCATGGTCAGTGGCTGAACTCTAAAGTGATGTTTTAAGGTGTTCTTTCCACAGGTGTGATATCCCGTCATGGTCAGTGGCTGAGAACTGAAGAGATGCCTTAAAAATATTCTTTCCACAGGTGTGATGTCCCATCGGGGTCAGTGGCTGGTCACTGAGGTGATACTTTAAAATGTTCTTTCCACAGGTGTGATGTCCCATCGGGGTCAGTGGCTGGTCACTGAGGTGATACTTTAAAATGTTCTTTCCACAGGTGTGATGTCCCATTGGGTCAGTGGCTGGTCACTGAGGTGATACTTTAAAATGTTCTTTCCACAGGTGTGATGTCCCATCGGGTCAGTGGCTGGTCACTGAGGTGATACTTTAAAATGTTCTTTCCACAGGTGTGATGTCCCATCAGGGTCAGTGGCTGGTCACTGAGGTGATACTTTAAAATGTTCTTTCCACAGGTGTGATGTCCCATCGGGGTCAGTGGCTGGTCACTGAGGTGATACTTTAAAATGTTCTTTCCACAGGTGTGATGTCCTATCGGGTCAGTGGCTGGTCACTGAGGTGATACTTTAAAATGTTCTTTCCACAGGTGTGATGTCCCATCGGGGTCAGTGGCTGGTCACTGAGGTGATACTTTAAAATGTTCTTTCCACAGGTGTGATGTCCCATCGGGGTCAGTGGCTGGTCACTGAGGTGATACTTTAAAATGTTCTTTCCACAGGTGTGATGTCCCATCGGGGTCAGTGGCTGGTCACTGAGGTGATACTTTAAAATGTTCTTTCCACAGGTGTGATGTCCCATCGGGGTCAGTGGCTGGTCACTGAGGTGATACTTTAAAATGTTCTTTCCACAGGTGTGATGTCCCATCGGGGTCAGTGGCTGGTTACTGAGGTGATACTTTAAAATGTTCTTTCCACAGGTGTGATGTCCCATCGGGGTCAGTGGCTGGTCACTGAGGTGATACTTTAAAATGTTCTTTCCACAGGTGTGATGTCCCATCGGGGTCAGTGGCTGGTCACTGAGGTGATACTTTAAAATGTTCTTTCCACAGGTGTGATGTCCCATCGGGTCAGTGGCTGGTCACTGAGGTGATACTTTAAAATGTTCTTTTTTCTACATCTGTGGGTGTTTTATCAGAGTTAGGGAGGGGAGGGGGGTTGGGGATGAGAGGGGTGTGTGTGTGACTGCATGTGTGTGTGTGTGTGTGTGTGTGTGTGTGTGTGTGCGCGCGTGCATTTGAGATACAACATCTTGGTTTCTTTGTTTCAGGTGAGACGCCCCATTCCAGACTCCTGGAGATGATTGTGGGGCCGGTTCCAACAATGATGGCGATCTCCTGAGCTAAGATAAGTATGCGTGTATGTGTGTATATCTGATATTGATCTTTAAGCATTTTCTTTTTCGATGGGCATACATGTTGGTGGTTTTCATGTTTCCGTAAGTGAGAAACTGACATGGCTTACGGGACTTTTGACGTACATACTGACATGGCTTACAGGACTTTTAACGTACATATTTGGCATTTTGCATATGTACACACACAAAGGGGATGGGTGTAGACAGTGGCAGGACTGCCCACACATTAAGCTGGGAAATTGGAAAAATGTCCATCTTTTCCTCACAAGAGATTCTAGGTGGATCAAACCCAGGACCTTCGTATAGGAAGTTGGACATTTATCATTTGAACTCTACCCATTGATTTAGTTTAACCCTTACGGCGCCGATGTCGCGTTTTTGCAACCACCTGCCTCACTTCCGATGTCGCATTTTTGCAACCACTTGGCTCATTTCAATGTTGCATTTTCGCAACCACATGGCTCACTGCCGATGTCGCATTTTTGAAACCACCGGCTCACTTCCGAGGTGGCATTTTTGAAACCACCTGGCTCACTGCTGATGTCGCAGTTTTGAAACCACCTGGCTCATTTCAATGTCACATTTTCGCAACCACCTTGGCTCACTGTTGTCACATTTTTGCAACCATCTGGCTCACTGCCGATGTCGCATTTTTGAAACCACCCGGCTCACTTCCGATGTCGCATTTTCGCAACCACCTGGCTCACTTCTGATGTCGCAATTTTGAAACCAGCTGGCTCACTGCTGATGTCGCATTTTTGAAACCACCTGGCTCACTGCCCATGTCGCAATTTTGAAACCACCTGGCTCACTGCCCATGTCACATTTTTGCAACCACCTGGCTCACTGCCCATGTCACATTTTTGCAACCACCTGGCTCACTGCCCATGTCACATTTTTGCAACCACCTGGCTCACTGCCCATGTCGCATTTTTGCAACCACCTGGCTCACTGCCCATGTCGCATTTTTACAACCACCTGGCTCACTGCCCATGTCGCATTTTTGCAACCACCTGACTCACTTACGATGTCGCATTTTCGCAACCACCTGGCTCACTACTGATGTCGCATTTTTACAACCACCTGGCTCACTGCCCATGTCGCATTTTTACAACCACCTGGCTCACTGCACATGTCGCATTATTGCAACCACCTGGCTCACGATGTCGCATTTTCGAAACCATCTGGCTCACTGCCCATGTCGCATTTTCGCAACCACGTGGCTCACTGCCCATGTCGCATTTTTACAAACACCTGGCTTACTGCCCATGTCGCATTTTCGCAACCACCTGGCTCACTTCCGATGACGCATTTTCGCAACCATCTGGCTCACTACACGTGTCGCATTTTTGCAACCATCTGGCTCACTTCCGATGTCGCATTTTCGGAACCACCTGGCTCAGCCAATGTCGCATTTTTGCAACCACCGGGCTCACTGGTGATGTCGCATTTTTGCAACCACCTGGCTCACTGCCCATGTCACATTTTTACAACCACCTAGCTCACTGCCGAATTCGCATTTTTGCAACCACCTGGCTCACTGCCAATGTCGCATTTTTACAACCACCTTGCTCACTGCCGATGTCGCATTTTTGCAACCACCTGGCTCACTGCCCATATCGCAATTTTACAACCACCTGGCTCACTGCCGATGTCGCATCTTTGCAACCACCTGGCTCACTGCCCATATCGCATTTTTGCAACCACCTGGCTCACTGCCCATGTCGCATTTTTACAACCACCTGGATCACTGCCCATGTCGCATTTTTGCAACCACCTGGCTCACTGCCCATGTCGCATTTTTGCAACCATCTGGCTCACTGCCCATGTCGCATCTTTGCAACTACCTGGCTCACTGCCCATGTCGCATCTTTGCAACCACCTGGCTCACTGCCCATGTATTTTTATAACCACCTGGCTCACTGCCCATGTCACATTTTTACAACCACCTGGCTCACTGCCCATGTCACATTTTTACAATCACCTGGCTCACTGCCCATGTCGCATTTTTACAACCACCTGGCTCACTACCCATGTCGCATTTTTACAACCACCTGGCTCACTGCTGATGTCGCATTATTGCAACCACCTGGCTCACTGCCCATGTCGCATTTTTGCAACCACCTGGCTCACTACCCATGTCACATTTTTGTAAACACCTGGCTCACTGCCCATGTCGCATTTTTGTAAACACCTGGCTCACTGCCCATGTCACATTTTTGAAACACCTGGCTCACTGCCCATGTCACATTTTCGGAACCACCTTGCTCACTGCCCATGTCGCATTTTTGTAAACGCCTGGCTCACTGCCCATGTCACATTTTCGGAACCACCTAGCTCACTGCCCATGTCGCATTTTTGTAAACACCTGGCTCACTGCCCATGTGGCATTTTTGTAAACACCTGGGTCACTGCCTCTGTCACATTTTTGTAAACACCTGGCTCACTGCCCATGTCGCATTTTTGTAAACTACTGGCTCACTGCCCATGTCGAATTTTTGCAACCACCTGGCTCACTGCCCATGTCACATTTTTGTAAACACCTGGCTCACTGCCCATGTGGCATTTTTGTAAACACCTGGGTCACTGCCTCTGTCACATTTTTGTAAACACCTGGCTCACTGCCCATGTCGCATTTTTGTAAACTCCTGGCTCACTGCCCATGTCGAATTTTTGCAACCACCTGGCTCACTGCCCATGTCACATTTTTGTAAACACCTGGTTCACTGCCCATGTCACATTTTTACAACCACCTGGCTCACTGCCCATGTCGCATTTTTACAAATTTGTGTGTCTGTGTGCGGGCATGTGGTTATATGCATGTATTTACTGTTATTTGTTTTCATCTCTTAACTTTTTATCTATGCACTCCTTTTTGTATTTATTTAGTCACCTACTTACTTCTTATTCACTTACTTAACACCAATCTCGCTACAAGTGTTGGGATTTTCTGATCTTGTCTGAACAATGCTTGTGTACGAGCGTCGGAGAAATCTGATTTCGGGTTTTGTAAATTCGCAGGGCTTTCAATATTTTCATTATCCGAAACTGATGGCCAGAAATAGATTCTTCAGTTATTCTTAGCCTCGTTTCAGGTCATTAGGTCACTGTACTCTTCAGTTGGTGTGTAGACAGTGCAAAGTTCACGACCCACTCGCTCTGCAGCGAAGCAGACGTCGGAAAAGCAAATGGCCGAACAACACTCAACATCTCAGCGCTCTTCAAGACAATCTCCTCCTTTAGTGCACTTGGAGTGTGTGCAAGTTGGATTTTATGAAATTTTGTTCAAAATGTGACTGTAGCAATGATATATCGACCTGACTGTATATTTTATAAGACATTTTTCACTTCCCTTCAAGGTCAGTGGCTGAGCATTGAGGTGATTTTTTTGAAAAGTTCTTTCTACAGGTGTGACATCCCATCAGGTTAAATACTGGACACTCAGGTGATGTTTTAACATGTTTTTTCTACAGGGTGATGTCCCATCAGGTTAAATACTGGACACTCAGGTGATGTTTTAACATTTTTTCTACAGGTGTGATGTCCCATCATGGTCTGTGGCTGAGCACTGGGATAATGATTTAAAATGTTCTGTGTACAAGTGTGATGTTCCATCAGGGACAGTGACTGGGTACTGAGGTTTTGTTTTAAAATGTTCTTTGACAGGTGTGATGTCCCCTATTAGGGTCAATGTTTGAGCACCGAGGTGATGTTTTAAAATGTTTCGACAGGTGTGATGTCCCATTAGGGACGGTGGCTGAGCACAGAGATGCTTTAACATGTTTTTTACAGGTGTGGTGCCCCATCGGTTATTAGCTGAGCACTGAGGTGATGTTTTGAAATGTTCTTTCTACAGGTCAGATGTGGCTGAGCATTGATGTGATTTTTTTTTTTCTTTGTACAGGTGTGATGTCATGAGAATCGGTCGCTAGGCATGGAGGTGACATTTTAAATTGTTCTTTCAACAGGTGTGATGCCCCATTAGGGACAGTGGCTGAGCACCGAGATGTTTTAATTTTTTTCTGCAGGTGTGTGAGCCATCAGCATTGTTAACGGAGCTCTGATCTGATGTTTTAAAATGTTCTTTCTACAGGTGTGGTGTTCCGTCTGGTTAAATGGCTGGGCACTGACGTTTTTGTTTTAAAATGTTCTTTCAACAGGTATTATGTCCGAGTTATGAGCTGATGTGAGTTTTACAATATTCGTTCTACAGTTGTGATGTCCTATCAGGGACAGTGGCTGGATACTGGTGTGATGTTTTAAAATGTTTGTTTAGGTATGATGTTCCGTCAGGGTCAATGGCAGAAGTGATGTTTTAAAGTGTTCTTTCTACAGGTGTGATGTCCCATCAGGGCCAGTGGCTGAGCGCTGAGGTGATGTTTTAAAGTGTTCTTTCTACAGGTGTGATGTTTCATCAGGGTCAATGGCTGAGTGGCATGGTGTTTTAAAATGTTTTTTCTACAGGTGTGATGTCCCATCAGGGTCAATGGCTGAACAGTATGGTGTTTTACAGTGGTATTTGAACAGGTGTGATGTCCCGTCAGGGTGAATGGCTAAGTGGCATGGTGTTTTAAATGTTTGTTTTTAGTACAGGTGTGATGTCCCGTCAGGGTGAATGGCTGAACAGCATGGTGTTTTAAAATGTTTTTAGTACAGGTGTGATGTCCCGTCAGGGTGAATGGCTGAACAGTATGGTGTTTTAAAATGTTTTTTCTACAGGTGTGATGTCCCGTCAGGGTGAATGGCTGAACAGCATGGTGTTTTAAAATGTTTTTTCTACAGGTGTGATGTCCCGTCAGGGTGAATGGCTGAGTGGCATGGTGTTTTAAAATGTTTTTTCTACAGGTGTGATGTCCCGTCAGGGTGAATGGCTGAGTGACATGGTGTTTTAAAATGTTTTTAGTACAGGTGTGATGTCCCGTCAGGGTGAATGCCTGAGCGGTATGGTGTTTTACAGTGGTATTTGAACAGGTGTGATGTCCCGTCAGGGTGAATGGCTAAGCAGTATGGTGTTTTAACATGTTTGTTTTTTGTACAGGTGTGATGACCTGTCAGGGTGAATGGCTAAGCAGTATGGTGTTTTAACATTTGTTCTTTGTACAGGTGTGATGTCCCGTCAGGGTGAATGGCTGACTGGCATGGTGTTTTAACATTTGTTCTTTGTACAGGTGTGATGTCCCGTCAGGGTGAATGGCTGACTGGCATGGTGTTTTAACATTTGTTCTTTGTACAGGTGTGATGTCCCGTCAGGGTGAATGGCTGACTGGCATGGTGTTTTAACATTTGTTCTTTGTACAGGTGTGATGTCCTGTCAGGGTCAATGGCTGACTGGCATGGTGTTTTAACATTTGTTCTTTGTACAGGTGTGATGTCCTGTCAGGGTGAATGGCTGACTGGCATGGTGTTTTAACATTTGTTCTTTGTACAGGTGTGATGACCCGTCAGGGTGAATGGCTGACTGGCATGGTGTTTTAACATGTTTGTTTTTTGTACAGGTGTGATGTCCTGTCAGGGTGAATGGCTGACTGGCATGGTGTTTTAACATTTGTTATTTGTACAGGTGTGATGTCCCATCAACGGCTCAACACTGAGTTGTTTTAAAATGTTCTTTTGACAGAGGTGATGTCTCATCAGGGTGAATGGCTGAGCTCTGAACTGATGTTCTAAAATGTTTTCTACAGGTGTGACATACCGTCGGGGTCGGTGGCTGAGCACTGAGGTGTTTTAAAATGTTATTTCTACAGGTAAGATGTCCCATCAGGGTCAGTGGCTGAGCACTGAGGTGTTTTAAAATGTTATTTCTACAGGTGTGATGCTCCATCAGGGTCAGTGGCTTCACACTATGGTGATGATTTAAACATTTTTCGCCAGGTGAGATATCCCATCAGGGTCGATGGCTGAGCACTAAAGTGATATTTTGATATATTATTTCTACAGGTGTGATGTATCAAGATCGAGGGGGAAAGGAATAGTATGGTGATGTTTCAAAAGTGCTGGTAACAACAGAGATATCTCAAAGCAGTTGTCAAGAGTGAGGTACGTGTTTTGATGTAAGAGTCAATTATTGTAGGATGTGTTGGGTATTTGTCAAGAGCGAGGTATGTGTTTTGATGTAAGAGTCAAGTATTGTAGGATGTGTTGGCTATTTGTCAAGAGTGAGGTATGTGTTTTGATGTAAGAGTCAAGTATTGTAGGATGTGTTGGCTATTTGTCAAGAGTGAGGTACGTGTTTTGATGTAAGAGTCAAGTATTGTAGGATGTGTTGGGTATTTAAGAGTGAGGTACGTGTTTTGATGTAAGAGTCAAGTATTGTAGGATGTGTTGGCTATTTGTCAAGAGTGAGGTATGTGTTTTGATGTAAGAGTCAAGTATTGTAGGATGTGTGGGGTATTTGTCAAGAGTGAGGTACGTGTTTTGATGTAAGAGTCAAGTATTGTAGGATGTGTTGGCTATTTGTCAAGAGTGAGGTACGTGTGTTTTGATGTAAGAGTCAAGTATTGTAGGATGTGTTGGCTATTTGTCAAGAGTGATGTACGTGTTTTGATGTAAGAGTCAAGTATTGTAGGATGTGTTGGCTATTTGTCAAGAGTGATGTACGTGTTTTGATGTAAGAGTCAAGTATTGTAGGATGTGTTGGCTATTTGTCAAGAGTGAGGTACGTGTTTTGATGTAAGAGTCAAGTATTGTAGGATGTGTTGGCTATTTGTCAAGAGTGATGTACGTGTTTTGATGTAAGAGTCAAGTATTGTAGGATGTATTGGCTATTTGTCAAGAGTGAGATACGTGTTTTGATGTAAGAGTCAAGTATTGTAGGATGTGTTGGCTATTTGTCAAGAGTGAGGTACGTGTTTTGATGTAAGAGTCAAGTATTGTAGGATGTGTTGGCTATTTGTCAAGAGTGATGTACGTGTTTTGATGTAAGAGTCAAGTATTGTAGGATGTATTGGCTATTTGTCAAGAGTGAGATACGTGTTTTGATGTAAGAGTCAAGTATTGTAGGATGTGTTGGCTATTTGTCAAGAGTGAGGTGAGTAACGTTGTTTTGATGTGAAGAGGATCAAGTATTGTAGGATGTGTTGGTATTTCAAGAGTGAGGTACGTGTTTTGATGTAAGAGTCAAGTATTGTAGGATGTGTTGGCTATTTGTCAAGAGTGAGGTAGTGTTTTGATGTAAGAGTCAAGTATTGTAGGATGTGTGGGTATTTGTCAAGAGTGAGGTACGTGTTTTGATGTAAGAGTCAAGTATTGTAGGATGTGTTGGCTATTTGTCAAGAGTGAGGTACGTGTTTTTGATGTAAGAGTCAAGTATTGTAGGATGTGTTGGCTATTTGTCAAGAGTGAGGTACGTGTTTTGATGTAAGAGTCAAGTATTGTAGGATGTGTTGGCTATTTGTCAAGAGTGAGGTACGTGTTTTGATGTAAGAGTCAAGTATTGTAGGATGTGTTGGTATTTGTCAAGAGTGATGTACGTGTTTTGATGTAAGAATCAAGTATTGTAGGATGTGTTGGCTATTTGTCAAGAGTGATGTACGTGTTTTGATGGAAGGGTCAAGTATTGTAGGATGTGTTGGCTATTTGTCAAGAGTGAGGTACGTGTTTTGATGTAAGAGTCAAGTATTGTAGGATGTGTTGGCTATTTGTCAAGAGTGAGGTACGTGTTTTAATGGAAGAGTCAAGTATTGTAGGATGTGTTGGCTATTTGTCAAGAGTGAGGTACGTGTTTTGATGTAAGAGTCAAGTATTGTAGGATGTGTTGGCTATTTGTCAAGAGTGATGTACGTGTTTTGATGGAAGAGTCAAGTATTGTAGGATGTGTTGGCTATTTGTCAAGAGTGAGGTACGTGTTTTGATGTAAGTGTCAAGTATTGTAGGATGTGTTGGCTATTTGTCAAGAGTGAGGTACATGTTTTGATGTAAGTGTCAAGTATTGTAGGATGTGTTGGCTATTTGTCAAGAGTGAGGTACGTGTTTTGATGTAAGAGTCAAGTATTGTAGGATGTGTTGGCTATTTGTCAAGAGTGAGGTATGTGTTTTGATGTAAGAGTCAAGTATTGTAGGATGTGTTGGCTATTTGTCAAGAGTGAGGTACGTGTTTTGATGTAAGTGTCAAGTATTGTAGGATGTGTTGGCTATTTGTCAAGAGTGAGGTACGTGTTTTGATGTAAGAGTCAAGTATTGTAGGATGTGTTGGCTATTTGTCAAGAGTGAGGTACGTGTTTTGATGTAAGAATCAAGTATTGTAGGATGTGTTGGCTATTTGTCAAGAGTGAGATACGTGTTTTGATGTAAGAGTCAAGTATTGTAGGATGTGTTGGCTATTTGTCAAGAGTGAGGTACGTGTTTTGATGTAAGAGTCAAGTATAGTAGGATGTGTTGGCTATTTGTCAAGAGTGATGTACGCGTTTTGATGGAAGAGTCAAGTATTGTAGGATGTGTTGGCTATTTGTCAAGAGTGATGTACGTGTTTTGATGGAAGAGTCAAGTATTGTAGGATGTGTTGGCTATTTGTCAAGAGTGAGGTACGTGTTTTGATGTAAGTGTCAAGTATTGTAGGATGTATTGGCTATTTGTCAAGAGTGAGGTACGTGTTAAAACCCGTTCAGTGCCAGCGACCGAATATTCGGTCGGCTCTGTGTCATCCTCTTTGCCAGTGACCGAATATTCTGACAGTCTATTTTTAGCATTTTTCATGGGGACTTACGGCAAGCAGAAGTGACGCAGAACACAGATACACAATCTACAATCCTTCCCCGATAATGACATACTACGCAGTTTCTGTGACGTTCGTCCCAAAGTTTGCAAATAAAGCAATTAGTAGGGGACCCCGCTTACGTAAACACTCCGACAGCGAAAATGGCCGACAGCGCCAAGCCGAGCACTTCAAGCAGACGACGCGCTTCCATTCCACTTTCCTTTGCCGTTTAACTTTTGCTCCAAAACGATTCTGACATCGAATCAGTTGATTCTTTGGATGATTTTAGCGAGGACAGTGATGTTCATGGCGATGATGTGGCCAGAACAAGTACACCGCGTGCTTGACCGACTTCGACGGCAGTGATACGTCAGTCAGTCACGACTCGACTGTTGATCATGCTTTCACGGCGGAGACAGAGGTGAGTGGTGCTGAGACTGAAAGCGGTAGTGATGGGGAGGGTGGGAGGGTGCCAGTAGTTAGCGGAAAAAGGCCTAGAGTTTCGAGAAGCAGGGGTGCAGGACGAAGAAGAGTGACAGCGGGAAGGGGGTGGGGCAGGGGAGGGGGTGGGTCCGGGGGTGCGAGAAGAGGACGGACAGTGACTGGAACTGCACGTTTCGACGGTCAGCTCGTCGATGGGACAAACACAAGACCTGTGTCGTTTGAGTTTACAGGGGATGCAGGCATCAGAGTATCAACTGAAGAGTTTTGGAGCTGTAGATTATTTGAAGTTGTTTCTCACACAAGATCATCTTCAGAAGCTTGTGACTGAGACGAATAGGTACGCACAGCAGATGATCACGGCTGCCAGTCAGAAGGAGGGGGGAATTTCTAAACATAGCTCACTGAGACAGTGGACAGACTGTTATCAACTCTTTGTGTTGTGTGTGATTGTGATAATGGTGGTGATGTGGAGGTGGGGTGGTTGTGGGTGGTGGTGATTGTGTGTGTGTGTGTGTGTGTGTGTGTGATGTGTTTGTGTTACTTATTTTGCTTGTTCATCCTCCTTATGGTGCAGTTATATATTTTGTCACATGTTACTTATTGCTGTGTGTATTTGTGTGTATGATTTCAGATACCTCTTCAGGCAGAACACCAGCTGTTGTGGTACCATCAAAGCCAACAGACTGGTGAAGGAGATGACTGACCTTGAGGTCACCAAAAAGGGGAACATGAAGGTGCTTCACCTTGTTTCATGGAGTACCACACAAAACTCAAATACTGGCTTGAAGATTAGTTTGTGGAGACACTGACAGTAGTTGAGTCGGACATCCATAATCTATAAATATTTTTTTTGTGCCTTTTTTTTATTTCTTCATTTCTTCAGTGATGGGAACTCTTCTCTTTGAATTGGTGTGCCTTCAAAATAACATGGATTTAGGATTGCTTTTTGTTTCACTTTGGAATGTATCATGCCACTTACTGCAAAATTTCTGCAAATTTGGTGAGTACAAATAAAATATTTCACCAAAAATTCAAATGTTCACTTTTTATCTTTCTGTGAGTGTCATTTTGAAGAGAAGTCATTTTGCTACAAACTTTATTCAACATGTTATCGTCTATTTTGTCTCCTTTAGCTTCAGGAATTTTTTATGAATTATTATCCCAATTCGCAAAATGCGCCCTGGCAATGGCGATGCACACTTTAATTACATCATCTGGCACTGTAAGGGTTGTAAGTGTCAAGTATTGTAGGATGTGTTGGGTATTTGTCAGTGATAGCCTGGGTTTTGTTTTGCATGTGTGGTCATTTGAAGTGTTGAACATTTTTTATGGTTCTGGTTTTTCTTGATGTGTATATGAATATTATTTATGAGACAAATGGCCTGGTGGATATTTTGAACTGTGTATTGTACATATCGTGTGTGTGTGTGTGTGTGTGTGTGTGTGTGTGTGTGTGTGTGTGTGTGTGTGTGTGTGTGTGTGTGTGTGTGTGTGCACAATGTGATGTCTTTGCAAGGTACACATTTTGACTTTATTTTTTCTCCAACAGGAGAGCTGCCCCATGAAGACACGATGAATGGCAATGGCAGTGTCTGAAACTGAGGCAAGTATTAATGATTTTCACATGTCAGATGATGTATTCATTAAGGTTATAACCCTTTGTGAATGGGACATGTATTAATACATAATATTTGTGTGTACATGTTCTATTTGGTTAAATGTGTCGTACAGTTTTCTTTCTTTTGAACGTATGAGCTGCTGTCTCCTCTATCACGTTGATGTCTTCGCCTCTTTTTTTCTGACTTACCTTTGCTTGTTTCTGCTGTCTGTCTGCATTTTTGTTGTTGTTTTTTTAATCGTCTGTATTATAAATTGGGCAAATGGCTAAAAACCAGGTGTATATCTTTAGATGACGTGCATGAATGCAGTGATATATATAATTTTCTTTTCCAGGTCTTCTGTTTTCCATGGTCGTTGCTATGTTTCATCAGTGTGTGTTCTTTGAAATGGTTATAGCGCAGTTACAGCTTTGAGCCGCCAGTGGGCTTTAAACACTGTGTTCTAATGAGAAGAAGAATTTACATGATCTACAGTTTGTGTATATTTGATATTCTGTATGCAGATAGGATGTGGAAAGTCAGAAAAATCTCCACTATATGGGAGTTACCTGGGGAGAATCGAACTTAAGACCAGATTGAAAGTGTGATGTTCTACCCACTTGATTGCTGCAACCTTAAGTGCATTGGCAAGGAGATTTAAAGTTTGACATGCTCCTTTCCACAGGTGAAATGTGTGGAGACGTCTGATGTTATTGTAGATAGTGTGTGTGTTTAATGTACAATGTGATGTCTTTGCATGCTAAAAGCGTTTTGACTATTTTTAACAGGAGTGCTGTCCGCTCAAGACGTGATGGTTGACAATGGCAGTGTCCGAACCTAAGGTAAGTATTGATGATTTTCAGATTTATGAATTAAAGCCATAGACATTTGTGACGTGGATATTATGCATTGTGTGTGTGTGTGTTGGGGAAGTTTTTGCATGTTGGTGTGTGTTTTTGTGTTGCTGATACTGTTGTTAAAGAAACAGTGAGTGGCACAAAGGTAGAACACTTGTCTTTCAATCAGACCGCATCATTTTGCATGGGTGCAAATCTCGATGCAGCAGAACTTTGTGAATCCTGTCTAGCCAGCTGTGAATGGGTACCTTTTTTTTCTCTAAAGTCGGGAAAGGTTAAACTGTCAGGGAGAGAGGTGAGCCACACTCTGGAAATTGAAGTAAAATTGAGGTCTTTGCCATCTTGTTCCCTTAGTCATTTCTCCTGATATGATTTCACGTCTGTTTTTCTTTAATTGCATTTTGGACTTGTAATATTAACAGTGAGCATAGCTTTTAACTGTTGTCTTTCATCTTAACTTGGTGGTTGTATTTGACGTGGTGTTAGCTGTGATATGGCTCTAGTAGATGGCTGGGCTGTAAGCAGTATGAACGCCCCTATAACAGTGGTGTTAGCTGTGATATGGCTCTAGTAGTTGGCCGGGCTGTAAGCAGTATGAACGCCCTTATAACAGTGGTGTTAGCTGTGATATGGCTCTAGTAGTTGGCTGGGCTGTAAGCAATATGAACTCCCTTATAACAGCAGGGTTATGGGACAACCTGACTCTCTTAACCTATCCTAAAACAGCTAAGTCATTACTTATTAAAGACATGAGTGATGTGGCAAATTTAAACATGTAGTAGACTGACACTGTTTTTTTTGTGTGTAACAAATTTGCGTGTATCTAATTTCCCACACTCAGTGGTTTTAAGTATTTTAACAAAGATCTGTTTTGTCACAGGTGAGATCAAGACAGTGTGAAGCAGCAGATGACAACCTCCATCTCACTGGAGCAGTAGCAAACAGTTAAAGGATGCAAGGGATCTCCCGTCATTTTATTTGAAAATAGTAACTTTGCTTGCTTTTGTTCATGATAATGGTTGCGCAGGATCATGATTGAAAGACTTTATGCATGTTCATGACTGTGTTTATATTCATTCATTTTTGTACAATGGATCCACTATGTGACACTCGGGCTGCTCTCCCCACTGAGAGTGCGTTGTTGCAGTACAGCACCACCCGTTTGGTTTGGGGGTGGTGGGGGGCAAGACTTCAGGAAATCGAGGCTATTTAGCCTTCAAGGGGAGGGACCTGTGAAATGAACCTATCTCTCCAGTATTTTGATACCAGGCCAGCCGGGCAAGTAGCCTACCCTGCTTTTCACGATGTTCAATGCCGTGGGATATTTTGCGTACGCAAGCCAGAAGGCACACAGATCCGACTCATTTTTCGTCCCCTTCCAAAGGACAAGACGTTCATTTTGATTTTCAGGTGAGACGGAGAAAAGTCGAGGCTTTACTGGAAACGAACCCTGGAACCTCGAGTTTAGTTATTGGCAAGCAGACGTCTGAACCATTCTGCCACTGTTCTGATGGTATTACTGTTATGTTTGATTTATTAGAAAAATAAAACTAACTTTACAAGGAGATATATCACATTTTTCAACAATAGTCACGAGAACAAAACAATTATATCGCGTCTCGAGTAGTCTTTTTGTGTGAAATTGACAAATTTGTGAAGTATTTATCTAGATCAATGCATGGTGAGCTCCACCACAGAGTAGGCCTTGTAACAAATTATTTCTGAACATGGTGTGTACGTTTGGAGTGTACATGTACACAGTGTTTGTCATTTTGTAGACTAATTTGCCTGTAATTTTGATTATTTCCCTGTAATTTGCTTGTTATTTTAATTATTTCCCTCTCACTTCCTGGGGACTAGTGGTGGCATTTATCTGATACATGATTGCATGTGTGATAACTACAGTCGGCTTAAAGCTGGACAGAGATGGCGCTGCAGACGATATGGTCAACAATTTTCACAACATTCGCTTCAGAGTTAAATGCGAGCCTTGAATTGTCCATACTTTCCTTGTTGTCACAGTGTATCGTGGATATATGGCTCTCGTCTGTCAACATTTGAGCTCTATATAAACTAGATCTAATATGCACGCAGAACAAGAAGTTACAGATGCTTGACTTTGTGGTGGTGTTTTGCTCCTCATAGTATTTTAATCTTGTAAAAGTTTTAAGACACTAGTAATGTTTCATATCCTGGAATTGTCACCGTCTTGTTAATTCATGTAGCTTAAGGTGTTTGATGCAGTTTTGACGTTGATGATTTAATGATAAACACAATGATACATCATAGCTTTCTCTCCGCCGGCTTAAGCCCAGCAAAGCGCCGCTCTCACTGCAAGCGTGACCCACTTTCCGCCGTGTACAGCGCTATTCAGTAGATGAAATAGCCAGCTTTGTGCTCAACCATTTCTTTTCATCGGAACCGCTGCCAGTCTTGCCGCATGCCAAGCACCCTGACTTATGACCAGCCGTGCTGTAGAGCTAAACAGCCTGCAGTAAACAGCCGTGCTGTAGAGCTAAACAGTCTGCAGTAAACAACCGTGCTGTAGAGCTAAACAGCCTGCAGTAAACAGCCGTGTAACAGTTTTCACATGACATGATTTTAAATGTGTGTTTTTCTTTTATTGCATTTTAGATTGGTAAAGATATTGGTGAGCATGGTTTTTGACTGTTGCGTTCGTTTTAACCTGGGTGTCATTTTTGACATGGTGTTAACCCTGATATAGCTCTGGTAGTTGGCTGGGCTATATGTAAGCAATATGAACCTGAACCTGAGCACTTGGGACTGAAAAGAAATAGAATAGGATGGCTGATAAGGAGAGACCCAACCGTGATCACACCCTGTACACCCCTCGACCCCACAAACTTCCCAGATTCTTTGGGGAGGAAGATGATGAAAGCTTCATTTGTGAAGCAAAACTTTTACTCACGCTATAACCCATTGAGACATCTGTGGACGACTTTCTGGATTCCCAGACCGCAGACATCAGCAATGTTGTTAGAGGTTCGTGGTCATCCCTTTCTTCTCCTTGCATCAACTTTCCTCCAGCAGGACCATTGACATCAGATATGTTTTGGTGTTTCTGATGGCATGAACTACGTATTTCAGCTTTTCGTTGATCTCTTAGCAGTTGGTGCTCAACATTCAGTTACGGTACTTTAATGTGTTTGTTCTTCTGTCCGTCCATTTGACTCTGATAAGTCGACTATGGAGCTACATGTCTGTTGCATCGATTTTTTTCCTTCGTCTTGGTGTCCAGGCTTTGCAATTCTACATTAAAACGGGTCAGATCAAAATTTTCAGGATTCTTAATTTTAAACCTTTTGAAGCTCAGTTTTCCCATACAATGTTTAACTGGACCATTTTTTCTTTTTTCATGCCAATTCTTGTTTTCACATCCATAGCCTCCATCAAAATATATAGTCCATGCTCATCCTCCCATCTTCTGGCATCGCCGTCATCAAAACCCCTTTCAGGTGGCCTGATGGTGGTTCCAACTCTTGTCGGCACTGACGCAATATCGCATTTTGTGAGGATTACCAACCTTTCCCCAGAAGATCGATTCCAGTCTGCATGATCCCCTGTAGCCATCTTGGAAACAGTTGAGGAAGATCAGCGTGGATCCCAAGTCATCGTGGGAGTTGGAGAACTTATTTCCGCCGCAAAGACGTTGGAGAACTTATTTCCGCCGCAAAGACGTTGGAGAACTTATTTCCGCCGCAAAGACGTTGGAGAACTTATTTCCGCCGCAAAGACGTTGGAGAACTTATTTCCGCCGCAAAGATCTCATGACAGCAAACCAGCCCCTTGGCCCTAGAGGACGACCAACAACCAGAGTCGCCAACATCGCTAGTCACCTGATTCCAAGTGGGACAGTGACAAACCAGTTGTTCATGCGATTCCAGCCCCAAACAGGTAGTTCCTCTGACATTAGTGCCTGTTGTGTCTGACCCTGATCCCATGACTTCACACAGGCCTGTCTGTAGACCACCACCGGTGTCAACCAAGAGATGGTCCCTGGGTCTGGCATCAAGGCCAAGGCAAGGCTAATCACTTAGGACTGTGATTGACTGATTCTGACTGTGATTGACCGATTGTGTCTGTGACTGACTGATTGTGACTGACTGATTGTGACTGTGACTGACTGATTGTGACTGTGACTGACTGATTGTGACTGTGACTGACTGATTGTGACTGTGACTGACTGATTGTGACTGTGACTGACTGATTGTGACTGTGACTGACTGATTGTGACTGTGACTGACTGATTGTGACTGTGACTGACTGATTGTGACTATGACTGACTGACTGTGACTGACTGATTGTGACTGTGACTGACTGATTGTGACTATGACTGACTGTTTGTGACTGTGACTGACTGACTGTGACTGACTGATTGTGACTGTGACTGATTGTGACTGATTATGACTGACTGATTGTGACTGTGACTGACTGATTGTGACTGACTGATTGTGACTGTGACTGACTGATTGTGACTGTGAGTGACTGATTGTGATTGTGACTGACTGATTGTGACTGTGACTGATTGTGACTGACTGACTGATTGTGACTGTGACTGACTGATTGTGACTGTGACTGATTGTGACTGACTGACTGATTGTGCCTGTGACTGACTGATTGTGACTGACTGACTGATTGTGCCTGCAATGATTATCAGTGACACTTCTGCGATGATGCAGAAACTATGAATGTGATTAATGAACTTGCTGTGTTGTGCAATGTTTCTGAATCACTGATGATGATGCAGGAACAGTGTGTGTCGTGCTATGCATGCTTCAAGACCTGATCTCAGATTGGAGGCCTACATGCACAAACATTTTGTCTTTTCTTACAGAGGCCAGAGAACTTTATGCGTGTTTGTTTTTTGTTTTTTTTTGAAAGAGCGAGTTTTTGACATGGGTTCAGAGACAAGAATGTCATGGTATTATTGAAGAAATTTGGACAACATGACATTTGTGGCATGGGGGATTTTGACTCGCTAATGAAAATATAATGAAAAAAGTTCATAATGCATATCAGTCACAGGATTATAAAACAAAGCAAAACCAACAGAGAATATCAGACTGTCCATGTATTGGGTCTAATACTTGTGTGTATAATGTATGTGTCTAGTTGGGGTAGCCTGGTGGTTTTATTTGTGACACGATGAGAGGAGAATGTATTTTTCATGAAAGCTGTAAAAAGTCTGAAAATGCAATTTGGAACCAAGTGACTGCTGCTGCAAAGATTATACGATGTCCACACCCTCCCATTCTTTGCCCCCTCACACATTCCTTACAAACGTAAAATGATGACTGTTGTCGACCACTTTAAACGTTTATGGATCGAATCAAAACCATGTGATAAATCATATTTTGCTCTTCTTAGTGCGCCAGCATTTCATGTGTGAAGTGATGATATTGTATATGAGTGCTACACTAAAACTTGACATGCTACACTTAGAATATTGGAAGCTACATTTTGTGTGTGTTGCATTTAGAATAGCAAGTAAGATGGATTCAGTGGGTCTCAATGCTACTTGGGCTCGGGCTGGTCTCCCTATTGAGAGCGCAATGCTGGCAGAGCAGCATTACCCCCCCCCCTTTTTTTTTTTAAACTAAGACTTAAGGAAGGTAAGAATGTTTATTGGCCTTCGGTGGAAGGAACCTGGGACATACTTTTATACAAGGCTGCAGGCTGCTGGGCAAATGCCATGCTCTTCACAATTTTAATTCACATGGCATCTTCTGTGAGCGCAGGCCATAATTTCAATAAGAAAGAGCATGAAAGATGATTCGATTGTTTTAAAATTATATATGTGCTTACTTTTTAAAATTATGTTCTGAATAGTTTATAAATTTGCTAAGAAAAGTTGTTGCCTTTCATTAAAAATCATGTAATTGGACTGACTGAAGTCAAACCAGAGGCAGGCACAAGCACACGTCAACCAATTAGAGTATTATACACAAAGGTATGGCTCCTTATTACAGAGCTGTTTGAGAGGATCCGTACTGTACATAACCACAATCAAAATACTGAGATGTATTATAAATAAAACTGCATACATTTAGAGTGGAACCGTATGTACATAAACCAGAGTGTGAATACTGAGACTTGTACTGAATGAAACTGTTCGTTTTGAAAGGAGTTGTACTGTACACACACTACAGTGTGAATGACGAGAAGTATGTTAAAGAGGAGCCGTACTGTACACAAACTACAGTGTGAATGACGAGAGGTATGTTAAAGAGGAACCGTACTGTACACACACTACAGTGTGAATGACGAGAGGTATGTTAAAGAGGAGCCGTACTGTACACACACTACAGTGTGAATGACGAGAGGTATGTTAAAGAGGAGCCGTACTGTACACACACTACAGTGTGAATGACGAGAGGTATGTTAAAGAGGAGTTGTACTGTACACACACTACAGTGTGAATGACGAGAGGTATGTTAAAGAGGAGTTGTACTGTACACACACTACAGTGTGAATGACGAGAGGTATGTTAAAGAGGAGTTGTACTGTACACACACTACAGTGTGAATGACGAGAGGTATGTTAAAGAGGAGTTGTACTGTACACACACTACAGTGTGAATGACGAGAGGTATGTTAATGAAATTGTTCAAAGTTAAAGAGGAACCATACTGTTGATAAGTGAGTCTGAATATTGAGATGAATACAGATTGAAGTGTTCAGAGTGAGAGACAACCTTACATTGTGTACGTGTGTATATGTATGTGGGCTGTAGCAAGGAGGTATTACAAGATGGAGTCAGTGGGACATGATGCTACTTTTGTTCGGGCTGCTGTCTCCATTGAGAGCACATTGCTGCAGGGCAGCACCATCCATTCTTTTTAACCAAGACTTCAGGAAGGTAGGAAGTCTGATTGGCCTTCAAGGGAAGGGACCTGGGAAATATCTCTAGTATTTTTATACCAGGCCGCAGGTGGCTGGATGAATGCCATGCTCTGCATAGTTTTTAATTCCTGTGGGATATTTTGTGTGTGTGCAAACCATAATTTCAATAAGAAAAAGTATTCAGATGATTTGTTTGTTTTAAATTTTATACTTGCTTGCTTTACACATTACATTCTATAGAGATCGGTTTCTAACTTTGCTAAGAAAATTGAATCTATGGCTTCCAGTAAAGAACATCAGTATGTAACTGGACTGACTGAAGTCAGCCTGGAGGTGGGCACAAGCACCAGTCAACCTATTAGAATGTCATACACAAAGATATGGCTCCATTTTACGGAGCTGTTTGAGAGGAGCCATACTTCGCGCAGTGCGCCAGTGTTTCATGTTGCGAATTGGTGATATCGCATATGAGCGCTATATTCAAACTTGGAATGCTACACTTAGAATGTCAAAAGCTACATTTTGTGTGTGTGTGGTGTATGTAGAATAACAGAGAATAGTGGTAAGATGGATCCAGTGGGACATGGTGCTACTTGGACTCTGGCTGCTCTCCTTGTTGAGAGCGCTTTGCTGCAGAGTAGCGCCATCTCATCCCTGTCCCCCCCTTTTTTGAAACCAAGACGAAGATAATAAGGCTGATTGGCCGTCAAGGGAACAGAGCTGGGAAATGTACATTTGCCTTGTGTATTTTATACCAGGTTGCAGGGCGGCTGGGTGAATGTCATGGTCTGGATGATTTTCCATTCTTGCGTGGTGTTTTGTGTGCGTAGGCCTTTACTTCAACAAGAAAAAGCATGGAACATCATTCATTTGCTTTTAAATATGTTTGGTTACTTTTAAATAATGGTGGCTTTTATTAAAGATTCTTTAACATTAGTATGTAATTTGACTGACCGAAGTCAAACTGGAGGCAGGCACGAACAACCTGTTGGAATGTTATGCACAAAGCTATGGCTCCATATTACAGAGGTGTTTGAGAGGAACTGTACTGTACATAAACCAGAGTCTAAATGCTGAGACGTACACTGAACGAAATTGTTAAAATTTAAAAGAGGAGCATACTGTTGATAAACCACAGTTTGAATGAATATGAAGTTTGTGGTACAGGCGAGTTTGATTCGTCTATCAAAGTACGGTAATGCAGATAGGATAATAATATAAAAAAAAAATCGTGATGCATAGGGGAGGCATATGATTATAACACAAACAAAAATGGTGGAAAAAATTAGGTCAAACCTATAAAAAAAAATAATTAAAAAATCAGACAAAACCACAAAACCAACAG
Source organism: Monoplex corrugatus (assembly GCA_030674185.1). Classification (NCBI taxonomy): domain Eukaryota; kingdom Metazoa; phylum Mollusca; class Gastropoda; order Littorinimorpha; family Ranellidae; genus Monoplex; species Monoplex corrugatus. The sequence goes on along the minus strand of JAPXFY010000025.1, from coordinate 4,656,897 downwards.
CAAAGAAAAAACAACAAAAAAACGGACCAAACTGTTCCGTACACTAGGCCTGATACTTGTGTGTATAATGTCTGAATTGGGTAGCTTGCTTGTTTAATTTGTGATATGATTAGAGCAGAATATAGCCTACTGTCATATAGAGCCTTTTAAAATAGTCTAAAACTGCAAACAATTTGAAACTTGATTTGCTGCTGCAAGCGAAACTTCATGATGTCCATGCCAAAGAAAATTGAATTGTTGGCTTCCATAAACAATACCAGTATGTAGTCGAACCAGAGGCAAGAACAAGCCCCCGTAAACGTGTTAGAATGTTATACACAAAGCTATGGCTCCACATTACAGCGCTGTTTGAGAGGAACCATACTGTACATAAACCAGTCTAAATGCTGAGACGTACACTGAACGAAATTGTTAAAACTTAAAGAGGTGCATACTGATGATAAACCAGTTTGAATGAATATTGAGATCTTTATAGATAGAAACGGACGAACCCTACTGTAGGCCTACATACACGGGTCTGTATACCGAAAATTTAATGTGTACTGAATGAAATTAAGATTATAAAGTAGCTATACTGCACATAAACCACAGTATGAATATTGAAAATGTATACTGAATGAAACTAATTGGAGTGAAAGAGGAACCCTACTGTACATAATCCAGTCTGAATACTGCAACCTGCATGAAATAGTAACGAGTTTGAAGAATTTTCGAAGCAAAAACGGTGGAAAAAATTAGAGGTCAAACCAAAACGACAAAACCAAAACAAACAAAAAAAGCAAAAACAGATAAGATCAAAATGTCTGTACACTAGGCCTGATAGCCTACCTGTGTGTATGTCTGAATTGGGTAGCCTGGTTAAGTTGTGATATGATCAGAGCAGAATATACTGTCATGTAGAGCCTTTAAAAGAAAAGTCTGAAACTGAGGCCCAACATAAATGACACTATGAAGTGCGAAATAAAGGAAATGACACTATGAGGACACAAAATAAAGGAAATGACACTGAGGACACAAATAAAGGAAATGGCACTGAGGACACAAATAAAGGAAATGACACTATGAGGACACAAATAAAGGAAATGGCACTGAGGACACAAATAAAGGAAATGACACTATGAGGACACAAATAAAGGAAATGACACTGAGGACACAAATAAAGGAAATGGCACTGAGGACACAAATAAAGGAAATGACACTGAGGACACAAATAAAGGAAATGACACTAAGGACACAAATAAAGGAAATGACACTGAGGACACAAATAAAGGAAATGACACTATGAGGACACAAATAAAGGAAATGACACTATAAGGACACAAATAAAGGAAATGACACTGAGGACACAAATAAAGGAAATGACACTGAGGACACAAATAAAGGAAATGACACTGAGGACACAAATAAAGGAAATGGCATCAGGCCTGAAATACAGGAAATGGCACTACGAGGCCTGAAATACAGGAAATGGCACTATGAGGCCTGAGATACAGGAAATGGCACTATGAGGCCCGAGATGAGGAATGGCACTAGGAGGCCCGAGATAGAATGACTGAGGCCCGAGATAAATGACACCATGAAGTGCGAGATACAGGAAATGGCACTACGAGGTCTGAGATACAGGAAATGGCACTACGAGGCCTGAGATACAGGAAATGGCACTACGAGGCCTGAGATACAGGAAATGGCACTACGAGGCCTGAGATACAGGAAATGGCACTACGAGGCCTGAGATACAGGAAATGGCACCACGAGGCCTGAGATACAGGCGCTTAGATTTGATTTTATCAAGATTTTGCGCTATATAAATATTGTAATTATTATTATTTATAAATGGCACGAGGCCTGAGATACAGGAAATGGCACTACGAGGCCCGAAATAAAGGAAATGGCACTATGAGGACACAAATAAAGGAAATGGCATCAGGCCTGGAATACAGGAAATGGCACCACGAAACCTGAGATAATGGAAATGGCACTACGAGGCCCGAAATACAGGAAATGACACTATAATGCCCAAAATAAAGGAAGTGACACTATAATGCCCAAAATAAAGGAAGTGGCACTGAGGCCCGAGATAAGGAATGGCACTATCGGGCCCAAAATAAAGGAAATGGCACTGTCAGACCGGAGATAAGGATCGGCACTGTCAGGCCCAAAATAAATGAAATGACACTATGAGGCCCGAAATAAGGGACGACATTGTGAGGCCCGAGATAGGGAATGGCACTATGAGGCTCGAGATAAGGAACGGCACTGAGGCCCGAGATAAGGAACGGCACTATGAGTCCCAAAATAAGGAAATGACACTGAGGCCCGACATAAGGAATGTCACTATGAGGCCCGACATAAGGAACAGCACTATGAGGCCCGAGATAAGGAAGGGCACTATAAGGCCCAAACTGAGGGAAAAGACACTAAGGCCTGAAATAAGGAACGTCACTGAGACCTGAAATGAGGAACGGCTTTATGAGGCCCAAAATAGAGGAAATGACACTATGAGGCCCGAGGTAAGGAATGGCACTATGAGGCCCAAAATAGAAGAAATGACACTGAGGCCCGAGATAAAGAATGACACTACGAGGCCCAAAATAAATGAAATGTCACTATGATGTGCGAAATAAAGGAAATGACACTATGAGGCCCGAAATAAAGGAAATGACACTATTAAGCCCGCAATAAAGGAAATGACACTATTAAGCCCGCAATAAAGGAAATGACACTATGAATTCCAAAATAAAGGAAATGACACTATGAGGCCAGAAATAAAGGAAATGACACTATTAAGCCCGCAATAAAGGAAATGACACTATGAATCCCAAAATAAAGGAAATGAAACTGGGGCCCAATATAAAGAAAGTGGCACTATGAGGCCCGAGATCAGGAACGGCACTATGAGGCCCGAGACAAGGAACGGCACTATGAGGCCCGAGACAAGGAACGGCACTATGAGGCCCGAGACAAGGAACGGCACTGAGGCCCGAGACAAGGAACGGCACTGTGAGGCCCGAGACAAGGAACGGCACTGTGAGGCCCGAGACAAGGAACGGCACTATGAGGCCCAAGACAAGGAACGGCACTATGAGGCCCGAGACAAGGAACGGCACTGAGGCCCGAGACAAGGAATGGCACTGTGAGGCCCGAGACAAGGAACGGCACTATGAGGCCCGAAATAAAGAAAATGGCACTATGAGGCCCCAGATAAGGAATGGCAGTATGAGGCCCCAGATAAAGAATGAGACTATGTGGCCCAAAATAAATGAAATAACACTATGAAGTGTGAAATAAAGGAAATGACACTATGAAGTGCGAAATAAAGGAAATGACACTATAAGGACACAAATAAAGGAAATGGCACTATCAGGCCGGAGATGAGGAATGGCCACTACGAGCCGGAGATAAGGAATGGCACTATGAGGCCCAAAATATAGAAAATGACACTGAGGCCCGAGATAAGGAACGGCACTATGAGGCCCAAAATATAGAAAATGACACTGAGGCCCGAGATAAAGAATGGCACTATGAGGCCGAAAATATAGAAATGACACTGAGGCCGAGATAAAGAATGACACTATGAGGCCCAAAATAAATGAAATGTCACTATGATGTGCGAAATAAAGGAAATGACACTATGAGGCCCGAAATAAAGGAAATGACACTATTAAGCCCGCAATAAAGGAAATGACACTATTAAGCCCGCAATAAAGGAAATGACACTATGAATTCCAAAATAAAGGAAATGACACTATGAGGCCAGAAATAAAGGAAATGACACTATTAAGCCCGCAATAAAGGAAATGACACTATGAATCCCAAAATAAAGGAAATGAAACTGGGGCCCAATATAAAGAAAGTGGCACTATGAGGCCCGAGATCAGGAACGGCACTTGAGGCCCGAGACAAGGAACGGCACTATGAGGCCCGAGACAAGGAACGGCACTGAGGCCCGAGACAAGGAACGGCACTGTGAGGCCCGAGACAAGGAACGGCACTATGAGGCCCGAGACAAGGAACGGCACTGAGGCCCAGACAAGGAACGGCACTGTGAGGCCCGAGACAAGGAACGGCACTATGAGGCCCGAAATAAAGAAAATGGCACTATGAGGCCCCAGATAAGGAATGGCAGTATGAGGCCCCAGATAAAGAAGAGACTATGTGGCCCAAAATAAATGAAATAACACTATGAAGTGTGAAATAAAGGAAATGACACTATGAAGTGCGAAATAAAGGAAATGACACTATAAGGACACAAATAAAGGAAATGGCACTATCAGGCCGGAGATGAGGAATGGCACTACGAGGCCGGAGATAAGGAATGGCACTATGAGGCCCAAAATAAGGAAATGGCACTATTCAGGCCCGAGATAAGGAATGACACTATGGGGCCCGAGATAAGGAACGGCACTATGAGGCCCGAGATAAGGAACGGCACTATGAGGCCGAAATAAAGGAAATGACACTATGAGGCCCGAAATAAAGGAAATGGCATCGTCAGACCTGAAATACAGGAAATGGCACTACAAGGCCTGAGATAAAGGAAATGACACTATGAGGCCCGAAATAAAGGAAATGGCATCGTCAGACCTGAAATACAGGAAATGGCACTACAAGGCCTGAGATAAAGGAAATGACACTATGAGGCCCGAAATAAAGGAAATGGCATCATCAGACCTGAAATACAGGAAATGGCACTACAAGGCCTGAGATAATGGAAATGGCACTACAAGGCCTGAGATAATGGAAATGGCACTACAAGGCCTGAAATACAGGAAATGGCACTACAAGGCCTGAAATACAGGAAATGGCACTACAAGGCCTGAAATACAGGAAATGGCACTACGAGGCCTGAAATACAGGAAATGGCACTACAAGGCCTGAAATACAGGAAATGGCACTACAAGGCCTGAAATACAGGAAATGCACTACAAGGCCTGAAATACAGGAAATGGCACTACAAGGCCTGAGATAATGGAAATGGCACTACGAGCCTGAAATACAGGAAATGACACAAATGCAAAATGACAATGGTTGATTTATATCTACTTCATTTCAATGGGTCTTTTCATTTCTTACCAAGAGCAATGAAATCACAAAAAAGAATAACTGTGAAAAATTCAACGAGACAAAAGTCAAATCATCTTACAAAACTGCACTTGAAAATCATAAAATGCAGGGCATTCGCCCAGCTGCCCTAGTACAGTGGAAACCTGATATAACAGGGATGATGGGACCAAATCAAAATCCCTGTTATATCAGATCCCTGTTATATCAGATATCAAGGGAAATAAGGACTGATCAACTATCCCTGTGGAATTTCGAACTGACGGCAAATCTCTGCGAGCGATGCTTGCTTTTTCTCGACAGCCTGGATGATCTCATATTTCTTCTCAATTGAAAGACATTTTCTTTTACGTTTGTTGTCAGCGGTGGCCATTATGAGCAATAGCAATCAGAATCAGAATCAGCAAGAAAGCTAAGAAAATAGAAAGATAAACAGTAGATCTAGGCCTAGATCTGGTCTGGTGTAAGTGTGCAGTAAGCTTACAAACTGAATGATGGCGCAGTCGGTCACTGACTCAGTGGCCTCAGGCCTACACGCTTGCGCGCGCATCACGCTCGCATTGCGAAGCGTTCTTTCAGTGTACAGTACACAGTATACCAAGGCTAGCCTAGATCTAGATCTAGGCCTACTGCGTGGCGTGCTGAGTCTAGGCCTAGGCCTTTCTGCTGCAGAGCCCGTCTCAGCATCCCTGCTATAACCGATCGAGCCCTCTTGTCTCCCTGTTATTGCCGATAAGTTTTAATAGAGACAAAGAGGAAGAAAAAATGGGGATTGAAAAAAGCCCTGTTATATCCGGATTCCTGTTATAACCGGTCCTGTTATAAATGGTTTCCACTGTATACAATATTGAAGACATAGGTTTATTTCCCTGCCCTTGAAGACCAGTCATCCATCTTGCTTTTCTGAAGTTTTGGTCCAAAAATTTTTGTTTGTTTTTTTTTGTTGGTGCTGCACTTTGGGGACACGATGAGAGAGAGCGTCCTGGGTTTTACATGGTAAACCCATTGTGGCAAAAAGAAACGAATGTAAACATGAATATGAATAAATTTACTCGCGTAGTCACACCAACTAAAAATGTTTTAAGGTTTTATATATTTCCACACATACGCCACGTAAAAGTGTAATTTAATCAGTTTGGGACATTACAATTTAATCAGTTTGGGACATTGCAATTTAATCAGTTTGGGACATTGCAATTTAATCAGTTTGGGACATTGTAATTTAATCAGTTTGGGACATTACTATTTAATCAGTTTGGGACATTGCTATTTAATCAGTTTGGGACATTACAATGTAATCAGTTTGGGACATTGCTATTTAATCAGTTTGGGACATAACAATTTAATCAGTTTGGGACATTACAATTTAATCAGTTTGGGACATTGCAATTTAATCAGTTTGTGACATTGCTCTTTAATCAGTTTGGGACATTGCTATTTAATCAGTTTGGGACATATTTAATCAGTTTGGGACATTCAATTTAATCAGTTTGGGACATTGCTATTTAATCAGTTTGGGACATTACAATTTAATCAGTTTGGGACATTGCAATTTAATCAGTTTGGGACATTACAATTTAATCAGTTTGGGACATTACAATTTAATCAGTTTGGGACATTGCAATCTAATCAGTTTGGGACATTACAATTTAATCAGTTTGGGACATTGCAATTTAATCAGTTTGGGACATTGCAATTTAATCAGTTTGGGACATTGCAATTTAATCAGTTTGGGACATTGCTGTTTAATCAGTTTGGGACATTACAATGTAATCAGTTTGGGACATTGCAATTTAATCAGTTTGGGACATTGCAATTTAATCAGTTTGGGACATAACAATTTAATCAGTTTGGGACATTGATTAAATAGCAATGTCCCAAACTGATTAAATAGCAATGTCCCAAACTGATTAAATAGCAGTTTGGGACATTGCTATTTAATCAGTTTGGGACATTGCAATTTAATCAGTTTGGGACATTGCTATTTAATCAGTTTGGGACATTGCTATTTAATCAGTTTGGGACATTGCAATTTAATCAGTTTGGGACATTGCAATTTAATCAGTTTGGGACATTGCTATTTAATCAGTTTGGGAAGTTACAATTTAATCAGTTTGGGACTTTGCTATTTAATCAGTTTTGGACGTTGCTATTTAATCAGTTTGGGACGTTGCTATTTAATCAGTTTGGGATATTACAATTTAATCAGTTTGGGACGTTGCTATTTAATCAGTTTGGGACATTGCTATTTAATCAGTTTGGGACATTGCAATTTAATCAGTTTGGGACATTACAATTTTATCAGTTTGGGACATTACAAGTTAATCAGTTTGGGACATTACAAGTTAATTAGTTTGGGACATTACAATTTAATCAGTTTGGGACATTACAATTTAATCAGTTTGGGACATTGCTATTTAATCAGTTTGGGACATTGCTATTTAATCAGTTTGGGACATTACAATTTAATCAGTTTGGGACATTACAATTTTATCAGTTTGGGACATTACAATTTTATCAGTTTGGGACATTGCTATTTAATCAGTTTGGGACATTGCTATTTAATCAGTTTGGGACATTACTATTTAATCAGTTTGGGACATTGCTATTTAATCAGTTTGGGACATTGCTAAACTAAGGTTAAAGATTACTGTAAAGATATATGCCAGCTGATTGGCACACTGTTTTAAAACTTTGGGGAAAACCCCGTCTGGCCCAGGGGCCTTTCTAGGGTTGCAACCTTTTAACAGACAACGCACCTCATTCTCGTCTGTCTCTAAGCTACTGTCATTGTCTTTCTTGCCTGTTGAAAATCTCTCACGGATGTTTTCATGATGAGAAGAAAAATCTTTACTATCAAGTCTACAATAAAACTTGTTGAGTTCATTGGCTCTGTCTTTGTTGTTGGCAGGGTCTGGCTGTGCCTCACTTTGTCCCTTCTTTGCATACCCACTCATCAGTTTAATGTTGTTCCAAACTTTCTTCATGTTGTTACCAGCAAAGTCTTTCTCCACCTTTTTCTTGTACTCTTCCTTCCCTCTCTTAATTTCCCCATCAAGCTGTTTTTGCGCTTCCCTGCTTTTTGCCTTGTCCCCCTCCACAAAGACTTCTTTTTTATGTTTTAATGCTTTAACTATATCCCCTGTTATCCATGGCTTTGAATTTGCATACAGTTTCACATTTTTTACATATATCATTCATTGTTACTTTGTGTGTTGTTATAGACCAAAGGATGTTGTGAAAAAGAATTAAAGACATTTTAAAAAAAAGCTAATCTTCATATTTCGCCATTAACAATGTGTGTTTTTTTAAACCATACTTGTTGACAGTATTCTGTGGACAATTCGAATGAAAGCCATATTATATCTTTATTTCCAGTGTTTTCCTTTAATTTATGTCAAATTATTCATTTGACACAACAGTAAAAACGTTAAAACAAGAATAACCAAAATCACATGAACAAAAGCAACAACTGAAAACAACAACAACAACGGCAATGACCAGTGAATTTATTTCACCATTGATACGCATAACTGGCAGGACCATTCAGTAGATTAACTATCGACCACTCGAGGAAAGTAGTCAGTTCGGTCATATCTTTTGATATTATACATTTCTTCTTTAAGTGGTGTATGTGTATGGGGGCTCATAATCAGAAATGCGTTCATAATGAAACATCAGAATGCAGAAATGATGAATTCATGGCTTCAGACAATTAGTAGATATTTGGAATAAGTGTAGTATCACCATCGGTTTAAGGCTAATTACTGACTTTAGGATTTCCGCATCTCATAATATTCACAAACTCTTCTCTGAACCTGTGACCTGTCAGACAGTAAAGATAGAAGTTGACGGCACTATTGGTATCAGACAGTAGGACAGTGACTGTAAACAAGAAAAAGTTGTTGGCCATTTCGTGGCTAGACATATCTGTCTGCTCTTTGAAATAGAAAAGTGTGAGATAGATGCATACAGGCAATGTGAGAACGATGAATGTCATTGATACCACGAACACAGTCAGCGTCACAGAGTTGGCGGCTTTCTTTCTCTTCAGTACGAGTGAGTTGTCTGTGACGATGTTTTCATGAGCTTCATTTGTAGACCTGAGCAAAGCTGAGGCCAAAATGCTGTTTCCTATGGCCAGACAGATAAACGGCAGCACGCTAACCAATGCTAGGTCTACATAGGAAAACACCTGATCTAGAAACCATGCATAGTCCAGTGATGATGACTTGCTCATACATATGTCAATGAGATCGAGTGTGGACATCGAAATATAAACACAATACAGTAAATGTGAATACAGAGCGAAGAGAAACGTAGTAATACAGACAATGATGAGAACAGTTGTTCTTTGGGTACAGATGGAGTGAACACGATGAGGCCAGATGACAGACATCACTCTCTGGATTGTCAAGGAAACCAACAGCCAGCTGACCGTTGATGTTGAGCCATTTACAATCCATAACAGAATGTAGTACAGCTCAGGTTGCCACGTTATGTTGATGAAGTCCAGCTGTACTTCCATTAAGTTGGTCACCATTCCTGTTTGAAAACAGACAACCAATTTGAAGATAAAAATGTTTAAGTAATATCAGAGAGTTGACTATATGACAAAGAAAACTGTACCATACAGGAAACATTTATTGTTAACATACAGACCATGTCATGCTGTCAGAAACATTTATTGTTAACATACAGACCATGTCATGCTGTCAGAAACATTTATTGTTAACATACAGACCATGTCATGCTGTCAGAAACATTTATTGTTAACATACAGACCATGTCATGCTGTCAGAAACATTTATTGTTGACATACAGACAATGTCATGCTGTCAGAAACATTGTTAACATACAGACCATGTCATGCTGTCAGAAACATTGTTAACATACAGACCATGTCATGCTGTCAGAAACATTGTTAACATACAGACCATGTCATGCTGTCAGAAACATTGTTAACATACAGACCATGTCATGCTGTCAGAAACATTGTTAACATACAGACCACGTCATGCTGTCAGAAACATTTATTGTTAACATACAGACCATGTCATGCTGTCAGAAACATTGTTAACATACAGACCATGTCATGCTGTCAGAAACATTTATTGTTAACATACAGACCATGTCATGCTGTCAGAAACATTTATTGTTAACATACAGACCATGTCATGCTGTCAGAAACATTTATTGTTAACATACAGACCATGTCATGCTGTCAGAAACATTTATTGTTAACATACAGACCATGTCATGCTGTCAGAAACATTTATTGTTAACATACAGACCATGTCATGCTGTCAGAAACATTTATTGTTAACATACAGACCATGTCATGCTGTCAGAAACATTTTTTGTTAACATACAGACCATGTCATGCTGTCAGAAACATTTATTGTTAACATACAGACCATGTCATGCTGTCAGAAACATTTATTGTTAACATACAGACCATGTCATGCTGTCAGAAACATTTATTGTTAACATACAGACCATGTCATGCTGTCAGAAACATTTATTGTTAACATACAGACCATGTCATGCTAAAACATTTATTGTTAACATACAGACCATGTCATGCTGTCAGAAACATTTATTGTTAACATACAGACCATGTCATGCTGTCGGAAACATTTATTGTTAACATACAGACCATGTCATGCTGTCAGAAACATTGTTAACATACAGACCATGTCATGCTGTCAGAAACATTTATTGTTAACATACAGACCATGTCATGCTGTCAGAAACATTGTTAACATACAGACCATGTCATGCTGTCAGAAACATTGTTAACATACAGACCATGTCATGCTGTCAGAAACATTTATTGTTAACATACAGACCATGTCATGCTGTCAGAAACATTGTTAACATACAGACCATGTCATGCTGTCAGAAACATTTATTGTTAACATACAGACCATGTCATGCTGTCAGAAACATTGTTAACATACAGACCATGTCATGCTGTCAGAAACATTGTTAACATACAGACCATGTCATGCTGTCAGAAACATTTATTGTTAACATACAGACCATGTCATGCTGTCAGAAACATTGTTAACATACAGACCATGTCATGCTGTCAGAAACATTTATTGTTAACATACAGACCATGTCATGCTGTCAGAAACATTTATTGTTAACATACAGACCATGTCATGCTGTCAGAAACATTGTTAACATACAGACCATGTCATGCTGTCAGAAACATTTATTGTTAACATACAGACCATGTCATGCTGTCAGAAACATTGTTAACATACAGACCACGTCATGCTGTCAGAAACATTGTTAACATACAGACCATGTCATGCTGTCAGAAACATTGTTAACATACAGACCACGTCATGCTGTCAGAAACATTTTTTGTTAACATACAGACCATGTCATGCTGTCAGAAACATTTATTGTTAACATACAGACCATGTCATGCTGTCAGAAACATTTATTGTTAACATACAGACCATGTCATGCTAAAACATTTATTGTTAACATACAGACCATGTCATGCTGTCAGAAACATTGTTAACATACAGACCACGTCATGCTGTCAGAAACATTTATTGTTAACATACAGACCATGTCATGCTGTCAGAAACATTTATTGTTAACATACAGACCATGTCATGCTGTCAGAAACATTTATTGTTAACATACAGACCATGTCATGCTGTCAGAAACATTTATTGTTAACATACAGACCATGTCATGCTGTCAGAAACATTTATTGTTAACATACAGACCATGTCATGCTGTCAGAAACATTTATTGTTAACATACAAACCATGTCATGCTGTCAGAAACATTTATTGTTAACATACAGACCATGTCATGCTGTCAGAAACATTTATTGTTAACATACAGACCATGTCATGCTGTCAGAAACATTTATTGTTAACATACAGACCATGTCATGCTGTCAGAAACATTTATTGTTAACATACAGACCATGTCATGCTAAAACATTTATTGTTAACATACAGACCATGTCATGCTGTCAGAAACATTTATTGTTAACATACAGACAATGTCATGCTGTCAGAAACATTGTTAACATACAGACCATGTCATGCTGTCAGAAACATTTATTGTTAACATACAGACCATGTCATGCTGTCAGAAACATTTATTGTTAACATACAGACCACGTCATGCTGTCAGAAACATTGTTAACATACAGACCATGTCATGCTGTCAGAAACATTGTTAACATACAGACCATGTCATGCTGTCAGAAACATTTATTGTTAACATACAGACCATGTCATGCTAAAACATTTATTGTTAACATACAGACCATGTCATGCTGTCAGAAACATTTATTGTTAACATACAGACCATGTCATGCTAAAACATTTATTGTTAACATACAGACCATGTCATGCTGTCAGAAACATTTATTGTTAACATACAGACCATGTCATGCTGTCAGAAACATTTATTGTTAACATACAGACCATGTCATGCTGTCAGAAACATTTATTGTTAACATACAGACCATGTCATGCTGTCAGAAACATTGTTAACATACAGACCATGTCGTGCTGTCAGAAACATTTATTGTTAACATACAGACCATGTCATGCTGTCAGAAACATTGTTAACATACAGACCATGTCATGCTGTCAGAAACATTTATTGTTAACATACAGACCATGTCATGCTGTCAGAAACATTTATTGTTAACATACAGACGATGTCATGCTGTCGGAAACATTTATTGTTAACATACAGACCATGTCATGCTGTCAGAAACATTTATTGTTAACATACAGACCATGTCATGCTGTCAGAAACATTTATTGTTAACATACAGACCATGTCATGCTGTCAGAAACATTTATTGTTAACATACAGACCATGTCATGCTGTCAGAAACATTTATTGTTAACATACAGACCATGTCATGCTGTCAGAAACATTTATTGTTAACATACAGACAATGTCATGCTGTCAGAAACATTGTTAACATACAGACCATGTCATGCTGTCAGAAACATTTATTGTTAACATACAGACCATGTCATGCTGTCAGAAACATTGTTAACATACAGACCATGTCATGCTGTCAGAAACATTTATTGTTAACATACAGACCATGTCATGCTGTCAGAAACATTGTTAACATACAGACCATGTCATGCTGTCAGAAACATTTATTGTTAACATACAGACCATGTCATGCTGTCAGAAACATTGTTAACATACAGACCATGTCATGCTGTCAGAAACATTTATTGTTAACATACAGACCATGTCATGCTGTCAGAAACATTTATTGTTAACATACAGACCATGTCATGCTGTCAGAAACATTGTTAACATACAGACCATGTCATGCTGTCGGAAACATTTATTGTTAACATACAGACCATGTCATGCTGTCAGAAACATTTATTGTTAACATACAGACCATGTCATGCTGTCAGAAACATTTATTAACATACAGACCATGTCATGCTGTCAGAAACATTTTTGTTAACTACAGACCACGTCATGCTGTCAGAAACATTTATTGTTAACATACAGACCATGTCATGCTGTCAGAAACATTTATTGTTAACATACAGACCATGTCATGCTGTCAGAAACATTGTTAACATACAGACCATGTCATGCTGTCAGAAACATTTGTTAACATACAGACCATGTCATGCTGTCAGAAACATTGTTAACATACAGACCATGTCATGCTGTCGGAAACATTTATTGTTAACATACAGACCATGTCATGCTGTCGGAAACATTTATTGTTAACATACAGACCATGTCATGCTGTCAGAAACATTTATTGTTAACATACAGACCATAGTCAAATGCTGTCGAAACATTTATTGTTAACATACAGACCATGTCATGCTAAAACATTTATTGTTAACATACAGACCATTTCATGCTGTCTGTATTATGACTTAATTGCTACTATAATATTGTTTATCATAGAACACAGATCAAGACCACCACGCACAACAGGTACACAGTATTTAAAGAAGGTAGTGTTTGGAAATCTCTCCGTGTTCTTGTCGTGCTTTCTCACACAATGTCCATTCACACTGTGGATGGACAACGGACCTGCAGGTTGGATCACAGTACGCATTTATTCAAAATAAGCTTAATTAGTTTCCCTATTCTAAATTTCCCAATTCAGACGACGCTTCAAATATCTGTCGTGAACCACTCATTTAACAGGTGAATGTAACGTACTCGTCAAAAGTTTCCAACACATTGTTCAGAAACAATTGTCACAATAACTGTACATGAACAACTAAATGAGCAGGGCAATTCAATGATGATGATAAACTGATAAACATTAAAGTCTTTGTAGTATTGAAGCAAATAAATGTAAAGTCTCTCACACTGAAGCATTAAAAAGCAAAGTGAAGTATCGATGTTGACGAAGTATAGAACGAAACAGTGCCTCAATACTGACACATTGTAAAGCGATGTAAAGCATAGATATTAAAAGAATAAGGATTTAAGTGATTGTTCATATTAATGAATTAGACAATACAGTGGGCATCAAAACTGATGACGTCGAACAACAAAACATGCTGTTCTCCAGCCACATATCTTGGAGCCCAGATTATTTCATTATCTGTCTCTTCACAAGGCAGTGATGTCATGTTGGAAGACACACAATTGTATGGTTATTTCATAAACTAAAGAGAGACAAATACTGTGTCTCCTGCACAAACTTTACAAGAGTTGCTTCATTATTATCAGAAATCAATATTCCCATTTTACTGTATCCACATCAAATTCGATGGCAACTTACTTAAAGACCGCAATACACCACAATCTGGAAACAAATGAAGCTATCTAGCTACATATAAACATATCGAGCTGTGTATC
>JAPXFY010000025.1:4631972-4639472 GCA_030674185.1 Monoplex corrugatus | reverse complement strand
GAGCCTGATAACTCAATGAAGTTAGGTACTTGGAAACTCTTATTTACCAAAAAGGAAGCCACAATTCCCGCTTTATATTCTGACTTCTATACGCCCCAGTGAACAAAAATCCAAAGCAGTGGTCGCTGGAGTGTACGCCTAACACCACACTATTCAACCATTCTTCCATAATGAGCAGTAATTAACAGATCACTGTTCAATGGTCTTGGTACAACGCTTGTGACCTGACATCCTTCTTTTTTGGTATATGAGTTTCCAAGTACTTAACTTCTGAAGTTTGGTGAGGCTATTGTTCTTTCATACTGGCGTCCATTTTGTCAAGTATTCGTACAATTGACATTACCTCCGCCTTGTGATGATACGTTTCATGATAGACTTGCTGCCTTAGCACGTAACTGGAACTAAGGTCTGATGTCTCAGTAAATGACGGAAACTAAAACTCTGCTATCACATGTACATGTATTCTAAATTAATTACTGATTCTGCTGACAGCAGTTACACAAAGCACTTTCGAAAGACAACACACTGGCGGGAAATAATCTGTGGTTAAGTGGAAAAGCTTTTACTGCACATGCACGCATTAAATGAGCTAGACACACGGATATGTAGATGAACAGGTAAAACGACTTTAATAGATGACTTTCAGCTTTAATATTCTGAAGACACAGATCTTTGAAAGTAATTGTTATGAACAAGATCTAAGCAATCATATCCAATAACCAGCAGAAAGAACTATGTTTTATTTTCCATTGGGTGAACGATACAATTTCAACAACATAATGTTGTCCTATAACCACAACACTGTATGTGGTAGGGACCTTGATTTTTCATGGGGCATAATTCATAAGGGTGGTGCTTGTCTCCCTTCTTTTACGGTTTTATCTTTATGTAAGCTGAAGAAAATCGTGTACCTGCCTACAGCTGGATAGGCTAGAGACTACACACACACATACTAAGTTTCAGTTCAATTCAGTTCAGTCACTGTCACATCAGTGGACCCTTAAAACAGTAAATGCTGTCCACATAGATAGGTCAGCAATCGGCATCCTGATGCCATTCCAGCTCTTGTTAATTGTATGGAGGTTTTTATGGAAGGTTTGTCGTCAGTTAGTCTTGGGCTGACCTTTGTAGGCAAGTCTTGTAAAAAGTCTTTAGCGCATAGCCATGCCATTTTAAGCGCTGCTTGCGATTTTATTGGAAACGAGCTGTACTGGACAGTTTCTGTCTTCTGTCTTAATTATGCTGTCACGCCATATTATGCCCACTTTTTTCTTAAGCATTTGGAGCCAAAGGCATACTGTCTTCTCCTTGGTGGATGTCGTTTATCAGGTTTTCACCGCTTTAAGTTATGGTGGACAGGACGTTGTAGTTGTAGTATCGAATCTCGGTTTTTAAAGAGAACTTCTTGCTTACCTCAGTCTAGGTCAGCTGCTCCAAGGCTACTGATGCTTTGCTTATTCTGCAACTGAAGCTTTTGGTTCATATAAATCTGTTTACTGAACTATACAGATGGGTGAAGTTATCACCAATTAATTGTTTTCTATTATATCAATTTCTCAACGATTTACTAGCACCCACGCAAATTCGTGCAAGCAGATTGATGGTGAGTGCTCTATCATCGCGCCCATCATGCCTGAATAACAGACCACATTATTCTATATTCAAACAAATATTAAACTTGTGCCAAAGCAAAAGTAAAGGACAACAAAAAAGAAAACTGTGTACATAACTCAGGATGGTAAGATGATTGTGTCTGAATTATTGAGATGCAGAGTAGGGTCTCAAAAAGAGTTGAACGTATTTAAAGAGAGAGAGAGAGAGAGAGAGAGGAGAGAAGGTGGGGGGGGGGAGAGGGAGGAAGACAGGAACCTGAGCAAATGATTCACCAACTTGTTACTTTTTCATGGGTCAGCATTATTAAGGCGTTGCCCATCTCCTCTCCTTTTTTTTTTTTTTACTTATCCAACATTATAAAAATCATATAGCCATTCAAAGTTCTTTTAACGTGATTATTTTTCAATGGTTTCAATATTTCATTTAGAGTTAACAATAAACTAAAGTGATAATTAAGATGTACAATTTGTCAAAACTTTAACCAAGTGTTATATCCATACAAGAAAACAGATTGATTGTTGACATTTAATACCTGTGTACAACACCACCAAGTCTCCAACAGCTATGGCAATGAGAAAAATGTTGACGGTGGATTCATCTGACATCATTCGAATCATGATGACAATACTCATGACATTGCCGAACGTTCCCGACAAAAGAATGACTGGGTAATAAAACTTCCACAATGACACAGCCACTTGATACACTGTAATGTTTTCTACAGTTACGTAAAAGATCTCTGTTGCATTATCTGGAGTTGATAGGTGCAATAATCGTGTTGTGCTCATGATGAGAAAGTTAGCTAATTTTTGTTAAATACAGACAGAATTTGTTTAGTGTGTTGTTACACCAAAGTGTCGTCACAGGGGTATGTACTATTGTCACTTGATCTAATAGTGTGATTTATCTTGGTCATTGAAACTATTGTTGCTTATTGCTATTAATCTTTTGTCATTGAAATTGTTAATGCTCTCTTTTGTCATCTGAACTATTTTTGCTGTCTGATTTCAAAGTGGCTGTTATTGCTGGCTGTTGTCAATGGAACAGTTATGACTTCCTGTTATCATTGGAGCTGATGTTGATGTATGTTATCATTGCAGTTGTCTATTTGTTGTCATAGGAGCTATTAATCTTATCAGTGATGGTTTCAGTCAGCTTTAGCGCTATTTACTAACAATGACAGAGCTGAAAAGAATACTTTTCTTATTCTGTAGACAAAGATTTATGAACATTAAAAGTATACTGAAATTCCCAGAAGCTTTTGGGACAGTGTTGAAATTGTGCACACGATAATCTCGCTGGGTCAGTCAATACAGACACATACAGTGAACTGGCCAGATCCTATCTTTCACGCATTAATTTAAAGCGATTTTTTTGCAGTTTGTTAGTTAAATATCTGTGAGATAAGGTATAGCACAAAAAATGCTGGGATGCTTTTCCAAATTACTTAGACACGCAAATTGTGAAGTGTTCAGATTCGCTGCGTTTGTATTCTTTGTGGAAGATTCAACATGTGGCGTGTTAATGCTTTGTATTGAAAAAAGTCATTTTATCGTCGGAAGAATTGCAATGCATTTTCCCTCTTTCATGATATTGCTTGGGTTTTTGTTCAAACTATGTCGTCCTTGTCAACCTAGTGATGCCACATATATAGTGAAATACTCTCTCTCTCTCTATCTCTCTTTCTCTCACTCTCCTTTTCTCCCTCTCTCTTAATAGATACACCACACACACACACACACACACACACACACACACACACACACACACACACACACACACACACACACACATATACACACACACTAAAACACAGACACACTTACACACACACACACACACACACACACTTACACACACACACACTTACATACACACACACTTACACACACACACATACACACACACACACACACACACACACACACACACACACATACTTACACACACACATACTTACACACACACATACTTACACACACACACACACACACACACACACACACACACACGTATATATATATATATATATATATATATATATATATATATATATATATATATATATATATATACATGTATATACATTTATATGTATATATTTACACACACACACACACACACACACACACACACACACACACACACACACACACACACACACACACACACACACCACACACATGTGTGTGTGTGTGTTTGTGTGTATGTGTTGTGTATGTGTGTTTTGTGTGTGTGTGTGTGTGTCCGCGCGAGCGCGTGTGTGTGTGTGTGTGTGTGTTTGTGTGTGTGTGTGTGTGTGTGTGTGTGTGTGTGTGTGTGTGTGTGTACAGAAGTTAATAAATAAAGAAGCAAGAAGAAACAATGCAAACAAGAAAAGAAAACGTATTTTTGGCATCAAAATTATTTGGAAATATAGTTGATGGAAGTCAGACTATGCTCGAAACCATACTTAAATGCATGAAGGCACATTTAGATGTTCACTTGCAGAATTAATAATAATAATTAATAATTTAATAATAATTACAATATTTATATAGCGCAAAATCTTGATAAAATCAAATCTAAGCGCTGAAACAGACACACACACACACGCACGCACACACACACACACGCACGCACGCACACAGCTATAAATGGGGAGAAAGAATAAAAGCAATGGAAAATTATAGAGAGCATATTATATACAATTATATATTGCAATGTGATTCCCCTCAGAGTGGAGACAGGCTGCAGGGGGGATTGAGTGAGGTCAGGATTTTATGCAGAGGAGAAAAGGTGAGTTTTGAGAGCGGACTTGAAGGAGACAAAAGTAGGTTGCTGACGGACTGAGAGGGGAAGTTTGTTCCAGGAGAGCGGACCAGAAACGGAGAAGGCTCATGGACCATAGGTATTGAGCTTAGTGCGTGGAAAGCGAAAAGTCAGAGGATCGGAAGCAGAGTGGAGGGTACGTGAGGGAACATAGATCTCAAGTAGGCTTGACAGGTAATCTAGACAACACACACATAAAATTATCGAAGAGAGAAAAAATAATGAAAAAGTTTTTCCAAAGAAATGAAAGAGTGATATGGAATTTTCCATTGAATATGGAACTTTGCATGAGTCAGTTGACACAAATGAACAATGGAGTAACACTGATGGTAAGATGTTCTGTTTATTACAACGCTGAAACCATAATTTATTCATGCGTGGAAATGTAGAGCCGAAACAGACCCCAATTTTTTTTTTTTATCTAAGGTCAAGAAGAACCATCAAAATGATACGTCCTGATTCCAAGCAGAGATAAAAGGCATCCATAATTTAAGGCCAGGATACCTTTGTATCTCTATTGAGTTTTGATTTACTTAAAATCCGTTGAACGTGTAACAAACACCATGAAGTGTTCTGTGTTTTTGTTCACGCTTTGCTATCTAGCTGCACGTCATCTGTTTATGCATGATTTTTAACCACATGAACAATGGTACGAGGGGATGAGAATACAGCCTTAAGCAGCACACGGCCCTTGAGAAACCCTGCTTGAGTGGATAAATTCAGGGTATGATACTTAATGGAAGTTTGTGGAGCGCGGTATAAAAGTGAGGAATATAACCAATGGAAGTTTGTGGAGCGCGGTATAAAAGTGAGGAATATAACCAATGGAAGTTTGTGGAGCGCGGTATAAAAGTGAGGAATATAACCAATGGAAGTTTGTGGAGCGCGGTATAAAAGTGAGGAATATAACCAATGGAAGTTTGTGGAGCGCGGTATAAAAGTGAGGAATATAACCAATGGAAGTTTGTGGAGCGCGGTATAAAAGTGAGGAATATAACCAATGGAAGTTTGTGGAGCGCGGTATACAAGTGAGGAATATAACCAATGGAAGTTTGTGGAGCGCGGTATAACAGTGAGGAATATAACCAATGGAAGTTTGTGGAGTGCAGTGTGAAAGACAGAAATCACAATTTGAAAGGCAGAGATACAACCATCTCAGAGCAGAAATGTGACTGCAAAATGTAATATGAAATCAAGACAGACTTTTCAGTAATTTGTCAATAAATCTTTGCAACTCAGACAATAAAATAAAACTGTTCATGCTTGCACTTTTCAGTCCAACTGATTAGAGTTAATTAGAGTCTATATGAAGCAGTCTGCGAAAAGCTCAACGCCATTTGTTTATGTTGCACACACTTACCAGTCCTTCATTGCTTACTGTAAAATAGACCTGTGATTTTTGTGAACAGATTCAGTGTAGTGTTTTGTAGAATGTAGACTTTCTATGTTGTTCTAGTGTTTATCCAACGAATCAGAACTTGGCCACAGATTGGGCCACCACAAGAGATGCAGTCTTTAAATTAAAGTATTGTCTCTACTGTGGTGGCTTTGCATCCTTGGTGTATCATCCAAGCACGAAAGACAAATGTCTAAACCTGCAGCCTGGAATAAGTGGAAAAAAAACGACAAAAATGTTGCAAATACAATGTAAACAAAACACGTCCTACCACAGAATCTTGTGGTACACCAAACACAAAAGGACAATAAGCAGACAGACTGCCGTTAACACTGACAAATGAAAAAGGCTCACTAACATAAGACATAAAATTAAGGGGGTGGTGGCTTGGATCCAAACTGTAACTTCCAGTTTCTTCAGCATAATGGATTGATTAAGCCTATCACACGCAGCACTGAGGTCAAGCACAGTAGCAAGAGACGTTTCTGTTTTATTGTTTGGAACAAAACGAATCCTGTGTATTAGTCCATTCATGCGCGTCTTAATATACTCCCGCTTACTCCCGCTGTTTATCCTTATTTGATTATAATAAGTTTGCAACATCAATATAACAATACTGCATTCAAAAGGACGATTTCTAGACTGTTGTTTTTCACCTTAATCTTATGAATTTGTGCCATATGTGTTCTCTTGACAAAAGGCACATGGTCGAAAATTTGCGGTTGTCATCTACCTCAATGAAATATGTTATCATCATTATTGTTTATTATCATATATTATTTCTATCATAATTATTATTATCACTATACATATTATTATATTATTGTTTTATATTATTTCATTATTATTATTTTATTTTTATTATTATTATTATTATTATTATTATTATATTATCATTATCATATTATTATTATATTACTATCATTATTATATTAGTTCTTATTGTTATTATCATTATTATATCATTGTTATTACTACCATTTATTATTATCATTATTATTATTATATGTTGTTATGGTGGTAGTTTAGTCAAATTTGATTTTCATGTCATTGTGGTGGCAATATACACAACGCTTGATAAACGCATCACAGCATACAGAGATTGTAAAGTTGTTGTTGTTTTTCCTTTCACCTTCCTGTGTTTAGTCGTACGTTTCCTTTAATCAGACATTCACTGATCAATGTTCATCACTGAAGACCTGTCAAGTATGTCAAATGTCTATGGGTGGATATCTTCAACTGAAAAAACAACAACAAAAAACAACAAAAATCGCGTCAGTGTGGGTTTCTCTTGTCGATAAAAAGGGTGATGTGTGTGTGTGTGTGTGTGGTGTGTGTGGTGTGTGTGTGTGTTGTGCGTTGTGCTTGTGGTGGTGGTGTGTGTGGACTCTCTCCTCTCTCTACTCCTTCACTCTCTCTCTCTCTCTCTCTCTCCTCTCTCTGCATCTCGTCTGTCTCTTTCTCTGTCTCTGTTTCTGAGTCTGTTTGTCTCTCTCTAATCACACACACACACACACACCCCCGCGCGTGCGCGCCCACACACGTATATAGTATTATGTATGTAGATATGTTATTATAATAGGATAGATAATAGAAGTAGATATAGATAGTATACATACATACACACATGTATATAATATGCGTGAGTGGTGTGTATGTGTACTGTTATATATATGTAT
>JAPXFY010000025.1:4619472-4626972 GCA_030674185.1 Monoplex corrugatus | reverse complement strand
GAGAGAGAAAAAGAAAATAAGAGAGAAAGACAGACAGACAGACAGAGAGGGAGAGAGAGTATGGCTATTGACCTGTATAACTCCCACACCCTCATTCAGGCTCTCCAACACACTTACAAACCCATCAAAACAGAGGTTACTATGACAACAGCTCATGAAGGGATACAGACTCTGGAACATGTTTTTCTTTTTGCATTACAATGATGATGGCAATGAATGACAATACTGATATTATGGAATTCCATTTCGAATTGAAACTGCGTGACAGGGTTGTACTTTACATGTATTTTCATAACATATCCTGGCGACAACCAGGCCCAAGAGTATACAGACACCTGCAATACTTGTCAGAAAATTTGAGAAACAGTATCAATGCTGCATCAGTAAAGTAGATGTGACTCGACTATGTCTTCCCAGTTTTCTCAACGAGCCTCAAGCTCCAGAACAAGTGTGACTGCCGCGTTTAAGCAAACAGAAACCAGAAAAAAAAAACACTAAAAAAGAATAAGAACGCGTATTTAATACAACCAGACAAGAAAAGCGCAAATTTTCGGTCAATTGGCCTTTGTCAAGCGTAAGATCACAAACAAACAAACACCAGATACAAAATTTAGGAGTAAAAAGACTGAAACTTCCCTGCTGCTCCGTCCAGTGGGTGTTTGTTTCTTTGTGATCTTACGCTTGACAAAGGCTAATAGGCCGAACATTTGCACCTGTCTTCTCTGGTTGTATTAAATACTCGTTCGTATTCTTTTTTTCGTGTTTTTTTTTTTCTGGACTCCATAGCTCATTTGATTTTGGATAAAAAATGGTCATGGTCGAAAACTCCCACATTAAGCTTTTGGACTGATGGGGATCAACTTTCTTCCAACTATTTTTGTCTGCTTTCCTGCGTATGTAGCTCTGATATGTCTCACACTCACACACACACACACACACACACACACACACACACACACACACACACACACACACACACACACACACACACACACACACACACCCCACACACACACACACACACACACACACACACACACACACACACACACACACACAAACACATTCTCTATTCTAATCTTTTACAATTACTTCCATGGGAGAAGACCACCGCAAAATTATGCCAAGCTCCGTTTTTATCACAGTATAAGATTAATGACCCTTGGAAGGAGTTTTGTCCTGGTGCACCGACAGCAGTACACCTGGAATACAGTTTTTCCAGCAGTGTCTTTCCCTCTGCACTATCTGTACAGTCCATATCTTTTTTTTTCCGGCCCCTGCAGTTCCTGTAGTAAGCCCAGCCGTTGTCCCATCCGGGGTCGCTTGGCCTCGAAGTCGCCTGATCTTGAAACTACAATCTAAAATTTTGCCAGGCCAACATTAACTTTCAGAGTGACAAATATAGCTTAAGTCTGAAAAAAAATAAAAACACTAAACTCGAGTTCGCCACGATTTGACACAACGAAATAGAACAGCCAAGACATATAAACAACGCCTTCAAAAATGCAATAAAATCCATTTTACTATGTACCCCTCCCTTCCTTTATAGCAA
This sequence comes from Monoplex corrugatus, assembly GCA_030674185.1. NCBI lineage: Eukaryota > Metazoa > Mollusca > Gastropoda > Littorinimorpha > Ranellidae > Monoplex > Monoplex corrugatus. Next base: position 4,625,420 of record JAPXFY010000025.1, on the reverse strand, counting down.
ACAGTTTGCTAACATTCCTCTTCTGTACAAAATGGGGGTAGGCTACTGTAAGGTACATTTTAACACAAGCAGAAAACAAACCACAGATTAACTGGACATGGCTGGAATAAACAGCATTCTTATACAATCATCTGACAAACAGTGAAAATGTGTCTTTCTGGGGTGGATTGCAGACATGAAGCAATGCGGATTAATCAATGCAGTGTCTCGTTGTTTTCATGTTCAATTCATTATACGACACCGACAACACCGAGAACACAACAAAGTCAGTGTACAACTGTCAATGTTATACACAATTCGTTATTTCAAGTTGTAGCCCAGTTCCCAATACAGTCCGCGTGACATATCACCCCTTTATCGGCAGCTTCTGCAGACATCCTGGTGCCAAGTGTGCTGCTGCACCTTCCTTTGAACCATGGCAGCAAGGCTAAGAGGGGGATCTTGACGTCTGGGCAGACCAAGCCCTGTATACACATTAATACGGTCACCGGACAGGCCATTCGAGTGCTGTTGCACCTTCCTTTGAACCATGGCAGCAAGGCTAAGAGGGGGATCTTGACGTATGGGCAGACCAAGCCCTGTATACACATTAATACGGTCACCGGACAGGCCATTCGAGTGCTGTTGCAAAGTAACAAAATCAACAAGAGAGACAGTGCCTGACAGTTATAATTCCGGTCAGATGGGCGTCAGGTGCAAGTACTGAAGGTTGCCTCCGAGGGAAGGAAAGGTCAATGCATTTAACTGATCAGCCACTGGAACCACAAAAAAAAAAACCGAAAGAAGAATACGAACGCGTATTTAATACAACAAGACAAGACAGGCGCAAATGTTCGGCCAACTGGCCTTTGTCAAGTGTAAGGTTACAAACAAACAAACACCAGATACAAAATATTTTAGAAAAAGACAGAAACTTCCCTTCTGCTGTGTCCAATGATGTGTCCAATGTCACAATGGACACAGCAGCCGGGAAATTTCAGTCTTTGCAGTCCAGCTGTGTCTTAACTGGTTGTCAGCTGAACAGCACTAGGAGCTGAGAAATGACTGAGTGTCTATCTGGGGTGTTTTGACTTTTTTCAGTAGACTAGGTAGAAAGAAACTCTAGGGAGAGCTAGACAACAGAAGGTCTTCAGATAAGTAACCCCCTTCAGATAAGTGTTTCGGCCATGAACTCCTTACACTCTCGGGGGGCCAGGCCACATCCAAGTCATGACTCCTGGATGCCCTTCTGCTGTTGTCTATTTTTTTTCCCCACGCCGGGGAGCGAACCTGGGCGATTCTGCGCTTCAGAACTGCGGTACGCGGTTTTACCAATGTGCTAACGGGGCACATATCATCTGTAGGGAATTTAATCCTTATAAAGTTCACTTTTGGTTCCTCCTTGCCCAGATCCAGCTTGAGCTCCTTTCTGCTGCCTCTGCCATCGCTTTAAGGGCTCTAGTCCTCTTCTTCCCAGAAATGGCGAGTTGTTTCATGAGATCATAAGCGGAGGTGCCCACAAACCCTCTTGCCCCGACATCTATGGGAAGATTTTGACCCGCAGACCTGCTTTCTTCAGGGTGCTGGCAAGACCGGCGTATTTTTCGGTCTTGTAGATATGTGCTTCTTCCAGTCTGCTTTCGTATGGCACAGTGAGTTCTATCAGAATCACTTGTTTCGAGGAGTCAGAGTGGAGAGCGATGTCTGGTCTCATGCCTGTCTTGCTGATGACATCTGGGTAATTTCTCCACTCTGGGAGGTCTGCTGTACACTCCCAGTCGACTGCTCCATCCAGAAGACCCTTTGGCAATGTGCTAGTTGTCATAGCAATTTCGGGCCAGACCTGTTTCCCTCCTGCTTTGTAGAACGTTGTCATAGCAATTCGTGCGTTTGGGGTCATGATTTTTTCGCTAACCACGTCTGTGATCATTTTCAGAACTTGGTTGTGCCTCCATGTATACCTTCCTTGGGCTAGCGCTACTTTGCAAGAGCTTAGGACATGTTCCACTGTGTGTTTCTTCTGACAGAGCGGACATGCTGGGTCATCTGATTTCCCCCATTTCACTAAGTTTGCATTCGAGGGGAGCAGGTCATATACAGATCTGAGGAGGAAGCTTATCCTTAGAGGAGCCATGTGCCACATATCGTTCCAGCTGAGACTTCTTTGGAGTGCACTGTCCCATGTTGTCCATTACCCCTGTTGACCTTGCTGGACTGCCTTCTGCACTCTTTTGACATCTTCTTCTTTCTTCAACTCCTGTATGATCATGTCTCTTTTTTTCTTCCTTTTGGCTTTGGACCACCACTGCATTTTTGTTGCTCCCAGTCCCTGTCTGTTGGTTTGCGTGTGTCCAATTATTTCTTTGATGCTGAGATTTCTCTTGGCATTGTTTACAGCCTCTTGGATTTCCATTTTTTGCCAGTTCTCAGCTTTGGCTGAACTGATCTCACGATATTGTCTTCCGATTCCTCCAGCATGCTCAACAGTCTTGCTTTTCCAACTTTGTATTCCTCCACTATGGATTTGAGAGGTAGTTTCAGCATTGCTTGACGACAGTAGAATGCAACATCAGTGAGACCAGGTGGGACACCGAGCCATTTTCTTGTGTATTTGTTGATTTTGGCTTCCATTGCTTCCACTGTGCTGGTGCAAATGTCATACATTAGCAGTGGCCACAGCAGCTTTGGTATCAGCATGAACTGTAGACACCAGACTTTGTATTTGCCTGGCAGTCCGCAGTTATCTATTTTCTTCAGGCCTTCTTCTGCTGTTTGCTTGGTTTCACATCCCCTTTGTGTGTCTTTCAGGGAGTTATCATACCATCTTCCGAGACATTTTACTGGCTCTTCTGTGACAGTGGGGATGGCTTGGTTGGCTACTATGAATTTGACTGAATCTGCCACTTTTCCTTTTCGCAGTGAGAGACTTCGGGATTTCTTTGGTTTGAACCTCATTCTTGAAGAGGCCACCAGCTCATCCAGCTGCTTTAAGATTTGGTGTGTCTCTTCCTCATCCGTGGACAAGACTGTTGTGTCATCCATGAAAGCTTTCAGAGGAGGCATCTGGTATCCATCTCCCAGATTCACTGGACCTGAACTCTTCATTGCAGCTTTCAAGATGACTTCCATTGCCAACACGAACAGTATGGGAGAGATTGCACAGCCCATTGCAATGCCCACCTCAAGGTCTATCCAGTCCGTGGTGTATTCTTTGGTAGAGAACCGCATTGAGAACCCTTGGAAATACTTCCTCAGCATTGTTCGGATGTTTTCTGGGATGTGATACATTTCAAGAGCCAGCTGGATCATATCGTGTCGAACTGATCCATATGCATTCGCCAGATCAAGCCAAACTACGTCAATGTCTCTCTTCTCTGTTCTTGCTTTTTGGATGGCATCCCAAATCAACGTGCATATTCCAAGCATCCAGGCATTCATGGTATGCCTCCCTTTTGGACTGACATATCCAGATACTTGTTTTCAGTCAGGTATTTGTCAATCTTGCTGCCCATGAACAGAGAAGAAGATTTTCCCTCGACGTTCAGAAGTGATATTGGCCTGAACTGATTGATGCTGCTGGAGTTCTGCTCCTTCGGAATGTACACTCCTTCAGCTCTCATCCATTGGTCGCTGATCTTCTGGTTCCTCCATGCTGATCGAATCATCTTGTGGAGCCACTCGAGCACTTTTGGGCATTTCTTGTAGAGCAGGTATGGTATTCCGTTTGGTCCAGGTGCTGACTTGGCTCTGGCTTTCTTTACTACGTTCTTCACTTCATCCAGTGTTGGTGGTTTGTTATTGAATTTTCCTTCTGGCGCTGCAGGCCAAACCAGATTCTGGATTTCAAGTGGTGCCTCGCGCTGAGAATCGGAATATGTTTCCCTGAGATGCTGCTCTAGGGTTTCCTTGCCCACTGTGAGAGTCCCTGATTTGGGTTGTTCAAACAGCTTTCTTGCAAAGTCAAAGGGATCTTTGAAGAAACGATCTTGAGTCTTCTTCTTTTTGCTCTTTCTTCGCCTTGATGATTCCACTTTGCTGAGAGCATTGTGTTTGGCTTTCAGATCTTTCCAGAGTTCCAGGAGCCCTTGCTTCTCGAATTCTGAGGCAGTTTTCATTCGCTTTGTAAGCTTCCTTTTCTCCCTCCGGATGCTCTCCATCTGTTGCTGTCTTCTGGATTTCTGGGGAGGCGTTTTTGTCTTTGGCTGCTTCACTCTATAGTGTCCCTGCAGATAGAGTATATGATGTCTCCGTATGTGTCAAGTTTGTGTTCCAGCGTACTGTTCCCTATTAGCGCATTCAGCTTAAGGACAAGTTCCTCATCTAATTTCTCCCATTGTTCTTTTGCACCGGCAGGCGGCAAATTGAGTTTTTCACGTTTGGCGTTAAGAGCTTGTGCAAAATCCGCACCAGAACCATCAGCGTGGATGTCCTTGACACTATGGTTTATATCCTGGCCTTGGTCATCCAACATCTCACCTGCTATCGCAGTGCGCTGTTGCTGGTTCGTATGAGTCTTCAAACAGCCCATTTTTGTCCTGTGGATCTTCATGCCGCGTTTGGTGGTGAATCTCCTTCCACACGCCCACAGAAATTCCATCTGGTCATTAACCATGATCCGTTGTGCGTTTCCAGTCGTGATGGAGTCAGTGCCGATGGATTCATCATTCTCTCCCCCTTTCGGTGAATCCTAGGAGCATCTTTTATTTATAGAACTCGTGGCATGTTATCAAAGGCAAGGTGGGAAGCCAACCCACAAAGCCCGCAAATCTAGTCTTTCCCAGTGTCCTTCGGTCTTTCCCGAATGTCCTCCGAACTATTCCCGGAAGTCAATGGATTGACCATGTGCAGGTAGAATGAAACTCTAAGGAGAGCTAGACTATAATCTATCCCCCACAGAATTTTTTCTCGTGAGAAAATATTATTAGTCAATTTAAAATGGTATTTTAATGCACTGATCGCAGCAGAAAGAACGCAATTTCTTACCTAAAGTACCTATTTTTGTCTCTTATTATGAACCGTAACCTGTACAGTACCCCCACATGTAATATACTGACAGAAAGCTCTTTAGTGAACCTTTCAGATAATGACAGTAAAATTAGAAACAAACTGGCTCAAAGCCACAAATAAAGAAATTTAAGAAAAAATGTTTTGGAGAGAAAATAAAAACTTTACAGCCATGTTTCTCAAAATGGCCTCATACAACTTAATGACTTTAAACATACATAACTTCTATACTTTATTCTAATACCAAAAAATCAGCAGAATGTACACTTTCCAGTGATATGTATATCTCAAAATACCCAAAATGCTATTTAAGACTGATTTCGTGCTGTCAGGTCACACACACACACACACACACACACACACACACACACACACACACACACACACACACACACACACACACACACACACACACACACATATGCATATATATATTATATATATATATATATATGCTGTCTAACTTCAATGGATAGCAACATTTAGAACTTCCAACCATAAATGGAAAAGTATTGCACTCAAAATGTATCCGCTTCTTAACAACATTGAACACTATAGACCAGTGGTTGTTTCATATTTCATGAAAAACACCATGTTTTCGACTGATACATTTCAGGCCTATATGACATTTTGTAATCACATAAAACCTAAGCATTCAAATTACTTGTTAGCTGAACGTGTCTTCTGATAGAGAAAATAACATACTCCATCAAACCTTTTCTTAAAAAATGGCTGCTTTTTGATCTAGGAAGAATTTAAAACTAACTCTGACCGCCGTATTAATTTTGTCATCATAATGGATGGATATCTTCAATCCAAGAACATTTAAGAGCACACACAGAATTCAAATGAACAGCAACAGGAGTAGTATTTTGAATGTGCGTATTTCAACAAGACTAACGATGAGTGTACAAATGAGAGCAAAACTTTACTATGAAAACAATTGGACGTTAGCAAACCAAATT
>JAPXFY010000025.1:4609472-4611972 GCA_030674185.1 Monoplex corrugatus | reverse complement strand
GAATCAAATACATAAATAAATGATTGATAATGAGTAAAAAAAAAAGAAGAAAACGAAAGAAAGAAAGAAAGAAAATAATAAATAAAGAGACGAATAAATGAATGAATGAAAGATGAATATGAAATAAAATAATAAATAAAAAAGAAATAAATAAATAAAATAAATAATTGAATGAGTAAAGAAATAATTGAATGCATTAACAAATAAAAAACAAATAAATACATAGAAAAATGAATAGATAAGTACACTAATAAATAACAATTAATAAATGAATGTGTGAATGAATGAATGAATAAATGAATGAATGAATGAATGAATGAATAAATGAATGAATGAAATGAAGGAAGGAAGGAAGGAAGGAAGGAAAGAATGATAAATGAAAAATAGATAATAAACAAACAAACAAATAAATAATAAATAATTATAATAAGATAACATCAATCAATCAATCAATTAATCAATCAATCAATCAATCTTTTTGTTTTTAACTTGTTGCATATTAATGAGAAGGGAAGAAAATAGCTGTAGTTATCGATGGTGTGCTTAAGATTTGCGTGTCATGTAATACAGACGTTTTATTGGCAGCAGACCAACAGGACTGGTCAGCAACGAGCAGATTTTGTGCAGGTGTACCGGTTTGAAGGTTGATCTGGGAGATGATCCGAAGCCCATTGATATCTGTTGGCTCTTCCTAACCGACACCATTCTGCTCCATTAGGACAGAAACAAATATTTATGTGGCATCATGTATCAAGGCAGAGGAGGAAAAGGGCCCATTCCAAGTCACAGCGTCTTTGCGACTTGGAAGAAGCTGAAAGTAATGAGCTGAAGAATTCCTGGCCATCTGCCTCCATATGGGACTGGTGCGGAAACCAAGGATCACAGACTACTGGACTCTGCATCCTGCCGCACATTCATCTTATGCCACACAGCTGAAACCACGGGAGCGCTTCACAGCAATAGTGAAGTTCCTGCACCTGAACAACAATTCAGACTTCATTCCATACGGCCAGGAGGGCCATGATCCCATCCACAAGATCCGACCTTTCCTGTCTCACCTTCAGGAAAGATTTCAGGGGGTATATTATCCTGAGAGAGATATATGTGTAGATGAGGCCATGTACCCTTTCAAAGGCCGCTCTCGCTTTCACATGTACATGAAAGACAAACCCACAAAATGGAGTTTTAAATGTTATGAACTATGTGAAAGTGAGAGTGAGTATGTCTACCGGCTGAAAGTGTATGTGCCCAGCGAGAGGTCAGCAACAAGCCCTACGATGTGGTGATGCAGCTGATGGCACCACTGCTGATATAGGCCACCACCTTTACATCGATAATTATTATTGTGAGCCAAAGATATGTGCCACTTTCGTGGCATGTGATACTATGGTGTGCTGCACAGTGCGGAAGAAAAGGAAGGAGATGCACCGTGACCTGGCAGACCATCAGCTACAGAGAGGACAAGTGGACTACAGGAGGAGGGGCAGTGTGGTGTGCTGCAAGTGTAAAGACAAGAAGGAGGTGCTCACTCTGTCCACCATGCACAAACCTGTCCTGGAAATAGTCCAGGCCAGGTATGAAAACAAAGAAAAGCCAAAGGCTATCATCAGTTATATTCAAAACATGGCAGGGGTGGACCAGAGTGATCCACTCACTGCTTATTTTCCCATGCACCACAAGACAATGAAGTGATAGAAAAAAATCTTCTTCCATCTGTTCACCCTGTTCACCATTCAGACCATGATCCTGCTGAATAAGCACAGGAAGAGCAGGAACAAGAAGAGAATGCCACTTGAAGATGTCATCAAGTCTCTCCTCCTGTATCTCCCACCCAATGAGATTGTGCCTCTGTCACTGCTGCTGCTGCTGGACCCAGGCACACTAATTTCAGGCTGAAGTGCCGACACTTCCCAAAACAGCTTCCACCCACCCCAACACAACCCAAACCACGAAAAAACTGCCGTGTGTGCTAGCAAAAATGAAAAGGCGTGGTACCACTGCAAAACAACTGAAAAACAAATGGCCATTGACCAACTATTGGTACCCTGATTGTGGTGAGGCATTGTGTGTGGATCCATGTTTTACAGACTATCACACAAAAAAGACTACACAAAAGACTGATTTTCCTAAAAGATGTGAAAACGTCCTGTTGATTTTGATAATGTTATATAAGATGTTATAGACATTATTTAACGAAGCGCTGGTAAATGTAGGGAGTAAATATGTCTCTCTACAGATACACGAAAGCGTCGTCATGTAATAAGTGACTGGAACGAATGGATGAATTAACTAGATTCCTATTACACTTTTCTACTATCTGGTAAAACCACAACCAAGGGAACGTGATGGTATCAATGGGTAAAAAGACCCTGTTGAGCTTGTCTCTAGTCTGACTTTGCGAAGACATAAGAGGTGTAGCACAGCCTCAACATCCTTGGTCTTCTGTGGAGGTTAGTCTTTCTTAAGCCTAGGGCCAAAAGGCCTGTTCTGTGTGTTCAGG
>JAPXFY010000025.1:4588579-4601872 GCA_030674185.1 Monoplex corrugatus | reverse complement strand
ACCAGACTGAATCAATCATGGATCCACCCACGACAGGTGGGATTTTGAGTCCCACTGACGCCCCGGCAACCTACAGCTGGACGCCCAGCTCTTCAGTCTGTTCAGCAAGGGTCACTTCTGCAAAAGTAGGAGACGTTTTAGATTAAGGAGTTTCCCTGATGACACCCCCTTTAGTGGGAAGCGTGGCTGCCAGAGTGAACCTGAGTCCCCTGACGGCACCCCTTTAAAAGACGGCAAGGGGGGGGGGGGAGAGAACCCAATTCTCCTGACTGCGCCGTGTTTGTGGAAGGTGTGGCAGCCCACGAGAACCTGATTCCCCTGACGGTACCCCTTTAAAAGACAGCAAGGGGGCCCAAGAGAACCCAATTCCCTTGACTGCGCCACATTTGTGGAAGGTGTGGCAGCCCACTAGAGCCTAGTTCCCCTGATAGATCATCATCATCACTCATCATCATCATCATCATCACCATCATCATCATCATCATCATCACATCATCATCACATCACATCATCACTCATCCATCATCATCATCATCATCATCACATCATCATCACCATCATCACCATCATCACCATCATCATCATCATCATCATCATCATCATCACCATCATCACCATCATCATCACCATCATCACCATCATCACCACCATCATCATCATCATCATCATCATCATCATCATCATCATCAAGTGCCCTGTTACATGGCGTTGGCGATCATGGCCTTCTGTATGTGTCTATTCCTTGTTGCCGCAAGCACATTTTCCACCTCTGTCCTCAGCCACCCTGCCAGTCCGTCCAATATTTTCTCCCTGGTGCTCTCTTTCCCTCCAGCTTTCCTGTTGTGACCAGGTGCACTAATTCCCCTTTCCTCATAAAATGGCATATAAATGTTGCCCATCTAAAATGGCATATAAATGTTGCCTATCTTTTCCTAATCTTCCTTATGAATGATCTTCTTGTGTCTGCCTCCATCAAGACTGTCTCGTTTGTTTTCTTTGCTGTCTATGGAACTCTCAACCAGATAACATTATCGGTTCTCCATAACATTCAAGAACTCTCTTCCTGATGTTATTTGATAGGCATTTGTTGATAAAAATGCTTTTTATCGTCTTGAATGCTGTTTTGGCTTGGCTGATTCTGTTGGATATTTCTGATATGCATCTGCCGTCTGCTGAGATGATCGTTCACAGATATTTAAACTTATCAACCTGTCTCAAAGTTGTGCCATTTGCTGTTATTTTGCATGAGCGGATTCCATGTTTTTGTTCTGATTATCATGACTTACGTCTTCTTGCTATTTAGCTCCAACCACTTAACTTTGCTTTCTATTTCCATTATATTCACAAGGTATTGTAGGTCCCTTTCATTTTCTGCAATAAGCACGGTGTCATCTGCATAACGAATATTGTTTATAATGTTTCGTCCAACCTTTAATCCAGGGCATTCTTCTAGGTTTCTCATGATGGTTTCACTGTAAAGTGAAAACAGATCTGATGACAGAACACAACCTTGCCTGACTCCTCTTTTGATATTTTGGAAAGAGCTTATATCGTTTTCTATTCTCATTGCAGCTGTTTTTCTCAATACATATTTCTGATTTTTCGTAGATCTTTTCCATCAACATTGATTCTTTCTTCTTGATTGATCAATTCTTTATGTGTTACCCGATCGAAAGCCTTGGTATAATAATAATAATAATAATTATAATAATAATAATTACAATATTTATATAACGCAAAATCTTGATAAAATCAAATCTAAGCGCTGGAGCAGACACACACGCACGCACGCACGCACACACACGCACACACACACACACACACACACACGCATGGCTATAAATGGGGAGAAAGAATAAAAGCAATAAAAGCAATAAAAGCAAGAATAAAAGCAATGGATAATTATAGAGAGCATAGCATATACAATTATATATTGTAACCATGTGATTCCCCTCCGAGCGGAGACAGGCTGCAGAGGGGGGAGGGGGGGTTGAGTGAGGTTAGGATTTTATGCAGAGGAGAAAAGGTGGGTTTTGAGAGCGGACTTGAAGGAGACAAAAGTAGGTTGCTGACGGACTGAGAGAGGAAGTTTGTTCCAGGAGAGTGGACCAGAAACAGAGATGGCTCGTGGACCATAGGTATTGAGCTTAGTGCGTGGAAAGCGAAAAGTCAGAGGATCGGAGGCAGAGCGGAGGGTACGTGAGGGAACATAGATCTCAAGTAGGCTTGACAGGTAATCGGGGGCTGCGTTATTGAGGCTTTTAATCAACAAAGCATAAAAATAAATCCTTATTCAACTCGACTGACCTCTTTATGATAGTTCTTAGGATGTATATCGAATTAATAGTTCTTTTCCTTTCGACAAATCTACGCTGTTCTTCTGCTATTTCGCTATTGATTCTATTTTCTGTCCTCATCATGATTATTCTTAATAGGTGTTTTGTTGCATGATCAAATCATGGAGTTTGCATTCTATAGCCCCTGTTTTCTTTGGAAGTGCAATGAAAATTGATTTTGACATATCTTTGGGGATTTTTCTGTTGTCATAAATTTCATTTAGGAGGACTGTTGTTGTTTTTTTCATACCAAATTCCTCCAGGGCTTCAATTATCTCTGTAGTAATGTTGTCTGGTCCTGTTTTTTTTTTCCTGGTTTAATCTTTTTCAATGCTGCTCTAACTTCATCTTTCATTATGGGTGGTCCTTCAACGTTCTTTCTTATAATGCGTTCTTCGTTTCTGTCATCTTCAAAAAGGTCTTTAATATACTTTCCTCATCTATCTAATAGTTTGTCTTTTTCCATGATAAGCGTGCCATCTTTCGATTCTAAGCAACCGGTTGATGTGCATGTTTTGTTCCTGTGGGTGTCGGTCTTCTATTTCTTTATACTTTGTTTTCAACCAAGCTTCCTTGGCTTCATTGCACCTATTCCTGATTTCCTTATCTTCCTGTCTATTTTCTCTTTTTCCTTTGCCTTCCTCCATTCTTCCTTCAAGCCCAGGATTTCTTTTGTTATCCTATTCTGTTTTTGCTTTTTCTATCTACTCTTGGGATTTCTTTGCAAGCTTCATTTATGGAGTTTCTCAACTTTGTCCATTGTTCTTCACTGTCACCAACGTCTTCCAGAGCGCTGAATTTGTTTTAAGAGTCCAACATTTAGTTTGATGTTACTTTTGGTCTGTTTTCTTTTCCTTAGTTTCAACCTAAATCTTCCCATTATAGGATTGTGGTCTCTGTTGCAGTCTGCGCCTTGTAGTGTTTTTGCTTTCAGCAAAGAATTTGTAAATCTTTTATTGATCAGAATGTAGTCAAGTTGATTTTTGGTATTATCTCCTGTACTCATCCATTTCCATTTTTTTAGTTAGGCTGCTCAAACCAAGTGTTTTTTACTATAAACTCATTCGTCTTTGCCCATTCCACAAGTTTCTCTCCCCTTTTATTTTGTGTACCAAGGCCATGGGGTCCAACTATATCATCCACCCTTTCCTGTCCCATTTTAGCATTAAAATCTCCCATTATAATTGTAACTTCTGTGATTTACATTGGACCTTGGCCATCTCTAAAACTTCATAGAAGTTGTCAATTTCGTCCTGAGTACTTGCGGATGCTGGTGCATACACCTGGATCGTGTTGATATCAAATGGCTTGGCTTGCCATCCAATTTAACCAACAAAACAGCCCAGTATCCCTTAACTAGTTTTGATTTGTCCCTGTCAATTATGATGCCTACTCCTCTTTCATGTGTGTTACCACCAGAATATATTATTGTATGCTCTTCTGATGGCACCACATAAAAAGACAGCGTAGGGGACAAGAGAACCTAATTCCCTTGACAGCATCACATTTGTGGAAGGTGTGGCAGCCCATGGGAACCTGATTCCCCTGACAGCACCCCTTTTCTGGGATGCGTATTTCAATAAACAATGGTGATATCGATTTTTGCTGAGTTCCCTCACATTGTGCTCGTGGACTCTACTGGAATGATGTTTCTGACAATTAGCCGAAGAGGGTACATCAAATAATGTAAATTCCAAGCATACAATAGTCTCTTACTATCAATTCAAAGTTCTCTTGGTTAAAAAGATCAGTTTATGCTAGTTTCTCACAGATTCAGTCTTATCTCTCTTTGCTCCAAACAGCTAGCGTCCTTGATATACAAATAAAACCCTAAAGCTTGGAAGATAAAATTCACGCAAAATATATATATTGTCTAAACTTAATATGTACCTACCACATGCTCTTTGAATACTCTATCAAAATAGCATAGACTTCTTTTTCCTCCTTTTCTCTTGTGTTTAGTGTCACCGGGATGGGTGGCATGTTTGTTTTTTTCAAAACTATTAGTACTCGCGGATCGGTAGGTTCCTCTGCTGGGCTCTGCTGGGTCAGTTGATATGAAGCACAACTTGGATGTCATGTTATAGCTGTTGCATTTTGGGTGATAGCATGGGTCACGACAGTTTCCAAACAATCGTTTACAGTATGCTACATAACTTTTACGTGTCCATTTGTCACAACTGTCACATACCAGTGCTTTGTCATATTTCTTGCATGCTTTTTTGCACACAACACACGACAATGTGGTAGTCTATGTCCTGGGTTGGGCTCGATTGCATGAATCAACAGAAGGAAAAGCTTTCGTGATATATTGTCTGATGACAAAATTGATATTTCATGATTCTATATCTTTGACGAGAGAGCCAAAGCATGATGTTTTTCAGCGTTACTATTCGGAGGTTTTGCGTAAACACTTCAGCTACAGGTCTTTTTAGATCCACAGAATAGTTGTAAAATGTCTGTAGTAAACAACAAAAGTCATCACCTATCTGATCTAGCATGGAATTCGTTGAGAGTCCACACGAGCATAATCATAAAGAGAAAGGAGCTACCAGCATGTTCCATACTGGATGCCACCACCTTGGGTGATCTCACAATTATATTGCCAACGGGGTAAAGTTCGTACATCACGATGTCTTATTCTTAGCAGTGCTGACTGGATGAAAGTGATACTCTGGAGTTGAGAAATCAGTTTCCAGGTGTAAACAAGGAAGGCAGGCTATGGTAACAGGGTCATGATGAATAGTTGGGAGAGGGCTTTTGGCTCACAACAGACTGTAATTGGACATGACTCATGACGCCTAATGGCAAAAAGGAATTGGTCATCGGGCTACCAGTGCTGGGGTCGCTGTTCTAAAAACACATGTTTTGAAAGCACGAATAGTAGTAACAAATCTGTATACACTGTGCTTCAATTTGATTAATTGTTGACACATGCAATTTTCCAGAGACACAAGAATTTAAAAATAAAAACAGACTATCATTGCTGCTTGGACTCTTTTCTCTTACATCATCTGCTTCACTAGGAGAAGCAAAACCGCTGTTCTTCACTGGCCAAGGTGGTTTGCACAAGGCTGATGAATACTAAAGTGTTTTGTGAACAAGTCAAGCCGCAGAGTGCGAAGAATATGAATGGTGGATTATTATCAACTATCCCCCTCCTACCCCTACCCCCACCCCCACTCCTGCCCACCAGATCATCGTTCCAAACAATGTTGAAAATAATTTTAATGCATCTCATTCAAAACCGCCTGCAAAGGTGGATTAGGCAGAAATTAAAAGAAAAGAATTTTAAAAAAAATAGACCCAAATACACAGCCAGCACTAGTCCAATAGACGGTCTCGCTCACAGGTTGAGACTTAGACAACAGTTCTACAAAGAACCACATTCTGGTGAGGATGGAGTCCATTTATTTCAAGTTAGAATCTATTTTGCTGAAAATACCAACTATATACCAATACTATTGACAATGATGGTACAAGAAATATAAATGATCAATCAATAAAGACACCACCATACATGTATCAGATATTTCTTAAAGAGATGATAAAGTACTTTGAACTGAACTGAATAAGATTAACAAACAATCGGCTCTATTTTTTGTTCTACTTCTCAGCAAATTCTTTCATGCAGCTCTTTTCAGCCTCCAAACACGCCACACATCCCAAATTCATTCAGTCTTATCCTGATTCTTAGAATAGCACAGAAAAACATAAGTATTTATCAATGCGAAAACAACCAGGAAAGGAGATTCTGCATTGCTGCTGCGTCTTTTTTATGAGAACTGTTACATATGTTTTATAATGAAAATTCTGATGTAAGAACGAACATCACCCTTGTAGTGGAGACCTTGCAGCAACAGCCCCTACAATTTCCAAAGGCAAAGACTTTGAGGTGAAGTAATTCTTGACATGGAAGAGAAAAAAAAAGAAAAAAAAGGACAAGGACAGAGTTCACTCTGACAGATGGACAACCAACAGAATAATCAACAGAATCTGAAACAGTTGTCTGTAAAATGGGAATGGTATAATGACAGTATGGAATCTATTGTGGATTTAAACTGTATGCACTGTATACTTCTACCACAACATACTATGGCATCAACCACACCTGAGAAATACAGACACCTGCAAGTTGATCATGATCCAGACACACTCATCTATGAACTGGACTTTTGAGATCCTAGTCTTACAAGAATATAGAACACTCAGCTTTGATGCTGAATAATTCTATAATGTTAGGAGTTCAAGTCAAGCTGTCTGACTGATCAATCCATTTCATCCACCATGATACCATATTGACAGAATGGGTCATGCGTTTATGAGGATTTTGACATTCCTTTGACTGTTCTGCAGCTCATAGTCTTTACAAACTGTTCCCTGAACCTGCGACCTGTCAGACAATACACATAGAAATTGATGGCGCTGTTGGTGCCAGACATCAGATAACTGATTGTAAAGAACATATACACATTGGCTGTCTCCTCACTTGACATGCCACTGAGATCTTTAAACTGAAACAGCATGAAATACACACATATAGGCAAAGTCAAAACAACGAAAATTACAGACACAACAAATACAGTGGTGGTCACTGAATACGTTTCCTTTTCTCGTTTAATGAGTTGCACAGAATTTCTGGCTGTATTGTTTCCATGAGCCTGTCTCATAGACTGGACAAGCGTTGAGGCCAAAATAGTGTTCCCCACTGCTAGAAATATGAAAGGCAGCACACTGTACAACATCAAGTCCACGTAAGTGAACACATTATCCACAAACCAGGCGTAATCAGATGCTGACGCCATACTCATACAATCAACACCTGTTGCGCCTGAGAGGATCACAACAGGAATGCAGTACAAATAATGACAATGAAATATAAACAGGAAAATGGCTTGGCCGAATATTGTGAGCACAACTCTTCTCCTGGTACAAATACGGTGAACATGGTGAGGCCAGACGACAGACAGTGCTCTCTGCAGTGTCACACTGACCAACAGCCAGCTGACTGTAGTAGATGACCAGGAAGCGATCCAGAAGAAGAAATAATACAGGGTAGGGTGTGTGTCGATGAACAGAAAGCCAAACATATGCTCAGCCCACAATTTCACTGATCCTGTGAACAGACAATAATAGCACTGACAAGAAACGTAAAACAATAACAAGTATGGCAACGTCATGAACCACTCTGAACAAACATCACACAACGACAAATCATAGTACGTAAGCAAAAACTAGAAACATAACTCATAACAGCACCCACAGCCTGCTTCTCAAAGGATAATTTAACTCAATTGCTCTCATGTTCAGATTGAGAACACACACACACACACACACACAAAGGCACGCACACACACACACACACACACACACACACACACACACACACACACACACACATACACACACACACACACACACACACACACACACACAAAGGCACGCACACACACACACACACACACGCACACACACACACACACATGCATACACACACACACACACACACACACAAAGGCAACCACAACACACACCACACACACACACACACACACACACACACACAGCACACACACACACACACACACACCACACAACACCACACAACACACACACACACACACACACACACACACACACACACACACACACACACCCCACACACACAACGTGCTCGCACACAAACACTCACTCAAACAAACCTTCATGAATTATGTGATGACTTACTGTTTAAATATGCCTTCTGTTTTGATTGAGAGGTTGTTTGATCTCAATTTTTCTAACCACAAAAAAACTTAGGTTTGATCTCTTTTACATATTTGCTATTGCTACAATTCACTTCATCCAGAAAACCGAATACATGGGCATTCCATTTGGTCCCCTTCTTACCCACTGGACGAGGCGGCAGGGAAGTTTTTAGTCCCGTTTTTATTATCCATTGTTTGGTGTTTGTGATCTGTTTGTGACCGCGCGTTCGCGGTTGACAAAGGCTAGTTGGCCGAAAATTTGCGATTGTTTTGCTTTGTTTTGTTGGATACGCGCTTATATTGGTTTTCTTGTTCTGGTTTATGTTAAATTCAAATTTTTCTCAGTTCCAAACGTACCGTTTACAATTTTTTTCGTAATTCATATTTGGTCCTGGAATATTTTCAATATGACTTTCTTTCAGATTGATGACACCAGAGATTCTCTGGCTTGCTTAAAAGGAAAAAAAGTGTTGTTAGCAAAGTGGTTAATCTTCAATGCTGTGTTGATTACCTAAAATTCTTTTCTTCTCATTGTCTTCCAATGTTACACGCAAGAACTCATAACAAAAAGGAAATGAGATATTAGATCTCGTTATTATCAGCCTCTGTCTCATTCAGAACTGAAGAATATTTTCTCCTTTATACATTCATATGTTTTCAGGTCTTCAGAGGAAAACATGATCTTTTGTAAATGTCTTGTCCAAACCTGGAAACGTATATTTTTTTCTTTTTATATTTTGCCAACTTACTGAGTTGAATACTTAAAAAAAGAAAAACAAAAGAAAAAAACGAGTGAAGTGGGGAAGCTAAATAGGTTTTGCATTTGAAATATCACTTATTATCAGAAATAGTTCTGAGAACACTTCTCTTTGAATGATGAGTCATCTCACATCGTCTTTTCAGGATGATGGTATCCGTATTCATGATTGCATAGGGCAAGTAGTGGTTGGTTGAAGATAATGCTGAGCCAGAAAATTAATGCTTTTCTTTAATGGTTCTTTTTGTGGAAGATTGATAGCTTGTTAAGATCATGTTATCTTATCTTCCATCATTCTGAAACATAAAGAAGGGTAGAAATGACACAAATCTGATACAGCCTCAGCTTCGTGTTGACGCTGTATTGTGGGCTGTTCATTGATGTTTCTGCATTATGAAGGTGTCTATAACTTTGCTGGGATGGCTCTTGATATCACTGTCTGTTCTTCTGTCATTTATAATAGTGTTGCCTAGGTAGATAAACTCTTCAGGGCTGTTTTATCTGCCTGGATCAGTGAAGGTTTTGAAATATTCAACGCTATCGTTGTTTTTCTTGTGATTGATATTTAGGTTAACTTGTTATGCAAAGATGGTGAGGCAGGATCTTTTATCCTGCATGGCTTGTGAGTCTGGGAGACTGGTGCCAAATAAAGACCTTCCAGTGTTTAAAACTGATTACATCTGATGAGTGATGATTGATCTTCAGTTGTCATTCTCTTCACCATATCTATGACCACGTATAAGAGCAGTCCTGCTGTTGCATATATTTTCCTTATTTCCCTCTTCATCTTGACATTGTGTTCGCAGGTTCCTATTCTAGAAGTGAAGTTGGCCTGTATGATTTTAAAGAAAAGGACGGTCTACTGTCAAACCCCATATGCTCTTGAGTATACACCATACACTGTTAAAATATGTCTTGAACTTCACAATGTTCATGTAGAGCTGGCTATGATATTCTCTGCATTGTTCGATTACAGTTTGCAGGGTGCATATTTGGTCATCACAGGCTGTTCCTTTCCAGGAGCATGCCTGCTTACTTTTTAGCCGATTGACAAGTGCATACGACTGATTTGTTTTACATTCACAATACAAGCCAATCCATTTTCGTAGGCTATGTGCTTTAGCATGATTGATCTACATTTGTTAAGGAATTCTTGCCTTATCTTTCTTTGGTATACAGGCAATAATACCGTGCTTTTCTCTAACAGGCGTTTAAACCTTAAGAAATCAATCATATAAGGAATGCATAGCAAAATGCTTAGCTACACTCTTCTCAATATTCACAGATGCCTCACAAAACTACCATTTTATACCTCTATCTAAGGACACCATCGTCTGTTGCACTGCATCCTCTTCAAAACGTATTTCAGAAATTTAAAAAAAGGAAAATGCGAAATCGAAACGACACACACACACACACACACACACCCGAAAAACAAAGCAAAACAAAAACAAACAAAAACAAAGCAAAACAAACAAAAAACAGTAGGAAAGAAAGTTACCTGAGTACAACACCGTCAAATCTCCAATGGCTATGGCAATGAAGAAAAGGTTCACAGTGGATTGTTCTGACGTCATTCTGCTCATAATAACGATACTCATGACGTTTCCAAACGTTCCGAAAACAATAATGATGGGAGTGTAAAATGTCCATAATGACCAAGCCAGCTCATAAACAGGGATAGTTTCAAGATAAGTATTTGACACTCTCACGTCCTGTACAAGTGAATGGTTTACTGGAGATGCGCTGACCATTTTCGATTGTTGAAAAAAAAAAAAAAACAGAAACTTTCAAGAGAATGCTATAAAACAAGTTTGAAACGACGTTTTTCAATTGATTGTTTCGAAATGAGAGAGTGTTGCATTCTCTTTTATTTCGAAATTTTCTGTTTTTGTTCAAGACAGCCTAGATGTATCCAGGATATTTCTCATGTTCTGAAGAAAACTGTGTAAAAACACACTTTTCACATTTTAGTGTTACATCGATGCGCTGGGTCTGATCTATGTCATTCTGTAAGATTCTACAATGACATGGCTTGGACAAACGCTGTTTACGATGTAGTTAGTTCTTGCACATTCTGTTCTGAGCCACGTTCTTCTGTAAGATTTTGGAAAGAGTTGTGATATAGGTAGATGCTATTCATATGTTGACGCTAGTTTGGACTTTTCTGTATTCTTATGTAAAATTCTGGGATGAACTAGTATCCACTGTGCACATGTTAAGGTTCGTTTAGTATATTCCTTTAAAATTGTGTCTTGTGACACACACACACAGGCACACACACACACACACACACACACACACACACACACACACACACACACACACACACAAACACGCGCACGCACGCACACACACACACACACACACACACACACACACACACACAGTATAAAAAGAAAGGAAGTGATTACTTTTTCTGGATGTGCATGTAACTGGTAACTTGAATGCAGAGTAAATTCAAGTTTGGAAAATATATGTACCACCACTTCATAGATCTTTCCATATTATCCCAGCAGTCAGCTCTGGTACATCTTTGCACCAAGGCAAAAAAGAATCAGATTATAATTCTGATGTGGGAAACACCCTTTTTTTTTTTAGATACTTGCATATTTGTATTATTTGGCCATCAATGTGTCGATGACATCTGTTGTTGCTTAGTCTGGATATTCTATCTTCATTCATCATCATCATCATCATCATCAAGCGCCTTGCCACATGGCGTTGGCGATTATGGCCCTCCATATGCATTTATCCCTAGTTGCCGCAAGCACATCTTTAACCCTCTCTGTCCTCAGCCACTCTGCAGGTCTGTCCAGTATGTTTTTTCCCTGGGTCTACCTGGTGCTCTCTTTCCCTCCAGCTTTCCTGTTATGACCAGGTGCTCCAGTTCCCCTTTCCTCATAAAATGGCCTATAAATGTTGTTTGTCTTTCCCTAATTTTCCTTAGAAATGATCATTTTGTTTCTGCCTCCATCAAGACTGTCTCGTTTGGTTTTCTTTTTTGTTTACTTTGTTTTGATTTTTTTCTTTTGTTGTCCATGGAACCCTCAACATTCTTCTTAGAAACCACATTTCGGCTGCCTCATTCTTGTTCTGGCTTTGTGTGTTAACTGTCCAAACCTCACAACTGTATAACAGTATCAGTTCCTTATAACATTGAAGAACTCTCTTCCTGATGTTAATTGATAGGCATTTGTTGGTAAAAAAAAACGCTTTTCATCTCCTCGAATGCTGTTTTGGTTTGGCCAATTATGCTGATTATTTCTGATGTGCATCTGCCGTCTGGTGACATGACCGGTCCGAGATATTTAAACTTATCTCAAAATTGTGCCATTTTGCTGTTATTTTACATGAGGGGACTTCATGTTTTACTGATTACCTTGACTTCAGTCTTCTTGCTATTTAGCTCCAACCCTTTATTTTTGCTTTCTATTTCCAACCAGCAAAGCAAAACAAAAAAAACAAAAAAAGGGTAGAGAAAATATGTTGAAAGATGAAACTTCCACCACAAAACGTTTAGAAGATGAAGATACTATTCATATCGAAATAACTCCAGCCAAGTGTTCTCAAAGAGACAAAAATCATGTTACTATCATTTTTCGTAGCTGGAAGTGTGTTTGCTCAAAAATCTCACATACTTTTCGAAACTAATTTTTCTGTGGGTGTCAAATAAATTTTAACAGATTGCAAAAATATCTTGTATAACTTACTGGATAAGAAAAAGAAATATAAATACATTCATATGACTTTATATGTGTCGCACTGAAAACTGTGCAGGATTGAACCTGACCCGCGTTTACTAAACATGCAAGTGTAAATTACACAGGTTTCTAATAATCATGGTGAATTATCATAGTGGATTATGCACATTTTGTGTAAGTCAACAGAAATACTTGTCTCAAACAATCCCGATTTGTCACTTCTTCATTTTCACTAACAAGAAATAAGAGTACTGTATCAAAGCGCATACAGTACAAACTAGACACCATGTGCTACAAAAGCCTCAATAACGCAGCCCCCGATTACCTGTCAAGCCTACTTGAGATCTATCTTCCCTCACGTACCCTCCGCTCTGCCTCCGATCCTCTGACTTTTCGCTTTCCACGCACTAAGCTCAATACCTATGGTCCACGAGCCTTCTCTGTTTCTGGTCCACTCTCCTGGAACAAACTTCCTCTCTCAGTCCGTCAGCAACCTACTTTTGTCTCCTTCAAGTCCGCTCTCAAAACTCACCTTTTCTCCTCCGCATAAAATCCTAACCTCACTCAACCCCCCCCCCCCCCTCTGCAGCCTGTCTCCGCTCGGAGGGAATCACATGGTTATAATATATAATTGTATATGCTATGCTCTCTATAATTTTCCATTGCTTTTATTCTTGCTTTTATTGCTTTTATTCTTTCTCCCCATTTATAGCCATGCGTGTGTGTGTGTGTGTGTGTGTGTGTGTGTG
>JAPXFY010000025.1:4578579-4583579 GCA_030674185.1 Monoplex corrugatus | reverse complement strand
ATGCTCACTGGGAGAATAAGGAACTTTTGGAACTGGTTCATTCAACGCTAAGTAGATGAAATCCACAACAAGTGTGACTGCTGCGTTCAAGCAAACAGAAAACAAAACAAAAACAAAACAAAAACAAAAACAAACAACCCCCCCCCCCCCAAAAACAAAAAAAAAAAAAAAACACGAAAAAAAAAACACGTGTATTTAATACAACAAGACAAGACAGGCGCAAATTTTCGGCCAATTTTTGTTTGTTTGTGATCATACGCTTGACTAAAGCCAGTTGGTCGAAAATTTGCTTAGCAGATGGTTCATGTTTGCTGCTGCACGCAACGAACAGTCAGGCATGGATTTGAAAGTCACAATTGTCAGCAGTCAGCTAGAATACCGACCAACGGTATTACGAGGAGATATTGCAGTCCATCCTGGTTCCTTTCTTACAAGCAGTGCTCAACGAGACAGTCTTGAAGGAGGCAGACACAAGAAGATCATTAACAAAGACGATTAGGAAAAGATAAACAACATTTAGAGGACATTTTATGAGGAAAGAGAAATTAGAGCGCCTGGTCACAACAGGAAATCTTGAGGGAAAGAGAACACCAGGTAGACCCAGGGAGAAAATACTGGACGGACTTGCAGACTGGCTGAGGACAGAGAGGTTGGGAGATGTACTTGCAGCGGTAAGGGATAGATTTGTATGGAGGGCCATGATCGCCAACACCATGCAGCAGTACACACGATGATGACTGTTGCCCATCCTGGTCCCTTTCTTGCAAGCCAGTGCTCAGCTCATGTTCCTACAAGCCAATGCCACCCTTTAGATCTCCACGATGGCAATAAAGTCTGTAAACATGGTCATCACGCCTTTGCCATCTTTCTAAGCACAGACGACTTCCAGTGAGTTTGCTTGGAATAAGCTCGGCCACAAGAATTGGATGGCTGTCTTGTGCAAGTAATGGGTCAACGTTTTTTTTTTCCTTGAGGCTACAGTAGTGCAGTCCATACGAAGCAGATGGTGTGAATGCATCATGGCCCTGGTGCATGCAGGCAATATTGAGGAAACTTAGCTGACAATTGTGATTAATTGATCCATACCTCAATATGTTACATTATAAAGTTTGTTGCCATTGACAAACTCAGACATTGAATTTGATCAAAGTAAACTTAAATAATCTATCAAATACTGATTTAGCTAATGTGAACTGTTTTACATTTTATGTATTAACGGTTTCAGTTTCAGTTTCTGAAGATGACGTCTCCGCGTTCAGAATGAGTGAATTCCACATGCACTAACGTCACAGATGCCATGTGTATGGTAATCATGGCACAAGCTTTAAGCCTGCAAGTAAACCCATGAGCTGGCCAGATCCTGAGGTCCTACCTAGCCTATGTTTCGTCTAGCTTGAGTTGGGTTTTAAGGGTTTGAAGTTACAAACTTTCATTCGTCAGCTGGGTGGGCTAAAAACTGAACCTTAGTGACAGCTTACAATACAATCTGATCGTGCATTGTGATGATCTGGTATGGAATTCTTCATATCTCTTGGACAGTGGGTATGTTTCGATGAAATGAGTCTCAGCAGCATTTTTGTTCAGTGATGGGTGGACTTCATGTTTCAAAAGTCACTTTATACAAAATACACACACACACAACACACCACACACACACACACACACACACACACACACACACACACCACACACACACACAACACACACACACACACACATACAACACACGACACACACCAAACACACACACACCCAGATAGATAAAGAGAGAGAGAGAGAGACAGCTAAAGAGAGACAGACAGACAGGCAGACTCACCGACCGACAGACAGACAGAGGGACAGACAGACGACAGACAGAGACAGAGAGCGACAAAGAGTGAGAGAGAGAGAAAGAACGAGAGAGAGAGAGAGAGAGAGAGAGAGAGAGAGAATGACAATGACAATGACAATGACAATGACAATGACAATGATGCTTTATTTTCCAACGGTAAAAGTTATTGGCTTGAAGCCATTTTTCAAACTTGCCATTGCTATTCTATACACATGACATTTTGTTTACAGCAACAAGTACAGCTTAAGGAAGAATTGGTGGAATTGCTCTTATGTAATATATTTCTTGGTTTATTTCATTGTACGTTAATTCAACTGATTGATTTAGATACACTGATGAATAAACTGATAAACTGAACGCATGATTAACTGACAACAGAATGATTATCTAATTTGTTAATTGATGGGTGGCTCACCGACTGATCGATTTATAGATTGATGGTTTTAGCTATTGATCGATCAGTGCTTGAATTATTGAATGTATGGACGATTGATTAGCGTTATTTGAAGTAACGATTGCAAATTGATATGTCGACCTCAGTTAAATTCAAGGTTATCTGGTTGATTAAGTCACTGGGTGACTGATTGACTGGTTAAATGATTGATCGATTGATTAATTGAGTGAGTGAGTGATTACGTGAATTGATTGTTACTGAAGTGATATCGATTGTACGGTTGGATGATGCATCTGACCCAGTCAATCGAAGGTTGATTAGTTAGTTGATTCACGGGCTGAATGGCGGATTATTTGATTGATCAATTGGTAATTCAGTTGATTGATTGGTTAATTGCTTGGTTGATTGGTTGATTGTTTGGTTGGTTGATCGATTGATGGATTGATTGTTTATGTCAAGTAGCTGTGGTTGAATGTAATGATCAACTGTATGATCACTGAAGGGTACAAGAAACGTCAGATCTGTGCACTAATTGAATGATTTGTTTGTCTGATAGCCAGTTATTGTAAAATTGACAGTTGGATGAATCATACAGAGGCGGTTAATGACAAATATTCTTAGCTGGTCAGTTAAGGTATATGGACTAGAATACAAATGAAAGGACTACTGTAAATGCAAAGATGAATGTATCCCAGCTTATGTGACGGTAAACGATAGAAGGGGACAATGTGACAGAGTTCACTGCAGTTTGATAGTAAAACTTGTATGAATGTATAAGAAAACCTGAGCCCATCCCCTCCCCTTCCCCATGCATGTATTGTGGCCTGTGGCCGATGTACAATAAACATTTTCTGAGTTCTTTCTCTCTCTCTCTCTCTCTCTCTCTCTCTCTCTCTCTCTCTCTCTCTCTCTCTCTCTCTCTTTCTCTCTCTCTCTCTCTCTTCTTTCTCTTTCTCTCTCTCTCTATATATACATATATATATATATATATATATATGTATATATATATATATATATATATATATATATATATATATATATATATATATATATGTGTGTGTGTGTGTGTGTGTGTGTATACACATATGGGTATAGATAGATAGACAGATAGATAGATAGAGAGACAGACAGACAGACAGATAGATATATAGATAAATAGATAGATAGATGGATAGATGGATAGATATATAGACTGATATATTGATATTAGGTGGATAGGTAGATAGATGTGAAGAGTGTGTGACATTTCCTCTTTGTGAACTGTTATCAACAAACCCTGACCGTACAATGCTCTTCTCGTTGTTTCCTCACTGTCACATCTGCCCCACAGTCAAGAGCAGATGATTTTTTTCTGCGAGCTCAATCATCATTATCATCTTCAAGTCTGTCCAAGATCCTCTTCCTGGGTCTACCCAGTGTTCTCTTTCCCTCCAGCATTCCTGTTGTGATCAGGTGTTCCAATACCCCTTTCCTCATAAAATGGCCTATAAATATTGCCTGTCTTTTCCTAATCTTCCGTATGAATGATATTCTTGTGTCTGCCTCCACCAAGACTGTATCATTTGTTTTCTTTGCTGTCCATGGAAATCTCAACATTCTTCTTAGAAACCACATTTCGGTTGCCTCAATCTTGTTCTGGCTTTGCGCGTTGACTGTCCACGCCTCATAATCGTATGATATTATCGGTTCTATATAACATTCAAGAACTGTCTTCCTGATGTTAATTGATAGGCATTTGTTGGTAAGAATGCTTTTCATCTTCTTGAATGCTGTTTTGGCTTGGCCGATTCTGCTGGCTATGTCTGATGTGCGTCTGCTGTCTGGTGAAATGATCGTTCCCAGGCATTTAAACTTATCAACCTGTCTCAAGGCTGTGCCGTTTGCCGTTATTTTGCATGACGGGATTTTCATGTTTTTTACTGATCACCATGACTTCAATCTTCTTGCTGTTTAGTTCCAGCCCCTTACCTTTGTTTTCTATTTCTATCATATTCACAAGGTTTTGTAGGTCCCTTTCATTTTCTGTAATTAGCAGGGTGTCATCTGCGTATCGAATGCTGTTTATCATTTTTCCTTCAAACTTTAATACAGGGTCTTCTTCTAGGTTTCTCATGATGTTTTCGCTATATAGTTCCCAATACATGTTTCTGATTATTCGTAGATCTTTTCCATCAATATTGCGTCTTTCTAGTTGGTTGATCAGTTCTTCATTTCTTACCCGACCGAAAGCCTTGGTATAATCAACAAAGCATAAATATAGATCCTTATGCATCTCGATCGACCTCTCCATGATAGTTCTTAGGATGTATACGGCATTAATAGTTCCTTTCCCTTCGACAAATCCACACTGTTCTTCTGCTGTTTTTCTTTTGATTCTATTCCTTGTCCTCATCGTGATTATATATATTCTTAGTAGGATTTTAGTTACATGACTCATCAAGCTGATTGTACGATGTAGTTCGCATTCTATAGCCCCTGTTTTCTTTCGAAGTGCAGTGAAAATTAATTTTGACTGATCTTTGGGGATTTTTCCAGTGTCATAAATTTCATTTAGGAGGACTGTTATTTTTTCAATATTATATTCCTTCAGGGCTTCGATCATCTCTGTAGTAATTTTGTCTGGTCCTGTGGCTTTTCCTGGTTTCATCTTTTTCAGTGCTGCTCTAAGTTCATCTTTCATAATGGGTCCTTCAACGTTCTTTCTTATAATGTGTTCTTCGTTTCTGTCATCTTCAAAAAGGTCTTTAATGTACTCTCCCCATCTGTCTAATATTT
>JAPXFY010000025.1:4535635-4578479 GCA_030674185.1 Monoplex corrugatus | reverse complement strand
TCCAGTATTTCATTGGAGCACTAGACCAATTGTTGTGGTCACAGTTATATAGTCAACTGTTCAGTGTTATGGTCACAGTTATATAGTCAATTGTTCAGTGTTGTGGTCACGGTTATATAGTCAATTGTTCAGTGTTGTGGTCACAGTTATATAGTCAACTGTTCAGTGTTGTGGTCACAGTTATATAGTCCACCATTCAGTGTTGTGGTCACGGTTATATAGTCAATTGTTCAGTGTTGTGGTCACATTTATATAGTCAACTGTACAGTGTTGTAGTCACAGTTATATAGTCCACCATTCAGTGTTGTGGTCACGGTTATATAGTGAATTGTTCAGTGTTCTCTATGAACCATTTTCCTGTTCATTTTATGGCTGCAGGTTTCTGCTGTACAACAGACAGACACATCATTACAGACGGTAATTTATGGCATTCTGTGCAGCCTGTGTACGTCAGTTTTCTGCCTTAGTATTATAAATCATTTTGATCTTGTTTCCTTATAGGAAATGTAACGTCACCTGTTGTGAGGCAAGGTGGATGATTTATTACTGTGCTAGGTCTGGAACTGAATACTGACGGTAAAAATCCAGCGATAATGTTACCAGGTAACTGTGTAAACACATGCACGTACGCACAGACAGTGCATAAGTGTATATACGAATGGGCACTCACAAATACATTAGCAACATGCACATACACACACGCATATACACGCGCGAGCGCGCACGCCCCGTGCATACACATATGCACACACACACACACACACACACACACACACACACACACACACACACACACACACACACACACACACACACACACACATACATATATATATATATACAAACACGAGCTCACTCGAGCATGTGTGCACACACACATACACACACATACACAGACACACGTACATACACGCGCATGCACGCACACGCACACGCCACACACACACACACACACTCACACCACAACACACACACACACACACACACACACACACACAACCACACACACACACACACACACACACACACACACACACACACGATCATATTTCTTCCTAGACGCAAGCAATTCTCTCGATTTTTCTTCTCTATGCACATGTGCGAGCGGCCGTTTTGTTTGGGGTGTGTGTGTGTGTGTGTGTGTTGTGTGTGGTCGTGTTGGTGTGGTGTGCGGTGTGGTTGTGTGTGGCTGTGTTTTAGTGCCTGCGGGTGTTGTGATGTGTGTTCTGTCTGTGCGTGTGTGTGTCTGTGTTGGTGCTCCTCTTCGTTCTGTGCTCGTCTGCTCCATATTTGTATATTGTACTGTCGTGTGTTGTGTGTCTCTGTATGTGTCCGTGTGTTGTCTGAGTGTGTGTTTTGTGTCTGTGTGACGGTGTGTCAGTGTGTCTGTGTGTACTTCTTCTCTCTCTCATCTTCTTCTCTCTCTCTCTTCGGTTTTCTTTCATCGTGTCTTGTGTTTTGTGTGTCTCTGTATGTGTCTCCTGGTATTTTTTTTATGAAGTGTGATTTTCTGTGTCCTGTGTGATGTGTGTCGTGTCCTCTTGTGTCTGTTGTGTTATGTGTGTCTCTGTCTGTGTCGCTGGATCATGTGCTTCTGATCTCGCCTCACATCTATCTCTGCCTTCTGATTCTCATTTCTCTGCCTTTTGTTGTGGTTGCTGAGTGTGTCTGCTGGAAATGTTTTTTATAAGGTGCGTGTTCTATTGCTGTGTGATGTTCCATGTTGTATGATGTACTTTCTATCAGTGCCGTCTCATCTTCTCTCTTTTCTTCCTTCTCTTTGTCGTGATGATTGGTGTTCTGTAAGTGTGCGAAATGTCTTCTATTGATTTTGGTCCATCTATGTAATGCAGGGATAGATTTATGAATTCAAAAGTTGTAGATATTATGGTGTGTTTTTATGTAATGATGATACTATTTATAAGGTGGCAAAGTGTACATCTATTGGTGTTTGTTCCTTGTTATGTAATGATGATAATATTTATAAGGTGGCAAAGTGTACATCTATTGGTGTTTGTTCCTTCTTATGTAATGATGATAATATTTATAAGGTGCAAAGTGTACATATATTGGTGTTTGTTCCTTCTTATGTAATGATGATAATATTTTAAGGTGCAAAGTGTACAACTATACATCTGTTGGTGTTTGTTCCTTCTTTGTAATGATGATAATATTTATAAGGTGCCAAAGTGTACATCTGTTGGTGTTTGTTCTTTCTTATGTAATGATGATAATATTTTTGAGGTGCCAAAGTGTACATCTATTGGTGTTTGTTCCTTCTTATGTAATGATGATAATATTATGAGGTGGCAAAGTGTACATCTATTGGTGTTTGTTCCTTCTTATGTAATAATGATAATATTTATAAGAGGCAAAGTGTACATCTATTGGTGTTTGTTCCTTCTTATTAATGATGATAATATTTATAGGCACAAAGTGTACATCTATTGTGTTTGTTCTTCTTCATTTAACGTCTTTCATTGCAAGTGATCGTAGGGAGAAATAAAAACGTTTAGTTGAGGATGAGGGTAGGGGATAACGTAAGAGACAGAAAGTGCATAAAAGTGAGACACAAGAACATGAAAAGAGCATGGGTTAATAGACAGATGGAGTTGAATCTTGGCATTAACAAGGAAGGACAATTCTCACTGAAACACAAACTACTTAACATTAAAGTAATACATAAACAGGACTGTGTATTAATGATTCTGAAATCTCAAATAACTTAACTTGATTGTTTTTGATTCTTCTAACTACGTTCCATGATAAATTTATACATGTGTGTATGTGAAAATATCTTTTAATCAAAAGGAATCCTTTTTTTGCAGTAAAACGGTGATCCAACATGAACTGCTCACTAAAAATACGCTTGGCATATTAACAATATCTTACATTCAAAGCCTTTAGTCAAAGATGAAAATAAACAGCAACAATCAATTTGAAACGATATAAGAAAGAAAACTGCATTTTGTTCGTATCACAAACTTTTCATTTAAATTTCGTGAAAGTGAAATCGAATCTATAATGTTAATTCTAGCGAGCTGTAAGCTTCTGTCACTGAAACACAAACATGCATGTTTATTGATTTTTCTGAATTGTGTGCACTTTTCTTAGCTGCTCTGTCAATTGCTTTGTTACTGTGAAGACCAATATGAACAGGCACCCAGTAGAAACTGACATCCATAGCTGAAGCAGTGTGTCAGGTGATTTGCTTCAAAAACTACAGCAGGTCTTTTTTTGTACAAAAAGGCTGTAAGGAGCGTAGTTCATATTTTGTATCAACAAAAAGCTGCTGTAAAGAACACAGGCTGAACGTTTATTAGACAGTACAATGTTTGTGTGATAGCGAAGAGTTTCCACAAGTATGGACATATACTTCCAACGTGTATTAGATAGTACAATGTTTGTGTGATAGCGAAGAGTTTACCACAAGTATGGACATATACTTCCCAACGTGTATTAGACAGTACAATGTTTGTGTGATAGCGAAGAGTTTACCACAAGTATGGACATATACTTCCCAACGTGTATTAGACAGTACAATGTTTGTGTGATAGCGATGAGTTTACCATAAGTATGGACATATACTTCCCAACGTGTATTAGACAGTACAATGTTTGTGTGATAGCAAAGAGTTTACCATAAGTATGGACATATGCCACCTACCCACACCTACCCCCCAAACGACTGTTCTACGTTAAATATAGGAATTAAAATGCTGTTATTGTAGTTCCCTTTTCAACTATAAAAATATGCAGATAATTATAGTACTTTTCATGGACGTGTTCTCTTGATATGGCTATCGTAATGTTGTCGTTTTTACCTTATTTTAGTACCTGTATAAACAAAAGGAACTTTTTCTTGTTACCAAAAATCAGATTGACTACATCCTGATCAACAAAAGATTTAGAAATTCTTTACTGTCAGCAAAAACACTACCAGGCACAAACTGCAACAGTGACCACAATCCTGTAGTGGGAATGTTTAGGCTGAAATTGAGAAAAAGGAAACAGACCAAAAGCAACATCAAACTAAACCTTGGACACTTAAAGACAGATGAAATGATACGTAAAAACATTAATGTATAATATTATGTTCAAAACAAATTCAGTGCTCTGGAAGACGTTGGTGACAGTGTTGAACAATGGACAAAGTCGAGAAATTCGATAAATGAAGCTTGTGAAGAAATCCCTAAGGCAGATAGAAAAGCAAAATAGAGCTGGATGCCTAATGAAATTTTGGGCCTGATGGAGGAAAGGAGGAGGGCAAAGAGAAATGAGGAGATATACAGGAAGATAAACAAAGAAATCAGGTATAGGTGCAATGAAGCTAAGGAAGCTTGGCTGAACACAAAATGCAAAGAGATAGAAGACCGACACAAAATGGATCCCCAGGGTATGTACAGACGAATTGAAGAAATTGTCCACAGGAAAAACACATGCACATCAACTGGTGCTTAAAATCGAAAGATGGCACGCTTATCATGGAAAAAAAACAAAATACTGGACAGAAGGGGAGAGCACATTAAAGACCTTTTTGAGGATGACAGAAACGAAGAACACATTATAAAAAAGAACTTTGAAGGACCACCTATAATGAAAGATGAAGTAAGAGCAGAACTGAAAACGATGAAAGCAGGAAAAGCCCCAGGACCAGACAACATTACTACAGAGATGATTGAAGCCCTGGAGGAATTTGGCATAGAAAAAATAACAGTCCTCCTAAATGAAATTTACGACACCGGAAAAATCCCCAAAGATATGTCAAAATCAATTTTCATTGCACTGCCAAAGAAGACAGGGGCTATAGAATGCGAACTCCATCGCACAATCAGTTTGATGAGTCATGTAACAAAAATCCTGTTAAGAATAATCATGGCGAGCACAAGGAATAGAATCAAAAGAGAAATAGAGGAAGAACATGTGGATTTATGGAAGGGAAGGAAACTATTAATGCCATATACGAGTCGTACATCCTAAGAACTATCATAGAGAGGTCAATTGAGATGAATAAGGATTTGTATTTATGCTTTGTTGACTATACCAAGGCTTTCGATCGGGTACGACATGAAGAATTGATCAACCAACTGGAGAGACTCAATGTTGATGGAAAAGATCTACGAATAGTCGGGAATGTGTACTGGGAACAAACAGCTGCAATGAGAATAGAAAACAATATAAGCTCTTTCCAAAACATCAAAAGAGGAGTCAGACAGAGTTGTGTTTTGTCACCAGATCTGTTTTCACTATACAGCGAAAACATCATGAGAAACCTAGAAGAAGACCCTGGATTGAGGGTTGGAGGGAAATGATAAACTACATTCGATACGTAGATGATACCGTGCTACTTACAGAAAATGAAAGGGACCTACAAAACCTTGTGAATATACTAGAAATAGAGAGCAAAAGTAAGGGGCTGGAACTAAACAGCAGGAAGACTGAAGTCATGGTGATCAGTGAGGGACATGAGGTCCCCTCTTGCAAAATAACAGCAAATGGCACAGCCTTGACACAGGTTGATAAATTCAAATACCTGGGAATGGTCATTTCATCAGACGGCAGATGCACATCGGAAATAGTCGGCAGAATCGGCCAAGCCAAAACAGCATTCAAGAAGATGACAAGCATTCTTACAAACAAATGCCTATCAATTAACATCAGGAAGAGAGTCCTTGAATGTTATATAGAACCAATACTGTTATACGGATGTGAGGCGTGGACAGAGGGCAAGCAAAGCCAGAACAAGATTGAGGCAGCTGAGATGTGGTTTCTAAGAAGAATGTTGAGAGTTCCATGGACAGCAAAGAAAAGAAACGAGACAGTCTTGATGGAGGCAGACACAAGTAGATCATTCATAAGGAAGATTAGGAAAAGACAGGCAACATTTATAGGCCATTTTATGAGGAAGGGGGATTGGAGCACCTGGTCACAAGCGGAAATCTGGAAGGAAGGAGAGCACCGGGTAGACCCAGGGAGAAAATGCTGGACGGACCTGCAGAGTGGCTGGGGACGAGAAGGGTGGGGGAGATGCTGGGGGCAACGAGAGATAAAGACAGATGGAAGTCCATGATCGCCAACGCCATGCGGCAGGGCACCTGATGATGATGATGATGATGATGTATAATCAACACGTGTTTATGATTTGTGTGTGTGTTTTTTCTGGTTCCTTGCGGTGGATATGTTATTCGTGTATGCACGCATGCGAAGCAGTAATTGTGTACACATGTGTGAACATACATAGCTATGTACACCTGTTAAATAAAACATAATGTGAACTGTCTTATATATCATGTGTTTATCAGACTTTTATCGTTTGATTCTGACCAGGGATCAGTGCAACTGTTGTCAGGGTTTCCTGTTTATTTTTCTTGGTTTGTTTATTGACAGATGTTGACAAAGTTCAGACTATATATCCGGCACAGTACAAGGTCACAATACACAAAGTACAGACTATATATCCAGCACAGTACATGGTCACAATACACAAATACAGACTATATATCCAGCACAGTAATGTCACATACCATAGTTACCACATACACACAAACTACATCAGACTATATATCCAGCACAGTACATGGTCACAATACACACAGTACAGACTATATATCCAGCACAGTACACGGTCACAATACATAAAGTTCAGACTATATATCCAGCACAGTACATGGTCACAATGCACAAGGCCCAGATGAATATGGTCCATTTTGTAGACTGCAGTAGTTGACAACATAGACATGGTGAAGGTCTTACATCTCACTTGTTGATCATGAACTGATTACAATCACGTTTTAGTCATTAACGTTTACTTGATGCATGTGTGTGTGTGTGTGTGTGTGTGTGTGTGTGTGGTGTGTGTGTGTGTGTGTGTGTGTGTGTGTGTGTGTGTGTAGTGTGTGTGTTGTGGTGTGTGTGTGTGTGTGTGTGTGTGTGTATGTGCAAGCGCACGCGCGAGTGGTTTTAAAAGGTTTATCACGCTTTGAAACTATTAGTAATGCAATGTGCTCAATGGCTTTTGGGGAAAAAAGAAAAACCCCAAAAATCCACACGGCAGACATACTGTGATCCAGAGTGTGTCAGTGTGTGTGTATTTTTAAGTGGAAGTCAGTTGCAGCAGGAACACGGAGCATCTCTCTTTTCCTTTCTTTACATTCTTTATCCTTTTTTTTAAGTGCTGCACATGTCCTTCTTATAGTTTATTTCTTTTTCTTTTCTTTCTTTCTCTCTGTTTTTTTTTTCTTCTGTATTTTTTGCCTTGCTTTCTTTCGTTTTCCAACTGTACGTCCCGCTTAAGACACATTGTACAAATTTCTAACATCATAAGTGTTTTTGTATATTTTACTGTCTTCTTGTAAAAGCCCCAGGACCAGACAACATTACTACAGAAATGATTGAAGCCCTGGAGGAATTTGACATAGAAAAAATAACAGTCCCCCTAAATGAAATTTACGACACTGGAAAAATCCCCAAAGATATGTCAAAATCAATTTTCATTGCACTTCCAAAGAAGACAGGGGCTATAGAATGCGAACTCCATCGCACAATCAGTTTGATGAGCCATGTAATAAAAATCCTGTTAAGAATAGTCATGATGAGGACAAGGAATAGAATCAAAAGAGAAATAGCAGAAGAACAATGTGGATTTGTGGAAGGGAAAGGAACTATGAATGCCATATACATCCTAAGAACTATCATAGAGAGGTCAATTGAGATGAATAAGGATTTGTATTTATGCTTTGTTGACTACACCAAAGCTTTCGATCGGGTACGACATGATGAATTGATCAACCAACTGGAGAAACTCAGTGTTGATGGAAAAGATCTACGAATAATCAGAAATATGTACTGGGAACAAACAGCTGCACTGAGAATAGAAAACAATGTAAGCTCTTTCCAAAATATCAAAAGAGGAGTCAGACAGGGTTGTGTTTTGTCACCAGATCTGTTTTCACTTTACAGCGAAAACATCATGAGAAACCTAGAAGAAGACCCTGGATTAAAGGTTGGAGGGAAAATGATAAACAACATTCGATATGCAGACGACACCGTGCTAATTGCAGAAAGTGAAAGAGACCTACAAAATCTTGTGAATATACTAGAAATAGAAAGCAAAGGTAAGGGGTTGGAAATAAACAGCAGGAAGACTGAAGTCATGGTGATAGGTAAATAAACATGAAATCCCCTCATGCAAAATAACAGCAAATGGCACAACCTTGACACAGGTTGATAAATTCAAATACCTGGGAACGATCATTTCATCAGACGGCAGATGCACATCAGAAATAGCCAGCAGAATCGGCCAAGCCAAAACAGCATTTCAAGAAGATGACAAGCATTCTTACCAACAAATGCCTATCAATTAACACCAGGAAGAGAGTTCTTGAATGTTGTATAGAACCAATACTGTTGTACGGATGCGAGGCGTGGATAGTCAACAAACAAAGCCAGAACAAGACTGAGGCAGCCGAGATGGGGTTTCTAAGAAGAATATTGAGGGTTCCATGGACAGCAAAGAAAAGAAACGAGACAGTCTTGATGGAGGCAGACACAAGTAGATCACTCATAAGGAAGATTAGGAAAAGACGGGCAACATTTATAGGCCATTTTATGAGGATGGGGGATTTAGAGCACCTGGTCACAAGGGGAAGGCTGGAGGGAAAGAGAGCACCGGGTAGACCCAGGGAGAAAATGCTGGACGGACTTGCAGAGTGGCTGGGGACGAGGAAGGTGGGGGAGATGCTGGGGGCAACAAGAGATAGAGGCACATGGAAGTCCATGATCGCCAACGCCATGCGGCAGGGCACCTGATGATGATGATGATGACTGTTCGTGGAATGGAAATTTGGCATCCGCCCCTTCTCTCTCTCTCACTCTCTCTGTCTCTTTGTCTGTCTGTGTGCCTGTGTCTCCCCCCTCTCTCTCTTTATGTATATATACATACATATGTGTGTGTATGTGTGTGTATCTACACACATATGTATATATATGCACAGAGAGAGGGAGATATCCTGTGTCTCTTTGTGATGGACAAGATTATGTTTTTCAATCTCTGTCGTTCCTTCCATGTTGAATTTAGTTTGGATCTGTGTATGTACATATTTTTTAACAAGTCAGGTAACAAAATCCTTTTAAGAATAATCATGATGAGGACAAGGAACAGAATCAGTAGAAAAAGTAGCAGAAGAACAGTGTGGATTTGTCGAAAGGAAAGGAACTATTAATGCCATATACATCCTAGGAACTATCATAGAGAGGTGAATTGAATTGAATGGGATTTATTTTCATACTTTGTTTTATACTTTGTTGATTATACCAATACTTTCGATCGCGTAAAGCTTAAAGAATTGATCAACCAACTCGAAAGGCTCAATACTGATGGAAAAGATCTGAGAATAATCAGAATATGTATCGGGGACAAACAGCAGAATTAAGAATACAAAACGATATAAGCTTTTCCAAAATATCAAAAGAGGAGTCAGGCAGGATTGTGCTCTGTCATTAATTTTGTTTTCACCTTACAGCGAAACCATCATGAGAAACCTAGAAGAATGCCCTGGAATAAAGGTTGGAGGAAAAACGATAAACAACATTCGTTACACAGATGACACCGTACTAATTGCAGAAACTGAAAGGTGTCGTGCAAAATCTTGTGAACAATTGAAATGGAAAGCAAAATTATAGAGGTGGAACTATGTAGACAGAAGACTGAAGCCATGGTAATCAGTAAAAAACATGAATTCCCCTCATGCAAAATAACAGCAAATGACACAGGTTTGAGACAGGTTGATAAGTTTAAATATCTGGGTACGGTCATTTCTCCAGTCGGCAGATGCACGTCAGAGATAGCCAGCAGAATAGGCTAAAACAAAACAGCATTCAAGAAACGAAAAGCGTTCTTACCAAGGAATGCTTATTAATTAACATCAGGAAGAGTGTTCTTGAATGTTATATAGAACCGATAATATCATACAGTTGTGAGGCGTGGATAGTCAACACGCGAAGTCAGAACAAGATAGAGGCAGCCGAGATGTGCTTTCTAAGAAGAATGTTGAGAGTTCGTGGACAGCAAAGAAAGCAAACAAGACAGTCTTGATAAAGGCAGAGACAAGAAGATCATTGATAAAGAAGATTAGGAAAAAACAAACAACA
Source organism: Monoplex corrugatus (assembly GCA_030674185.1). Taxonomy (NCBI): domain Eukaryota; kingdom Metazoa; phylum Mollusca; class Gastropoda; order Littorinimorpha; family Ranellidae; genus Monoplex; species Monoplex corrugatus. The sequence continues at coordinate 4,568,331 of JAPXFY010000025.1, read as the reverse complement.
TCTATAGACCATTTTATGAGGAAAGGGGAATTGGAGCACCTGGTCACAACAGGGAAGCTGGAGGGAAAGAGAACACCAGGTAGACCCAGGGAGAAAATATTGGACGGAGAGGGTGGAAGAAGTACTTGTGGTGACAAGAGATAGATTCGTGTGGAGGGCCATGATCGCCATCATGCGACAGGGCACATGATGATGTTGATAACACATTGTTAGTTCACACTATGTCAAAATGTTTCTGTGCATAGGAATTTGTTGAAAACATTCAGGTGAATAGACAGTAAGGAAGACAAGCTTAAAGGAATGAGAGATAGAAAAAGGCAGCACAACAGAAAAGAGGAAATTTTTGGCTCAGAATTTCCAGAAGCTGGGGTACTATTGAATATGAATGTGAACTCTGTGAAAGTGAACACACACATGGTTCTGCTGCAGTATGACTGTGGACACAGGTGTAGACAGATGTGACTGGTGACACATCTACATGATGTGTTGTAGTATGACTGTAATAAAACATGACTGTGGACACAGGTGTAGACAGATGTGACCTGGTGACACGTCTACATGATGTGTAGGCGTAAAGACTGTGTTAATTGACGGCCTGTTGTTTGTATGATGTAAACTGACTGGACACATTAAAGATGTGAGGTGCACGTCTACATGATGGTTTGTTGACTGTATTGACTGTGGAACTAGGTGTAGCTGTCTGACCTGGTCGCACGCTACTGATTGTTATTGACTGTAATTAACAAGACTGTGGAACAGTGTAAAGATGTGACTGTACCCATCGTCTGATGTTTGTAGTATGACGTATAAACTATTCTTAGAAGATCTGACTCTTACACTCTTTTTTACCTGCTTGTTTGTAGCTGTGTCTGAATTAACAGAAGCAAAGTGTTGCAACCTTACATAGACCGTTTACATGCTGGGTATTCAAGTCTTTCCTCCTCACCGCTGTTTGTTATGCTGACCTGTTAATCGGTTTTCAAATTAAAAAGAAGTTATTGTCAACTTGCGTTGTTGTTATCAACACTCATCCGATAAGGTTATGACTGCCTAACTTCCTTCTTGACATAACTAGAATTTGCAGCTGAATTGACTCTGAAAGCAAAGCGTATATAACTCTTATTACACTTAGACACAAACAGTGCATTCGTGACGATCTCATGATTTTCAGTTCTTATATATTCAGCTGTACACTCAAGACACACATACACAGTCCTTCATATACACCGTCATCATTCAAGCGTCACTACAGAAACACATGATACCATAAAAGACCAAAATAATCATGGCCAGTGCCATAAGTCTGCACATAAACCCTACGTGTTGGTAAGGTCTTGAGGTTCTGTCCATTTTTTTAGGATCATCGCACTAACATGTATTTCCTTCTGCTGACCTTTTTTTTTTCTTTTTTAATTATCCTGTTATCAACACCAGCTCAATGGTCACAGAAGCCGGCACAGTTTTTACAATACGATGTTGATGATGACGATAAGGATGACAATCATGAAGTTATGGATTCCCACCTGGGACTGATATTATGTAACAGGGCTGTACTCTACGCCTACTATCATATAATATATCTAGCCTGAGAGATACAGACACCTGCAGTTTTAGATTTGAGCAACATCGTTGATGACGCATATCTGAAGTGGATGAGACTCGACTGTGTGGTCCCTGTCTTCCCAGTGAACTCATGGTATGCTCAACGCTGGGCAGAAGCTGGGTGGCGAACCCCCCCCCCCAAAAAAAAAAAAAAGAAAAAAAAAAAAAAAACAAAACAAAACAAAAACAAAACAAAACAACAAAAAAACCAATAACATTTGAAAGCACTTATAAATGTGTTGTATACACTAATGTCTGTCCTTGTATCAATCTATCATTGATATAGAGTCAGGTTCTACCTAACTTATTGATGTGTTCTATACACTATTGTCTGTCCTTGTATCAATCTATCATTGAAATAGAGTCAAGTTCTATCTAACTTATTGATGTGTTCTATACACTATTGTCTGTCCTTGTATCAATCTATCATTGAAATAGAGTCAGGTTCTACCTAACTTATTGATGGGTTCTATACACTATTGTTTGTCCTTGTATCAATCTATCATTGAAATAGAGTCAGGTTCTACCCAACTTATTGATGTGTTCTATACACAATTGTCTGTCCTTGTATCAATCTATCATTAAAACAGTCAGGCAATATTGTGATGAAAGCCATTTCTTCATCAGTGAACTCCCTGCATGCCCGTAAAAATCACCATGAATGGTGTCAACTTGACCAGGAATGACTTCAACCCTTGTTAGTTCATTAGAATAGATAACCTGTGTGGTTGGCAGTAGGCAGTATGTGTGTGTGTATATATATATATATATATTGTGTGTGTGTGTGTGTGTGTGTGTGTGTGTGTGTGTGTGTGTGTGTGTGTGTGTGTGTATCACTGGATGACATGGACCATCAGGTATGTCAGCTCCTTAGTGTCACGCCAAAACTACACTTGACGAAGTGAAGGGAAAAGATGATGATGATAGACGAGAATGAGGATGACAGTGATGATGCTCTGATTGATTGATACAGCGCTGTAGTCCACGCTTTCTCTCCTGATATATCCTGGTGTATGTAAAGGCAAGGGATATAACTCTCTTCATGGCAAGGGAGGTAACTGTTTGTCCAAGTGCTTGTGTGGCAATGATGTCCCTTTTGTATTAATGTTCATGTTTTCTATCAGAAAACAGGAAGATTGTCATTATGGCCTGACTTTCTTGTTTCTGTTCTGATCTTTGTTTTCCTTTCTTTTTCTGCTTCTCTATCTGTCTACTATCTGTCTGTCTGTTTATCTCTTTCTCTGTCTCTGTCTGTCAGTCTCTGTCTCTATCTGTCCCTCACTGTCTCTGTCTATCTGTTTCTCTCTTTTTCTCTCCCTCTCTGTCTCTCCATCTCTGTCTCTGTCTGTTGCTTTGTCTCTGTCTGTCTGTCTGTCTGTCTGTCTCTTTCTCTCTCTCTCTCACACACACATACACTCACACACACACTCTCTCTTTCAATTCCAGTTTTATTGTATGGGTAGCATATCAATGATCAACAATAACTTCATTATGTGAATGGTTATAAACCAGTCTTCTCCCACAAGACAGCGTGTAGTCCTCCAATCGATCAACACAGGAGTCCCCTTCGTTGTGCTGAACAAAAAACTGAAGACGTCCCTGAAACACGTCTGATGGAATCACAACGTACCTCGGACACTTTGTTCCAGAGACGTCTTCATGTTGATGTTGACTTTTGTGTGTGATGTGTGTCACCTGTGAAAACGATGACCTGGTCTTTATCCATCAAAATGCACTGTCTCCTGCGTGCCATCACGGGAAGAGACAACGAGATCCAGCAGCTTCTTGGGCATCCAGTTTTCTCCAGAAGTGTGAAGAGGCTTCTTCTGCTTACCAGATCAAAAACTTTGGTCAAATCGATGAAGGTAAAGTGTACAGAATGTCTCTGTTCCGGGCTCCTCTCCTGTAGCTGCCTTGGTGAGAGGATCATGTCCATGGTAGACCTCTCTGCCCTGAAGCCACACTCATCATCATCATCAAGTGCCCTGCCGCATGGCGTTGGCGATCATGGCCCTCCGTATGTATCTATTCCTTGTTGCCGCAAGCATATCTTCCACCCTCTCTGTCCTCAGCCATCCTGCAAAAGTCCGTCCAATGTTTTCTGCTAGTGTGTGCAGTCTCCTCAATGTCACTTGTGAGAAAGCATTGTCAATGGTACTGAGCAGTGAAATGCCTCTGTAATTATTTCAACTACAGCAGTCTTTCTTTATCTTTACAAGGTGACTATGTTTGCATGTTGTATATCTGGGAGAACTGATCCCTTCTCCCAGCACTGGCAGAGTAGCTCGTGAACGTGGGTCAGAAGCGTTGGTTTTCCACACTGAATCATTGCATCACGTATGTCGTGTTTGCTGGTGCTTGTTATGAGTAGGTGAGTCGTTGACCTTGCTGAGTTCGTCCCCTGTTGGGGAGAGGTCCAACTCACTCATGGTGAGCAAGGTGGGGATACTGGCAAACGCTGACTCAGGGACCACGTTTTCAGTACAGTACAGGTTCTGGTAGTGTTCAGTCCACCTCTCCATCTGCTTGGCACAGTCTTTGATGACTTCGCTGTGCTAGGACTTGAGCCAAACAATCTTGATAATAGCAGGCTGGAAGTCTTTCTTCATCCCTTCATACATGCCTTGCACGTTGGCCATTTCGGCACATGACTAGATGTCTTAATACAGGGTCTGCCTTTAGTCACTTGCACATCACCTTGCCGTATGGTGGACGTTGTTTTTCTGGTTGTTCTCAGGGCATCTGTGTGGTTTTATCTTTCTGATGGATCTCTTTTGTAGGTGACCAGAGCTATTTTTGGCATGACATGGCAGTACTGTAGATGGTGCCATAAAGATATAGCCACCTCTGCTTAATGGTTGTGGCAGCATGTATGTTGAAAGCCTGTTCCTGTTGGTAATTGAGTTCCCTGCAAAGCTCCGTACTGACTGCCTAGCGGTATTGATGCGTGGACATCCTTTAATAACAATAGCAATAATGTTTATTTTTATAGCGCCTATTCCATATAAAAACATGCTCTTAAGCGCTTTACACTTCGCAAAGAAAAAAAAAGCAAATGGTGATAAAAATGTTCACAATTATATACACAATGAGTAAACAACAAACATTAAAGCTATACAAGTAAGAAGACACATAAGAAACCACAAAATATTAAAGTTTAAACACTGACTTATGTCATAAAAAACAACAACAACAGATTTTTCATATGAATAAAGAGGCATACTGTGTTTATATATCCATGCTTGTGTGTGCGTGCGTACGTGTGTGTGTGTGTGGTGGGGGGGGGGGGGCGTGTGTGTACGAGTGTGTGCGTCGCTGTACGCGTCGGTGTTCGCATGTGTGTGTGTTTGTGCACGCCGGCGCGTGCACACATGCATGTGTAAGAATATGTGTGCATGTGTGTGTGCGCGCGCGCGTGTGTGTGTGTGTTTGTGCATGCAATAGTTATACATAAAATTATAATCAATATTATGAATGACAATAAGAACTCATCCATATACAGAAAAAATATAACTTCAGCGCTTAGATTTGATTTTTATCGAGATTTTGCGCTATATAAATATTGTAATTATTATTATTAATTATTATTACAGCAGTAAGACCTTGACAATCAAAATTACCTCATAGATTATAATCTATTCGCATATCATATATCACAATTTACACACGAAAAAGGTTAAGACATTTCTTAAAGTATTTCAGTCCCTTTCCCACTCAATTTCTCCCCTAACCCCTCCTCAGCTATACACAAACATACAGTGATACACACACATGCTCAGTCATGCGCGCGCGCGCGCCACACACACACACACACACACACACACACACACACACACACCTCACACACACACACACTCACACACACACACACCCCATACACATGCAAGCACACACACACACACCTCGCTCTATAGGCCCTGGTACAAAATACAATTATACAGGCAGGAGAAATTAGTCTGATGACAGACTTGCAAACCTAGGCTCATCAGGTTAGATGAGTTTGAAAGAGGTGGGTTTTCAGGTGCTATTTGAAGGTTGAGAAACACTCAGTTTTTCTGAGAGACAATGGTAGAGTTCCATACATTTGGGCCAAAGACAGTGGAAGACTTTTTACCAAAGCTGTCTAGAGAGAAGCGAGGAACAGTCAACAGTGAGGTGTCAGAAGAGTGGAGCGTTCGAGAAGGTTTGTAACTCTGCAGGAGGTTGGCAAGATAGGATGGCATGTTCTCATGATAGATACACTGAAAGCAGAGACTGGCAACTTTATATTGAATCCTAGCCTTTACCGGGAGCCAATAAGTGTTCTAAGCAGAGATTTGCATCTCACGCTTGGGCTTGGGAGAACAAGGCGAACCGCATGGTTCTGTATGCACTGAAGTTTATATAGTTGATTGTCACGGAGACCTGTGAATAGAGAGTTACAATAATCCAGTCTAGATGGTATGAAAGAGACAGCAAGCTTGTTGGCAGCATCAGTGGAAAGAAAGGAGCGAATCTTACCTATTCTGCGTAGCTAATAGTACAGAGTATGGCACAACTGTTTGACATGTGCTTCCATAGACAGTGTTTCATCCCAGGTAGAAGCCAAGATTTCTAACAGTTTGTGAGAAAGATACATCACAACCAGAGATAGAAATGGGGGCATGAGTAACCTGATTGATCTTTGACTTAGTACCAGTAACAACAAGCTCGGTTTTATCATCATTCATCTTCAGCTTGTTTTCACTCATCCACTTGGAAACATACTCTTTGTATCATTTTTGCCTATGTGTGGATCCTGGCAAGTTTCTGCACGCTATGGATGACACGTATCACAGTCGGAATTGTGGAAGCTGTGTGTGAGAAGCACACAAAAGGCCAGTTCTTCTGATGATGATCATGTTCATTCCATGCCAATATCCGGACTTGGCTGTGTCCAGGACACTTTATGGCGAGGGTTTGTCTTGAAGGACGTGTTGGTGATGCAATCTTACAGTAGGAACAGAGCTGTAGCAGTCTCTGGTCGTTGCTGTTCATCTTACCAACGTAAAAATGTCTGAGACAGTCGACCATGTGCTGTGGTCTGATCCACCTCTACATTGATATTCCGACTGTGCATTACTTTAATGTTATTTTGTCGTTATGATTCATTTGTGTTAGTGTAGACCCTCCTTGGGTGAAAACTTTGGGATAACATTAAAAAAATATGTTCCCTTTGCTGAACGTCAATACTACACCTCGACGTAGATAAAAACATCAGTTCTCGTGTTCCCGTGTGTTATTGTTGTTTCTGACAGTGACTGACGTACAGTTACGTCTTGTATTGTTTGTCTTGACCAGTGACTGACGTAATAGTGACCGTACTGTTCTGTTTGTTTCTGACCAGTGACTGACGTATAGTACGTCTGTTTGTTTCTGACCAGTGACTGACGTATAGTACGTCTGTTTGTTTCTGACCAGTGACTGACGTATAGTACGTCTGTTTGTTTCTGACCAGTGACTGACGTATAGTACGTCTGTTTGTTTCTGACCCAGTGACTGACGTATAGTACGTCTGTTTGTTTCTGACCAGTGACTGACGTACAGTACGTCTGTTTGTTTCTGACCAGTGACTGACGTACTAGTACGTCTGTTTGTTTCTGACCAGTGACTGACGTACAGTACGTCTGTTTGTTTCTGACCAGTGACTGACGTATAGTACGTCTGTTTGTTTCTGACCAGTGACTGACGTAAGTACGTCTGTTTGTTTCTGACCAGTGACTGACGTACAGTACGTCTGTTTGTTTCTGACCTGTGACTGACGTACAGTACGTCTGTTTGTTTCTGACCAGTGCTGACGTACAGTACGTCTGTTTGTTTCTGACCGTGACTGACGTATAGTGACGTCTGTTTGTTTCTGACCTGTGACTGACGTACAGTACGTCTGTTTTTTCTGACCTGTGACTGACGTACAGTACGTCTGTTTGTTTCTGACCAGTGACTGAGTACAGTACGTCTGTTTGTTTCTGACCTAGTGACTGACGTAAGTACGTCGTTTGTTTCTGACCTGTGACTGACGTACAGTATCTGTTTGTTTCTGACCAGTGACTGACGTACATACGTCTGTTTGTTTCTGATCAGTGACTCGTTTGGTACTCTCTGGACTTCTCTTCTAGCCGTGACTGACGTTTAGTCCCCTTAGTCGCCATCGAAAACTGCCCGTTTCTCCTTTTGTTTCTGACCAGTGACTGACGTACAGTACGTCTGTTTGTTTCTGACCAGTGACTGACGTACAGTACGTCTGTTTGTTTCTGACCAGTGACTGACGTACAGTACGTCTGTTTGTTTCTGACTGGTGACTGACGTACAGTACGTCTGTTTGTTTCTGACCAGTGACTGACGTATAGTACGTCTGTTTGTTTCTGACCAGTGACTGACGTACAGTACGTCTGTTTGTTTCTGACCAGTGACTGACGTACAGTACGTCTGTTTGTTTTTGACCAGTGACTGACGTACAGTACGTCTGTTTGTTTCTGACCTGTGACTGACGTACAGTACGTCTGTTTGTTTCTGACCAGTGACTGACGTACAGTACGTCTGTTTTGTTTTTGACCAGTGACTGACGTATAGTACGTCTGTTTGTTTCTGACCTGTGACTGACGTACAGTACGTCTGTTTGTTTCTGACCAGTGACTGACGTACAGTACGTCTGTTTGTTTCTGACCAGTGACTGACGTATAGTACGACTGTTTGTTTCTGACCTGTGACTGACGTACAGTACGTCGGTTTGTTTCTGACCAGTGACTGACGTATATTACGTCTGTTTGTTTCTGACCAGTGACTGACGTATCATACGTCTGTTTGTTTCTGATCAGTCATTCTCTGTTTCTGGTCCACTCTCCTGGAACAAACTTCCTCTCTCAGTCCGTCAGCAACCTACTTTTTTCTCCTTCAAGTCCGCTCTCAAAACTCACCTTTTCTCCTCGCATAAAATCCTAACCCCCCTCTGCAGCCTGTCTCCGCTCGGAGGGAATCACATGGTTATAATATATAATTGTATATGCTATGCTCTCTATAATTTTCCATTGCTTTTATTCTTGCTTTTATTGCTTTTATTCTTTCTCCCCATTTATAGCCATGCGTGTGTGTGTGTGTGTGTATGTGTGTGTGTGTGTGTTGCGTGCGTGTGTGTGCGTGCGTGCGTGCGTGCGTGCTTGCGTGTGTGTCTGCTTCAGCGCTTAGATTTGATTTTATCAAGATTTTGCGCTATATAAATATTGTAATTATTATTATTATTAAATCAGTGACTGACGTATAGTACGACTGTTTGTTTCTGACCTGTGACTGACGTATAATACGTCTGTTTGTTTCTGATCAGTGACTGACGTATAGTACGTCTGTTTGTTTCTGATCAGTGACTGACGTATAGTACGTCTGTTTGTTTCTGGCCAGTGACTGACGTACAGTACGTCTGTTTGTTTCTGACCAGTGACTGACGTATAGTACGTCGTTTGTTTCTGACCTGTGACTGACGTATAGTACGTCTGTTTGTTTCTGACCTGTGACTGACGTACAGTACTCTGTTTGTTTCTGGCCAGTGACTGACGTACAGTACGTCTGTTTGTTTCTGACCAGTGACTGACGTACAGTACGTCTGTTTGTTTCTGACCAGTGACTGATGTATAGTACGTCTGTTTGTTTCTGACCTGTGACTGACGTATAGTACGTCTGTTTGTTTCTGACCTGTGACTGACGTAAATCCTACGTCTGTTGCTTTCGACCAGGAATCGACATGTTATAATATAATGTATGTTTGCTTCTATAACCATGCTTATCTGCATATCAGTATGTTTTTTCTTTTCTTACCAGCTGTGCTGAGTTGTAGTTGTTTGTTTGTGACCTGTGGTGCGTGCTGTACGTGCGTGCTTTGTTTCTGCTCAGTGCTGAGATTACAAAATTTTCGTATAAGTATTATTATTATTAATCAGTGATGACGTATAGTACGACTGTTTGTTTCTGACCAGTGACTGACGTATAATACGTCTGTTTGTTTTTGACAGTGACTGACGTATAGTACGTCTGTTTGTTTCTGACCAGTGACTACGTACAGTGCGTCTGTTTGTTTCTGACCAGTGACTGACGTATAGTACGTCTGTTTTCTTTGTGTCACTTCCACACACAACCATTTTGTTCAAACTCGTTTGACAGACTACCAAAAGGGACAGTGATGAACATGGTTGACAGAGAAACTAAACTGACAAATAACTTTCTTACTGAGAAATGGATAAAACATTAGAAGACACAACGTAAGCATAATGTAACGTACGCCCAGTTAACATAAACTAGGAAACTTTTACAAGAATTAAAGCTACACGTACTTTAGCATAGAGATCATCCCTCAGTTTACTTAGAAGTAAATTCAGCCAAATAATGACGTGAACAATTAATTTTCGTAAATTACATATCAACAAAACAGTTTTTTGATTGTCGGGAAATGCGATCATGATTTCCTGCATCACTAACAAATTCATTCCAAAACGATACTGATCTGACGTTCCATTTGCCAACTGCGAGGTGTTTATTGTGTAGTCCTGTGTGTCGTTTTCTGTGATTGAGCTTGACTGTTTTGAACGGTGTGTGTGTGTGTGTGTGTGTGTGTGTGTGTGTGTGTGTGTGTGTGTGTGTGTGTGTGTGTGTTTGTGTGTGTGTGTGTGTGTGTGTGTGTGTGTGTGTGTGTGTGTGTGTGTGTGTGTGTTTGTGTGTGTGTGTTTGTTTCTAGTTGTGAGAAAAACAGACAGACAAACAGACAAAGGTAGACACTGACAAATGGAAAAAGAGATAGATAGCCAGGCAGACAAGTAGACAGGCAGACAGACAGACACACACACACACACACACACACAAACACACACACACACACACACACACACACACACACACATCCACACAGCCATACAGCCACACAGCCATACAGCCACACAGACACAGAAAAAACAGACAGTCATACAGGCAGGCAGAAGAAAAACAGGTATATGGGCAGACAGAAAATCAGGCAGACAGAGAGAGAGAAAAAAACTAAAAAAACAAGCAAGTAGACAGACAAACAGACAAACTCAGATTTAGTCAATCACAGATTCCTTGGCATCAAGTGGAGCAACAAATACCAGACGCCCAGGTCCTACCATGAACTGGTCTCCCCCTATGTACACACTGCTCAGACAATGCAGGTTGCAATGTCTGGGCCATGTGCGTTGGATGAACGATGCACGTATCCCAAAGGAAATCCTCTACGGTGAATTAGTCTTTGGCAAGACATCTGTTGGCTGACCCCAGCTACATGTACAAAGATTTCCACAAGCGTGATGTGAAGGCTCTGTATATCAACACAGACGGATGGGAAGACACAGCAGCTGACTGCAACAGATGGCGCAGTGTGCTCCAGAAACACTGCAGGTCGGGGAAAAAGAAGATCCAGACCTCAGCTGAGGAAAAGCAGCTTGTGTTGTCTGAGTAGTGTGTGCATGATGGTGGAGACCAGCGCATGGTAGGCCCTGAGCATGTGGTATTTTGTCCCTCCACTTGATGCCAACGATGTGGCGAAGGCAGCAAGGTGAAAACTGTTCAGCTTTTGCTCTTGTTTGACATACGTTGTTCATGTTTCTCTGCGATACAGTAGAGTGCTGATGATGCAAGCGTTGTACACTGCCATCTTGGTAGCAGTTGTCAGCTTTGAGTTCTCCCAGACGCAAGCATTCAGTAGGCCCGACTTGCTTCAGCCATGCCAATGCTCTTGTTGATCTTGGCATCAAGGGGACGGATTGTTGCTGATGATGGACCCGAGTATGTGAACTGGTGGACGACATTAAGTTCGTAGTTGTCGATGGTGATGACAGGTGGAGTGTCCACGTCTTGATTCAGAACTTTCGTCTATTTCAGGCTGATGATCTGACCAAACTGTCTCCATGCTTGGGAAAACATGTCCATGAGGCATTGGAGTTGTTAGTCAGTGTCTGAGGTAACAGCAGCAGCAGCGAAGAGAAGGCTTCTGATAATGGCCTCACGTACCTTTGTCTTTGCTTTCAGTCTTGCAATGTTGAAGAGTCGCCTGTCAGATCTGGTGCGTAGATACACTCCTTCCACTGCAGTCCCAAAAGCATGCTTCAGGAGCTTGAAGAAGAAGATGCCAAACAAGGTGGGAGCAAGATCACAGCCATGCTCAACGCCGCTTTTGATGTCAAAGGATTCGGATATGCTGCATTCGCATAGGATGGTTGCCTTCATTTCGTCGTGGAATGAGCTGATCAGGCTGTGCAGCTTTAGGAAGCATCTTATTTTCAGGAGAATGTTGAACAGTCAATCCCCGCTGACCAGGTCAAAGGCCTTGGTGAAGTCGATGAAGTCGATGTAGAGGGTCTTTTGCTGTTCTCTGCATTTCTCCTATAGTTGAGGAAGGGCAAAATCATGTCCACTGTGGAGCGTTCTCATCGTAAGCCGCACTGGGACTCAGGGAAGATGCGCTCAGCTAGATTTTGAAGACGTACCAACACGACTTGGGCCTAGTTTGCCTACGATGTTCAGTATTTCTTACTTGTTTGTTTATCTATCTGTCCCTTTATTTTCCTCAGAAATGGACGACAGACTGGAGTGGCTATGACTAAGAAGATATTTTTTCATGATGTTCATAAGCAGCGGAGGTTGTGTGTAGTACTGATTGGGGGCCTTCTGTGAGAGTGAGGCAAGTTAATCTATCTAGCGCATACACGTATATCGTACATACATATCACATACACAGCATGTATAGACATACACATACTTTCATACACACACGCACACACACACACACACACACACACACACACACACACACACAAACACACACACATACACACACATACACACACACACACACAACACTCACACACACACACACACATACACACACATACACACACACACAAACACCACACACACACATAAACACACACACACATACACACACACACTCACACACACTATACCAAGGCTTTCGATCGGGTACGAATGATGAATTGATCAACCAACTGGAGAGACTCAATGTTGATGGAAAAGATCTACGAATAATCAGGAATATGTATTGGGAACAAACAGCTGCAATGAGAATAGAAAACAATATAAGCTCTTTCCAAAACATCAAAAGAGGAGTCAGACAGGGTTGTGTTTTGTCACCTGATCTGTTTTCACTTTACAGCGAAAACATGAGAAACCTAGAAGAAGACCCTGGGTTAAAGGTTGGAGGGAAAATGATAAACAACATTCGGTACGCAGATGACACCGTGCTAATTGCAGAAAATGGAAGGGACATACAAAACCTTGTGAATATACTAGAAATAGAAAGCAAAGGTAAGGGGTTGGAACTAAACAGCAGGAAGACTGAAGTCATGGTGATCAGCAAAAAACATGAAATCCCCTCATGCAAAAAAACAGCAAATGGCACAACCTTGACACAGGTTAATAAGTTCAAATACCTGGGAACGGTCATTTCATCAGATGGCAGATGCACATCGGAAATAGCTGGCAGAATCGGCCAAGCCAAAACAGCATTCAAGAAGATGACAAGCATTCTTACCAACAAATGCTTATCAAGTAACACCATGAAGAGAGTCCTTGGATGTTATATAGAACCAATATTGTTGTACGGATGCGAGGTGTGGACAGTCAGCAAGCAAAGCCAGAGCAAGATTGAGGCAGCCGAGATGTGGTTTCTCAGAAGAATGTTGAGAGTTCCATGGATAGCAAAGAAAACAAACGAGACAGTCTTGATGGAGGCAGACACAACTAGATCACTCCTAAGGAAGATTAGGAAAAGACAAGCAACATTTGTAGGCCATTTATGAGGAAGGGGGATTTGGAGCACCTGGTCACAACGGGAAAGCTGCAGGGAAAGACAGCACCCGTAGACCCAGGGAGAGAATGCTGGACGGACTTGAAGAGTGGCTGGGAATGAAAAGGGTTTGGGGGAGATGCTAGGGGCAACGAGAGATAGAGATGGTTGGAAGTCCATGGTCGCCAACGACATGCGGCAAGGCACCTGATGATGATGATGATTATCTGGGAGCCTATAATACCACTGACGGAACAGTAATGTGCTATGGCCTTGGCTCAGTAAAGGGGTAGGTGTGCAAGTTGAAGTCCGCTTGTGAAATGATGGTGGACGTGGCCAGGAGATCCCACAATGAGCACAGCAATTTTACGTGGGTGGCCCATGTCGCCTATTCTTTGACACAGTGGACGTTAAGCTTGTTTTTGTGGAATTTACTGTTGGATACATCAAAGGGGACTGCATAGACAGACAGACAGACACACAAACACACACACACACACACATACAAACACACACACATACATACACATACACACGCACACACACATACAAACACACACACAAACACACACACACACACACATTGAAACACAAACACACGCACACGCACAAGCCGGAACGCACAAACACATAAACAAATAAATGAATAAATATGTAAATAAATAAATACGTAAATGAATAATCAAAAACAAAACAAAAAGAAAGAAAAAAGGAAAAGGAAGAGATAAATAAACAAATATATATAATAGATGAAATAGATACATAGATATATAGATAAATAAATGATTAAATAAATGAATATATGAATGCAGAAACAAAACAAATAAACAAGCAAGCAAAGAAAGAAACAGAAAAAAAACAAATAAGTAAACAAATATATAAAAAAAATGATATGAAATCTAATAAACGAATAAATAGATAGATAAAGAAACAAATAGATCAGTCAATAAATAAATAAACAAATAAATAAAACTAAATAAGTCAATAAATAACTAATAAATAAATAAATAAATAAACGAACAAATAAATAAGTATTAACCCACATCCATAACAACGATAAGAACAACAGCAGCAATCTATGTGACAGCCACAACAAAATTATTTGCTTCAATAGTATGTCTTCAACAGTACAGTAAACAATGCAACCAACCAACCAACCAACCAACCAACCAATCAACCAACCAACCAACCAACCAACCCAACCTAACCAATCGTCAACCAACAACAACCAACCAACCAACCAACCAACCAAACCAACCAACCAAACCAACCATAACCAACCAACCAACCAACCAATCACAACTAACCAATCAGTCAACCAACCAACCAACCAACCACCAACCAATCAATCAATCAGTCAATCAATCAATCAACACTGATCAGTTTGTTTATTGTTATTTGGGGCTTAACGTCCACACCCACATAAACTATAGAGCAGATGGAATGCTGTGTAATCATTGAATGATGATCAAAACTTGTCAATGGCTTTTACGTTTTGGAGGATCTGATGCAGAAGACCAATCCACTCATGATCTTTAGGAATTCCTTTCTGAACCTCTGGCCTGTCAGGCAGTACAGATAGAAGTTCATGGAGTAATTCATAAAACGGAGAGTTGAACAAACAGCGCTTAGAAAGTAAAACAAGGACACTTTCTGATTATCAGGTGGTCCATAGTTTATCATTACTTCAAAAACGGCGACGTGAGGTAATGTGGTGACTAAGAAGGACACAGACACAACGAGAGCTGTCAGAGTGATAGAGTTCATTTTTCTCTCTCTGTGTCTCTGCTGTGTGTCTGTGGCAGTCAACTGGTCACCAGCTTCCTTCACTGACGTTCTTAACTTCACCACCAGCACAATGTTACCGATCATCAGACAGATGAAAGGCAGCAAAGAATGATAGAAACAGGTTGATTATAATTAACATTTCCCCATACATACTGATGTATTCCTTAGAAACACAATTCCCATCTTCAGCTTCTATCCCATACAGATAGTGAGAGCAAACCAAGCTGACAAAGATAACAACGCCCACAATGACGGCCCAGGATGTCTTTGCTGTACACAGCACGTTCACACGATGTGGCCACACCACAGACATGGCCCTGTGTGTCACCATCACCACCACAAGCCAGGCAGAACAGACACAGGATACATTTCTATGAAAAAACTCATCTTACACATAGCGGCATGAAAATACATCTTATGAAATTTCCTAATTTCTTCGACCACTAAAAGAAAGGACTGCTAGGTTAAAACAGAGATCAGTCACAGCCAGACACAGGAAATAACGGTCCAAGGCAGAACGGTTGGCATGAAATCTACAAACTATGATGATAGTCATCACATTGCCGAACACACCAGGATGAGAATGATGGGCAGAGAGATAATCGTGATCCAACTGCTATCTCAAATAATCGCAATACATAATTATCTTCAGTGATGTCTGCTAATAAAGCTGTATTGCCTGTCGTGATACTGGTCACAGTCATCATCATGTATGTCACATTTCTTACAGAGGATGTAGAATCCCCTGTCATGATATCAGACACAGTCATCATCAAGTGTGTTACATTTCTCTGATCCATGGTCCTGGACACATAAACCAGCTACCTGGTCTGTCTGAAATCAGCAATGAAAGGGAAACCTCTGGAAATACGTTAGTGATTATTTCTGAATCCCGTAGCAAACCCAGATGTGTGAACATCAGTGGCTGACTTAGCTCAGGGCTAATTTATTACCACACACATCTCAGGATATGACTGTACTTAGCTCAGGGGTAATATTACCACAACATCTCAGGATATGACTTGACTTAGTTCAGGGCTAATTTATTGCCACACACATCTCAGGATATGAACTGTCTCAGTTCACGGCAAATTTATTGCCACACACATCCAGGATATGACTATAGTTAGCTAATCCATCTGTTCTTGGATATGATTCTAACTCAGGCTATTTAGCCACACAACACTCCAGGATATGATTGTTTAGTTCACTAATTATTGAACCGGATATATGTTTAGTGCCATACATTGAAACACAAATCTTGATCAAACTCTCAGTTCAGTGCAATTATTGCAAACACATGCGAGAATACAAGTAGTCAACCATGTCTGACAATCTGTTATAGAATACCAAGCGTATCAACCACACTGAACAACTGACCAGAAGAAGAATACCTAGTGATCAACCACAGTTGCTGACTAATTGTTTAAGTGCCAAGAATGAAAAACAAATCTTGACATCATAACCAGCTCAGTTTCATTCATTCTGAAAATACATGAAGAATACCAAGGTAGTCAACCAATTCTGACAATCTATAAGAATACCAAGGTAGTCAACCAGTTCTGACAATCTATAAGAATACCAAGGTAGTCAACCATTCTGACAATCTATAAGAATACCAAGGTAGTCAACCAGTTCTGACAATCTATAAGTAATACCAGTAGTCAACCATTCTGACAATCTATAAGAATACCAAGTAGTCAACCAGTTCTGACAATCTATAAGAATACCAAGGTAGTCAACCATTCTGACAATCTATAAGAATACCAAGGTAGTCAACCAATTCTGACAATCTATAAGAATACCAAGGTAGTCAACCAATTCTGACAATCTATAAGAATACCAAGGTAGTCAACAGTTCTGACAATCTATAAGAATACCAAGGTAGTCAACCAATTCTGACAATCTATAAGAATACCAAGGTAGTCAACCAGTTCTGACAATCTATAAGAATACCAAGGCAGTCAACCATTCTGACAATCTATAAGATACCAAGGTAGTCAACCAATTCTGACAATCTATAAGAATACCAAGGTAGTCAACCAGTTCTGACAATCTATAAGAATACCAAGGAGTCAACCAATTCTGACAATCTATAAGAATACCAAGGTAGTCAACCAGTTCTGACAATCTATAAGAATACCAAGGCAGTCAACCAGTTCTGACAATCTATAAGAATACCAAGGTAGTCAAGCCAGTTCTGACAATCTATAAGAATGCGAAGAGTAACCAATTCTGACAATCTATAAGAATACCAAGGAGTCAACCAATTCTGACAATCTATAAGAATACCAAGGTAGTCAACCAGTTCTGACAATCTATAAGAATACCAAGGCAGTCAACCAATTCTGACAATCTATAAGAATTCCAACCAAGTAGTAGTCAACCAGTTCTGACAATCTATAAGAATACCAAGGTAGTCAACCAATTCTGACAATCTATAAGAATACCAAGGTAGTCAACCATTCTGACAATCTATAAGAATACCAAGGTAGTCAACCAATTCTGACAATCTATAAGAATACCAAGGTAGTCAACCAGTTCTGACAATCTATAAGAATACCAAGGTAGTCAACCATTCTGACAATCTATAAGAATACCAAGGTAGTCAACCATTCTGACAATCTTTCATTTTCAATGGAAAAATACTATTTGCAAAAAATGTCTAGTAATAAAGAGAACAAGACAGACTATGTGCATGTGCCTGTGCATGCATGTGGACTAAATGCAATGGGTGTGTGAGCATACCTATGTATGTGCGCGTACCTCTGTGTGTATACGTACGTGTATATATATATATATATATATATATTATATATATATATATATATATATGTGTGTGTGTTTGTGTATGTGTGTGTGTGTATCTGAGTCTCTGTCTTGTGTGCGTGCGTGCACGTGTGCGTGCGCTGCGCGCGCGCGCGCGTGCGTGTGTGTGTCAGTTTTGTGTGTGTTTGTCTGTGTGTGTATCTGTGTCTCTCTCTGTCTCTCTCTTTCTGTCTGTGTCTGTCTGTGTTTGTCTGTCTGTCTGTCTCCTTCTCTCTCTCTCTTTCGTATGAATGTGTGTTGTGTTTATGTGTGTGAGTGTGTGCGCGCGCGCGCGCTCGCGCGCGTGTTTGTGTGTGTGTGTGTGTGTATGTGTGTGTGTGTGTGTGTGTTGTGTGTGTGTGTGGTGTACATAAGCTTCTGTCGCATGTATTTGGACATAGATGTTTGTACATGGGTGTTATTTCTTAGAAAGAAAGACAATATAGACTTACTCAGACCATCTTGATGTTCTTTTCTATTGGTTCTCTTTCTGGTTCTGGACTGTCTGTGACGTCAAAATGCCGTCAGGTATATCAAGTCTTTCGCTTTTATACAAGCACAACACAGACACGTCATCAGCTGATAATTTTTTCAAGAATAAGCTGAAATTCCATAGATCCAAAAAATATTAAGTATGGTGTGGTTTTTACATCTGTATGTTAGTATGAGAACATTAGTGAGATTTTTGTGTGAAATCAGTCCTATATAATCATAATACTGGGTTGACAGTGAAGACCTTTTCCTCCGCGTTGTCTCTTCTATCAATAGTTTATGCGTTGATAATTCAGAAAAATGCAAATTAAAAAAACAAACAAATTTACACCAGAAAATGTTCACGTCGTGTTTGGCGTCATTTACGTGTGTATATTCACGTATGATGTAACATAGGTAATGACTTAATATGGATGTATTTCCATGATAAACTCAGACCTGTACAAGCATGTGCCTTTAATGTCATCGTTTCATGCATATGCAACACATACACACATGACACACATAGCACCACTACACACACACACACACACACACACACACACACACACACACACACACACACACACACACACACACACACACACATCTTACGAGTAAAGGGGAATTAGAGCACCTGGTCACACCAGGAAAGCTGGAGGGACAGAGAACACCAGGGAGACCCAGGGAGAAAATATTGGACGGACTTGCAGGGTGGCTGAGGACAGAGAGGGTGGAAGATTGCTTGCAGCCGCAAGAGACAGATGCATATGGAGGGCCGTGATCGCAAACGCCATGCGGCAAGGCACATGATGATGATGATGAACCTGCATCTTTGATATTCTGACTAACATCCAGACACTTAACTCTCTCTGGATGATGTCCCTTCAAAAGAGAAAACGAGAACATTATTAAAGAAAAGAAAATTGTCGTCATTTTTTTCACTGTCAACATTACGTGTCATTGTGTGCGTTTGCTGCAGATGTTGAAAATGACCAGTTTATTAAACCAGTCTTGGTGACATCTCTGTCTGATGACAATGTACATGTATTGTGTAGACTGGAGGGGACACTGTTTTCTTCTTCTTGTTGGGCCTTTGTTCTGAAGAAAACAAACAAACAATATTAACATGTCTAAGCTAATTACGATCAATGTATTATTAACATTTGTTATCATTGTTCACCAATATGCAATACATCTTTTTCTTTTTTTATACATGTATTGTTTTTTGCTGCTCCGTGTTCTGTAGCCTTGTGGGTGTCTCAGGAGAGACAAAGGGTAAGGGAGAAAATCCTAACAGAAATGTGCCACTGGTTTCTGGTTATCTAGGAGAGACAAAGGGTAAGGGAGAAAATCCTAACAGAAAAGTACCACTGGTTTCTGGTTATCTCAGGAGAGACAAAGAGTAAGGGAGAAAACCCTAACAGAAAAGTACCACTGGTTTCTGGTTATCTAGGAGAGACCATGGTAAGGGAGAAAATCCTAACAGAAAAGTACCACTGGTTTATGGTTATCTCAGGAGAGACAAAGGGTAAGGGAGTAAATCTGACAGAAAATCATCTCCACTGCTTGTGGTTATGTACAAATTGGAACGACAAAGGCTGGGGGAAGTCGTGCGAAAATACGATGAGAAGGCAACGGAAACACCATCGTATTCCCAAGAATAAACATGGCCAATGCAAGAAACGGACGGGAAAGACATAAATGGGGCTCCGATGAGCACCTTCATCTGGTAGGGACATCATGCTGTGGGGTGCGTGCGTGCTGGTGCGTGCGTGCGTGGTGGTGGTGGTGCGTGTTGTGTGTGTGTTTCAGCGCTTAGATTTGATTTTATCAAGATTTTGCGTAATATGAATATTATAATTAATATTATTATTATTATTATTATAAAACAAACAAAAACAGTCTTGACGGAGGCAGACAGAGGAAGATCATTAACGAAGAAGATTAGGAAAAGATACACAACATTCATAGGACATTTAATGAGGCAAGGAAAAATAGAGCACCTAGTCACAACAGGAAAGCTGGAGGGAAAACGAGCACCAGTTAGATCCAGGGAGAAATAAATATTGGACGGACTTGCAGACTGGCTGAGGACAGAGAGTGTGGGAGATGTACTTGCAACGACAAGGGATAGATTCATATGGAGGGCCATGATCACAAACGCCATGCAGCAGGGCACATGATGATGATGATGATAATGTTTTATAGCACTCATGTGTCACTGCCCCTATGGCGCTCACTTGGACTGTCCAACACACCTCCATGCCCACTCAAGCTGAGGTCACCATTGATTTTTCACCGTGCTATGATGGGGAGAAGGGGGATGATAGTGATGAAGTTATGGAGTTCTGTTTCAGACCGAGATGTGTAACAGAACTGTACTCTATACTTACTTTTGGCGTCAACCAGCTCTGAGAGATAAGACACCTGCATAGTTGGTAAAAAAATTAACCCTTTGACTCCCTCAACCTATCCACCACCTGCAAAAACTTAACACTTCGACTCCCTCACCCTATCCACCAGCTTCCTGGGTTAAGTTTTTGTTTTGCTATCACTGATGACGATGCAGAATGCTGGTGGATAAGGTGAGGGAGCCAAAGGGTTAAACAATGGCAAGGTAGGAAGATGGAAAAACCCTGGGACATAGGCACACAGCACACCAGCCAGGTGCAGCCCAGCCACCAGATGTAGACAGAATGAAGGGCCCTTCTTTGCCCTGTGTCCAGCCATCCTCTGTACTGGACAGCCCAGCCACCAGATGTAGACAGAATGAAGGGCCTTCTTTGCCTTGTGTCCAGCCATCCTCTGTACTGGACAGCCCAGCCACCAGATGTAGACAGAATGAAGGGCCCTTCTTTGCCTTGTGTCCAGCCATCCTCTGTACTGGACAGCCCAGCCACTGCCAGCTGAACCACCCTCACTTCAGTACAAACACTATGGAGTCTGAAGCTCACAGTGTTGTTTTACCAAAATGTCAAGGAATGTCCATTCAATTGCAAAGGTGATCCGACACGATGCTCCAGACACAGCCTATTTTAATTTATGTATAACAAAACATTTCGTCAATAAATATCACACACAAACCTTTCGCCAAGAAGCATCACACACCATTAAACGACCAATAAACATATTTTCTGAACTTGTACTGTCTTTGAACCATCCAGTTTTTCTCTGTAGCATCAGTCCATTAGTCCACATGTTGTGGTCACAGTTATATAGTGAACTGTTCAGTGTTGTGGTCACAGTTATAGTCAACTATTCAATGTTGTGGTAACAGTTATATAGTTAACTGTTCAGTGTTGTGGTCACAGTTATATAGTCAACTGTTCAGTGTTGTGGTCACAGTTATATAGTTAACTGTTCTGTGTTGTGGTCACAGTCACATAGTGAACTGTTCAGTGTTGTGGTCACAGTTATATAGTCAACTATTCAATGTTGTGGTAACAGTTATATAGTTAACTGTTCAGTGTTGTGGTCACAGTTATATAGTCAACTGTTCAATGTTGTGGTCACAGTTATATAGTGAACTGTTCAGTGTTGTGGTCACAGTCACATAGTGAACTGTTCAGTGTTGTGGTCACAGTTTATAGTAAGTTCATATTATTCATATGTCTGTTGTGGTTAACAGTTATATAGTTAACTGTTCAGTGTTGTGGTCACAGTTATATAGTTGAGACTGTTCAGTGTTGTGGTCACAGTTATATAGTAACTGTTCAGTGTTGTGGTCACAGTTATATAGTGAACTGTTCAGTGTTGTGGTCACAGTTATATAGTGAACTGTTCTGTTGTGGTCACAGTTATATAGTGAACTGTTCAGTGTTGTGTCACAGTTATATAGTGAACTGTTCAGTGTTGTGGTCACAGTTATATAGTGAACTGTTCGTGTTGTGGTCACAGTTATATAGTGAACTGTTCAGTGTTGTGTCACAGTTTATAGTGCAACTGTTCAGTGTTGTGGTCACAGTTATATAGTCAACTGTTCAGTGTTTGGTCACAGTTATATAGTACAACTGTTCATGTTGTGGTCACAGTTATATAGTCAATGTTCAGCTGTTGTGGTCACAGTTATTATACTGTATGTTGGGGCAATTATATAGTCAACTGTTCAGTGTTGTGTCACAGTTATATAGTCAACTGTTGAATTTTGTGTCACAGTATATGTCACTGTTCATGTTGTATCACAGTTATATAGTCAACTGTTCATTAGTTTCATGAAACATTTCTGTTCATTTATGCTGCAGGTTTCTGCTGTCAACAACAGACACACATTACAGACGTAATTTATGGCATTCGTCAGCCTGTGTACGTCAGTTTTCTGCCTAGTATTATAAATCATTTTAATCTTGTTTCTTTATAGGAAATGTAACGTCACTGTTGTGAGGCAGGTGGATGATTTATACTGTGCTAGGTCTGGACTGAATACTGACGGTAAACATCAGCGTATGTTAGCAGTAACTGTGCAACATAAGCACGTACGCACCGACAGTGCATAAGTGTAATCGACACAGCACGCAAAAACACATTAGCAACATGCACACATACGCACCACGTACAGCGGAGCGGCTCGCACACACACAGCACACACACACACACACATACACACACACACACACACACACACACACACACACACACACACATATATTATATATATAATATATATATACATATACACATACACACACATACACAACACACTGAGACACTGACGCACAACACACGCACACACATACACGCCTCACACACACACACACACACACACACACACACACACACACACACACCACAAAAAACCCACATGAGACACACACGCGCGCGCATGCAGTCGTGCACAGAGAAGAATAGAGAGAATTGCATTTGTCTATGAAGAAATATTAACGTGAATGTGTGTGTGTATGTGTGTGTGTTCTCTCTCTCTCTGTGTGTGTGTGTGTGTGTGTGTGTGTGTGTGTGTGTGTGTGTGTGTGTGTGTGTGTGTGTGTGTGTCCGTCTGTCTGTGTTTGTCTGTGTCTCTATGTGTTTGTGTCTGTATGTCGGGTGTGAGGAGAGAGAGAGAGAGAGAGAGAGAGAGAGAGAGAGAGAGAGAGTGGCTCTGTGTGTGAGTATGTTTGTGTGTGTGTATGTGGGTGTGTGTGTGTGTCTGTGTGTGTTTGTGTGTGTGTTTGTGTATATGTGTTGCATATGTGTTTGTAGGTGTGTGCGCACACGTATACGTGTAAGTGGATAGTCTACTGATTTAAAATACGTTCTTGTGTATATATCTGATGGTGTTTTCAAGTGTAATGACGATAATATTAATAAGGCGCCAAAGTGTACATCCGTGGGTGTTCGTTCATTCTTACATTTAACGTTTTTTCATTCCAAGTGATAGTGGGGAGAAATAAAAACATTTAGTTGGGGATGAGGGTAGGGGATAGAGACAGACATTGCATAAAAGGAAGAGACAAGGACACGAAAAGAGACGTGGGTTTGTGGACAGATGAAGTTGAACAGTAACAGTAACAAGGAAGGGACATTCTCACTGACATACAAATTTTGTAAATGTTGAAATAATGCATGAACATGGTTGTATACCGATGATTTTGAGTATAACAACTAACACACCTTAATTTCTTGTTATTACTATATAATGTGTTTCAAAATATTGTGTGTGTGCGTGTATGTGTGAACTGTTTTGGTTAAAATTAATGAAACAGTGAAACAAACAGTGATACCTTGTCAATTGTTCACTGAAATAAACTTAACATGTTACAATATTTTACTTTCAGAACATTTAGTCAAAGATGAAAATAAACAGCAACAATAATTAGAAATGATATAGGAAAGACAATTTCTTTGTGTTTGTATCACACACCTTTCATTGAAATCTTCATCAAATCGAATCAACAATGTTAACGCTAGCGAGCTGTGAATTTCTTTCCCTCACGCGCAGGCATGCATGTTTATTGATTTTTCAGAATTATGTATAATTGTCTTAGCTGCTCTATCAACTACTTTATTGCCCTGAAGACCAAGTGACAAGGCTCCAAGAAGAAACTAATGTCCATGTCTTAAACAGTGGTAAACGATTTGCCTCAATAACTACATCAGGTCTTGTTTCTGTATCAAAAGACTGTAAGGCATGTAGTACAGATTTTGTATCAACAAAAAGCTGCTGTGAAGAACACAGGCTGAAAGTTTATTAGATATCACAATGCTTGTGTGATAGCGAAGAGTTCACCCCAATAGACCATTCTACTTTAAATATGGCAATTAGAATACTGCTCCTGTATTATTCTGTTCTACAATCGATCCATCTGTAAAAATATGCAGATGATTACAGAATTTTAATGGATGTCGTCTCTTGATGCAGTTATCGTAATGTTGACGTTTTCATCTTTTTAGTGCCTGCATGATGAACATGCATTAATATTTGTATTCAACGGTTTCTTTTTTAAACACCATTGTTATAAATTAGACCTAACTGTCAATGCTAGGGGTGTCTTCTTAGGTTATGTGCGAAAAAACATTGATATGTGTACTTAGTGTTCTTTCCTGTAGTTCTAATGGCAAGTTTACATGATGCTAACTCATGACATTCGTTCAGAGGCAGAATTCCAACACATGTATACTTTTAGTGATTAGATGTATGATGTGGTACACCCAGTGCATTGTTAGCACTTTGCAGTCTACTGTTATAAGTTTTCTCCAGTAAATATTGAGGTCAGTGCAGAACACATCTTGTACATAGGATAATTCAGATGTTGAGGAACCTGCTTATCATCGTCAGGAAGTTTATGGTGGGTGTAAATTGTCTGTGTATGTACACACGTGTAGCAGTAATTGTGTACACATGTATGAGCATACACAGCTATGTACGCCTGTCAGACAAAACATATCGTGAACTGTCTGATATATCTTGTGTTTATCAGGCTTTTATCGTTTTATTCTGATCAGTGATCCATATCAACGTTGTCATGCTTTCTTGTTCATTATCACTATCATTTTTTGTTGTTCTCTTTTCATTGTAAAATGTTGACAAGGTTCACACTTTATATCCGGCAAAGTACATGGTCACAATACACAAAGTACGGACTATATATCCAGCACAGTACATGGTCAAATGCACGAAGTACAGACTATATATCCAGCACAGTACATGGCCACAATACACAAAGTACAGACTATATATCCAGCACAGTACATGGTCACAATACACAAAGTACACACTATATATCCAGCACAGTACATGGTCACAATGCACAAAGTACAGACTATATATCCAGCACAGTGCATGGTCACAATGCACAAAGTACAGACTATATATCCAGCACAGTACATGATCACAATGCACAAAGTACAGACTATATATCCAGCACAGTACATGGTCACAATACACAAAGTACAGACTATATATCCAGCACAGTACATGGTCACAATGCACAAAGTACAGACTATGTATCCAGCACAGTACATGGTCACAATACACAAAGTACAGACTATATATTCAGCACAGTACATGGTCACAATACACAAAGTTCAGACTATATATTCAGCACAGTACATGGTCACAATACACAAAGTACAGACTATATATCCAGTACAGTACATGGTCACAATGTACAAAGTACAGACTATATATCCAGCACAGTACATGATCACAATGCACAAAGTACAGACTATATATCCAGCACAGTACATGGTCACAATACACAAAGTACAGACTATATATATCCAGCACAGTACATGGTCACAATGCACAAAGTACAGACTATGTATCCAGCACAGTACATGGTCACAATACACAAAGTACACACTATATATCCAGCACAGTACATGGTCACAATGCACAAAGTACAGACTATATATCCAGCACAGTACATGGTCACAATACACAAAGTACAGACTATATATCCAGCACGGTACATGGTCACAATACACAAAGTACAGACTATATATCCAACACAGTACATGGTCACAATGCACAAAGCACAGACTATGTATCCAACACAGTACATGGTCACAATGCACAAAGTACAGACTATATATCCAACACAGTACATGGTCACAATGCACAAAGTACAGACTATATATCCAACACAGTACATGGTCACAATGCACAATGTACAGACTATATATCCAACACAGTACATGGTCACAATGCACAAGGTCCAGATAAATATGGTCCATTATGTAGACTGCAGTAGATGACAACATAAACATGGTGAAGATCTTACATCTCACTTGTTGATTATGTTCTGATTACACACACGTTTCAGTCATTAACGTTTAGTTGATGCGTGTGTGTGTGTGTGTATGTGTGTGTGTGTGTGTGTGTGTGTGTGTGTGTGTGTGTGTGTGTGTGTGTGTGTGTTGTGTTTCTTTAGAAAGTTTCACCATGCTTTAAGAAGACATTAGTAATACAACTTGCTTACCGACAAGCTTCAATATAATAAACAACTGACTTGTGTAAAGAAATCGTCACCACAAACACACTGTAATCCAGAGTCTGTGGGTGTGGGTGTATTTTTAAGCGTACGTCAGTGGCAGCAGCTAAACGGAGCACTTTTCTTTGCCTTGTTTGATTTCTTTTTCTCCTTTGCAAATGCTTAATATGTCTTTCTTCAATGATCCTTGGTTTTTCTTTGGTTTCTTTCTCTCTGGTTGCTATTTTACTGCATCCTTTCCAAACACATTCCTGCTTATGGCATGGTGTGCAAATTTCAAACATGATCAGTTGTACAGTGTAGTATATTTTCTGTGGAATGGGTGATTTGTCACTTTCTCTGTCTCTGTGTCTCTCTCTATCTGTCTGTCTCTTTCTCTCTCTTTCTCTTTCTCTGTATGTGTCTCTCTCTGTCGCTCTCTTTCTGTCTCTGTCTCTCTCTCTCTCTCTCTCTCTCTCTCTCTCTCTCTCTCTCTATCTATCTATCTATCTATCTCTATTTTACTTCTGTCTACGTCTCTCACTCTACCTACCTCCTCCATCCCTCCCTCCCTCCCTCCCTCCTCTCTCTCTCTCTCTCTCCCTCCTCTGTGTCTGATGTACAATTTCACGTTCTTTCAATCTGTCTCTTTCCCTCCCTGTTTATTTTTGTTTAGATGTGTGTATGTATTGTGTTCTGTCCCCACGGTGCATGCAAATTAATGATTCTGCATGTAAGGATTTGTTGAAAGCAGTCAGGTGAATAAACCAGCAAGAAAGACAAGCTGAAAGGAAGAGGGGATAAAAAAACAGAAACAAACAGAGTGACAGATTAAAAAGATTTAATTAATTTTTGGCACCGAATTTCCAGAACTAGGAAATACTATTGAATGTGAATGAGAACTTTGTGAACATGAACACACACATGGTTCTACTGTAGAATGACTGTAATAAAACATGACTGTGGACACATGTGTAGACAGATGTGACCTGGTGACACGTCTACATGATGTGTTGTAGTATGACTGTAATAAAACATGAATGTGGACACAGGCGCAGACAGATGTGACCTGGTGACACGTCTACATGATGTGTTGTAGTATGACTGTAATAAAACATGAATGTGGACACAGGTGTAGACAGATGTGACCTGGTGACACGTCTACATGGTGTGTTACAGTGTGCTGGTTATGTAGGCCTGTTGTCTGAATTTACACACTGACAGCAAAGTGTAGCAACATTCCAGTCAGCACACAAGTTTGACTCTGGCTGGGAAACTATGTGCAAGCTGTCTCCAGTCCACCCAGCTGTGATTGGTATCTGACCCTGTTAAGGATTGTGGAAGGTAAAGCTTGGAGAGGAAGAGAGAGATGGGACCTGCCCTCAAACAGTTGACGTGAATGTAGTGAGGTGTCTACCACATCACTCACCCATGATTCAGTTGTTGCGAGGCAGCCTTTCCTTTTTTTTATAACTAGTTATGTTGGCATTGTGTCTGAATTTAGACACTGAAAGCAAAGCGTATAATTCTTGTTGTGAATTCCTGCCTTGACTGGGAACCAGTGCAGTAGTTGGCTGGATCTACATGGATGTGTTGCAGAGTGCTGGCTACAGTGATGTCCGTGCTTTGTCACACGTCATGTAGACAGTCAGATAGCAGCTGGTGCCTTCACCACACTGACACCGACTTTTCGCTTTTAAATTTCTCAGGACAGCGTCACCTGACTCAAGAAATTCCACAAGTACTAACACTGCAGTTACCATGTGATGGACACAGGATCCAACATAATCATGGCCAGTGCCATAAGTCTGCACATAAACCTTACGTATTGGCAAGGTCTTGAGGTTCTATCAATTTCTGTTTGTTTTGTTTATAATAATATAATAATTACAATATTTATATAGCGCAAAATCTTGATAAAATCAAATCTAAGCGCTGAAGCAGACACACACGCAAGCACGCACGCACACACACGCACGCACACACACACACACACACACACACACACACACACACACACACACACTCACACACACGCATGGCTATAAATGGGGAGAAAGAATAAAAGCAATAAAAGCAAGAATAAAAGCAATGGAAAATTATAGAGAGCATAGCATATACAATTATATATTATAACCATGTGATTCCCCTCCGAGCGGAGACAGGCTGCAGAGGTGGGGGGGGGGGGGGGGTTGAGTGAGGTTAGGATTTTATGCGGAGGAGAAAAGGTGAGTTTTGAGAGCGGACTTGAAGGAGACAAAAGTAGGTTGCTGACGGACTGAGAGAGGAAGTTTGTTCCAGGAGAGTGGACCAGAGACAGAGAAGGCTCGTGGACCATAGGTATTGAGCTTAGTGCGTGGAAAGCGAAAAGTCAGAGGATCGGAGGCAGAGCGGAGGGTACATGAGGGAACATAGATCTCAAGTAGGCTTGACAGGTAATCGGGGGCTGCGTTATTGAGGCTTTTGTAGCACATGGTGTCTAGTTTGTACTGTATGCGCTTTGATACAGGGAGCCAGTGAAGTTGTGCCAGGAGAGGAGATATGTGGTCAGCTTTTTTCTTTTTGAGTACAAGGCGTACAGCATTGTTTTGAATGCGCTGTAAGATGTGAATGGTGGAGGCAGGAAGACCAGACAGGAGTGAATTGCAATAGTCAATGCGAGACATTATGAAGGAGACAACGAGTTTTGCAGTTGTTTCGACAGAGAGATACTTCCTGATCAGCCTTATACGATGGAGATGATAGTAGCAAGATCTGGCAGTTTGAGAAACAAAGTTGTTCATGGAGAGGGTAGAGTCAATGCAGACACCAAGGTTTTTAGCTGAATCAGAAATTGGGACTGATGTGTTACATAATGGGAGAGAAAGAGGAGGCAGCTGAGAAAGTTTCTGATGGGTGCCAATGAGGATAGCTTCTGTCTTGTCGTCATTAAGCTGAAGTTTGTTGAACGTCATCCAGTTCTTAATGTCCGAGTAACACTCAGTGGTGCGAGTCAACAGGCGCTGTATATTATCAGGTGAATCACTGTCTTGAAGTTGGGTGTCATCAGCATAGAAGTGGTGTTTTATAGAGTGAAAAGAACAGGGCCAAGGACAGATCCTTGTGGAACACCACAGGTCAGGTATGCAGGTTGAGAGTAAGTGCCATTGATGAGAACAGTTTGTTTTCTGTTTGATAAATACGAAGTGAAAAAGGAGAGAGCAGTGTCAGAGATGCCAAAAGTATGATGAAGTCTAGAAAGGAGAATACCATGGTCAATGGTATCGAAGGCTGTAGACAGATCAAGGAGTGGTAGGAGAGAGACTTTGCCAGTATCAGTTGCAAGGAGGAGATTGTTGAGAATGTGTAGTAGGGCAGTTTCAGTGTATGGCACTGAGAATTATCACATTTACATATATTTCCTTTGTAGTCACCTTTTTCTTTCTTGCTTGCTTTTGTTTATTTTTTTGTTGTTGTTGTTTTTGATTATCCTGTTTTCTAAACCACCTTAATGGCCACATAAAGTGGCGCAGTTTTTACAATACGATGTTGATGATGACGATGAGGATTAGAATTATTATGCTATGGATTTCCGCCCAGGTTTGAGACTACGTGACAGGGCTGCACTCTATGCTTACTGTCATAATATATTCAGGCCATAGAGATACAGACACCTGCAGTTTTAGACGATTTGAGCAACGTCCTCATTGACGCACATCTGCAGTAGATGAGACTTGACTGTGTGGTTCCAGTCCTCCCACTGAACCCATAGTACGTTCAGCTCTGAGTAGGAGCAGGTTAGAGCTGAAAAACCCACACTTATTTTTTAGGGCACTGATGGGGATTCGAACCCACAATCTTCTAGTCGACAATCGGTTGCACTGGACACTATACCACGGAACTGGTGGTTCTACCCAACTTATTGATGGGTTCAATACGCTATTGTCTGTCCTTGTATCTATCACTGAAATAGAGTCATGTTCTACCAATTGATGTGCTCTATACACTATTGTCTGTCCTTGTATCAATGTATCATTGAAATAGAGTCAGACAATATTGTGGTGAAAGCCATTTTTTTCATCAGTGAACTCCCTGCATGCCCGTAAAAATCACCATGAATGGTGTCAACTTGACCAGGAATGACTTCAACCCTTGTTAGTTCACTAGAATAGATGACCTGTGTGACTGGCAGTAGGCAGTTTTGTGTGTGTGTGTGTGTGTGTGTGTGTGTGTGTGTGTGTGTGTGTGTGTGTGTATGTTGTGTGTGTGTGTGTGAGTGAGTGTGAGTGTGTGTATGTGTGTGTATATGTGTGTTTGTGTGTGTGTATGTGTGTGTATATGTGTCTGTTTGTGTGTGTGTATGTATATATGTGTGAGTGTGTGTGTATGTATGTGTGTGTGTATGTATGTGTATGTGTGTGTGTGTGTGTGTGTATGTGTGTGTGTGTGTGTGTGTGTGTGTGTGTGTGTGTGTGTGTGTGTGTGTATGTGTGTGTGTGTGTGTGACCTGATGGACATGAACCATAAGGTTAGTCAGCTCCTTAGCGCCACACCCAAACTACTCTTGACGAAGTGAAGGGAAAAGATGATGATGATAGACGAGAATGAGGATGACAGTGATGATGCTCTGATTGATTGATACAGCGTTGTAGTCCACGCTTCCTCTCCTGATATGTCCTGGTGCATGTAAAGGCAAGGGATATAACTCTCTACATAGCAAGGGATGTAACTGTTTATCCAAGTGTATGTGTGGCAGTGATGTCCCTTCTGTATCAGAAAACAGGGAGATTGTCACTATGGCCTGAACGTCTTGTATCTGTTCTGAACTTTGTTGTTCTTTTCCCGCTTTTGTGTGTGTGTGTGTGTATGCGTGTGTGTGTGTGTGTGTGTGTGTGTGTGTGTGTGTGTGTGTGTGTGCGTGCGTGCGTGCGTGTGTGTGTGTGTCTGTGTGTCTGTGTCTGTCTGTCTCTCTCTTTCTGATTTCTCGTCTGTGTCTGTCTGTCCGTCCATCCGTCCGTCTGTCTGTCTGCCTGTCTCTCTCTGTGTCTCTTTCTCTCTGTCTCTCTCTCTATCTCTGTCTGACTGTCACCCTGTCTGTCTTTGTCTCTCTGTCTTTGTCTGTCTGTCTCTTTCTGTCTGTCTGTCTATCTGTCTCTTTCTTTCTGTTGGATTTGTTATTATTTCAAATCATGTAATACCTTCAATCCCCTTCCCCTTTCTCAATCGTGAAAAGAGCTGAAAAGCCTCGTACAGTCATTGATTGATTGACTGATTGATTGATTGATTCCTTCTTTCCTTCCTTCCTTCCTTCATTCATTTATTCCTTCCTTCATTCCTTCCTTCATTCATTCATTCAATCTGTGTTTCTCATTCTCTGTCTCTGTCTGTTTGTCTATCTGTCTGTCTATCTGTCTGTCTGTCTGTCTGTCTCTCTTTCCATCTCTCTTTCTTTTTCTTTCTCTGTCTCTCTCTGTCTGTGTGTGTGTGTGTGTGCGCACATCTTTCCCTGAAAATATGAAATAATCTCCAGAGGCTGAAAAGGTCATCATATGAAACAATACCCTCAGTGTTCTTAGAAGAGGTGGAGATGAACCTAGAACAGATGGAGATTTAAAATATGTAGTTTCAGGATTAAAGAGGAAACGATAGTTTAATGAACGTTTGATCAGCAAGTGTACTGTGGTGAAGTATGTCTTCATTCTGTCACCATGTGATCTACACATTGTTCTTGTTCTATAACAGTCTTGTTTACCTGATTGTATTGATCTTTTTCTATTTTGTGTGTTTGAGAGTCTTCACACACACACACACACACACACACA
>JAPXFY010000025.1:4520635-4525635 GCA_030674185.1 Monoplex corrugatus | reverse complement strand
CACTCTCGGGGGGCCGGGCCACATCCAGGTCATGACTCCTGGATGCCCTTCTGCTGTTGTCTTTTTTTTTTTTTTTTTTCCTCCCACGCCGGGGAGCGAACCTGGGCGATTCTGCGCTTCAGAACTGCGGTACGCGGTTTTACCAATGTGCTAACGGGGCACACATCATCTGTAGGGAATTTAATCCTTATGAAGTTCACTTTTTTGGTTTCTCCTTGCCCAGATCCAGCTTGAGCTCCTTTCTGCTGCCTCTGCCATCGCTTTAAGGGCTCTAGTCCTCTTCTTCCCAGAAATGGCGAGTTGTTTCATGAGATCATAAGCGGAGGTGCCCACAAACCCTCTTGCCCCGACCTCTATGGCGAAGATTTTGACCCGCAGACCTGCTTTCTTCAGGGTGCTGGCAAGACCGGCGTATTTTTCGGTCTTGTAGATATGTGCTTCTTCCATTCTGCTTTCGTATGGCACAGTGAGTTCTATCAGAATCACTTGTTTCGAGGAGTCAGAGTGGAGAGCGATGTCTGGTCTCATGCCTGTCTTGCTGATGACATCTGGGTAATTTCTCCACTCTGGGAGGTCTGCTGTACACTCCCAGTCGACTGCTCCATCCAGAAGACCCTTTGGCAATGTGCTGGTTGTCATAGCACTTTCGGGCCAGACCTGTTTCCCTCCTGCTTTGTAGAACGTTGTCATAGCAATTGGTGCGTTTGGGGTCATGGTTTTTTCGCTAACCACATCTGTGATCACTTTCAGAACTTGGTTGTGCCTCCATGTATACCTTCCTTGGGCTAGCGCTACTTTGCAAGAGCTTAGGACATGTTCCACTGTTTGTTTCTTCTGACAGAGCGGACATGCTGGGTCGTCTGATTTCCCCCATTTCACTAAGTTTGCATTCGAGGGGAGCAGGTCATATACAGATCTGAGGAGGAAGCTTATCCTTAGAGGAGCCATGTGCCACATATCGTTCCAGCTGAGACTTCTTTGGAGTGCACTGTCCCATGTTGTCCATTGCCCTGTTGACCTTGCTGGACTGCCTTCTGCACTCTTTTGACATCTTCTTCTTCCTTCAACTCCTGTATGATCATGTCTCTTTTTTCCTTCCCTTTGGCTTTGGACCACCACTGCATTTTTGTTGCTCCCAGTCCCTGTCTGTTGGTTTGCGTGTGTCCAATTATTTCTTTGATGCTGAGGTTTCTCTTGGCATTGTTTACAGCCTCTTGGACTTTCCACTTTCTGCCAGTTCTCAGCTTTGGATGAACTGATCTCACGATATTGTCTTCCGATTCCTCCAGCATGCTCAACAGTCTTGCTTTCCCAACTTTGTATTCCTCCACTATGGATTTGAGAGGTAGCTTCAGCATTGCTTGACGACAGTAGAATGCAACATCAGTGAGACCAGGTGGGACACCGAGCCATTTTCTTGTGTATTTGTTGATTTTGGCTTCCATTGCTTCGACTGTGCTGGTGCAAATGTCATAGATTAGCAGTGGCCACAGCAGCTTTGGTATCAGCATGAACTGTAGACACCAGACTTTGTATTTGCCTGGCAGTCCGCAGTTATCTATTTTCTTCAGGCCTTCTTCTGCTGTTTGCTTGGTTTCACATCCCCTTTGTGTGTCTTTCAGGGAGTCATCATACCATCTTCCGAGACTTTTTACTGGCTCTTCTGTGACAGTGGGGATGGCTTGGTTGGCTACCATGAATTTGACTGAATCTGCCACTTTTCCTTTTCGCAGTGAGAGACTTCGGGATTTCTTAGGTTTGAACCTCATTCTTGAAGAGGCCACCAGCTCATCCAGCAGCTTTAAGATTTGGTGTGTCTCTTCCTCATCCGTGGACAAGACTGTTGTGTCATCCATGAAAGCTTTCAGAGGAGGCATCTGGTATCCATCTCCCAGATTCACTGGACCTGAACTCTTCATTGCAGCTTTCAAGATGACTTCCATTGCCAACACGAACAGTATGGGAGAGATTGCACAGCCCATTGCAATGCCCACCTCTAGGTCTATCCAGTCCGTGGTGTATTCTTTGGTAGAGAACCGCATTGAGAACCCTTGGAAATACTTCCTCAGCATTGTTCGGATGTTTTCTGGGATGTGATACATTTCAAGAGCCAGCTGGATCATATCGTGTGGAACTGATCCATATGCATTCGCCAGATCAAGCCAAACTACGTCAATGTCTCTCTTCTCTGTTCTTGCTTTTTGGATGGCATCCCAAATCAACGTGGCATGTTCCAAGCATCCAGGCATTCCTGGTATGCCTCCCTTTTGGACTGACATATCCAGATACTTGTTTTCAGTCAGGTATTTTGTCAATCTTGCTGCCATAACAGAGAAGAAGATTTTCCCTCGACGTTCAGAAGTGATATTGGCCTGAACTGATTGATGCTGCTGGAGTTCTGCTCCTTCGGAATGTACACTCCTTCAGCTCTCATCCATTGGTCACTGATCTTCTGGTTCCTCCATGCTGATCGAATCATCTTGTGGAGCCACTCGAGCACTTTTGGGCATTTCTTGTAGAGCAGGTATGGTATTCCGTTTGGTCCAGGTGCTGACTTGGCTCTGGCTTTCTTTACTACGTTCTTCACTTCATCCAGTGTTGGTGGTTTGTTATTGAATTTTCCTTCTGGCGCCGCAGGCCAAACCAGATTCTGGATTTCAAGTGGTGCCTCGCGCTGAGAATCGGAATATGTTTCCCTGAGATGCTGCTCTAGGGTTTCCTTGCCCACTGTGAGAGTCCCTGATTTGGGTTGTTCAAACAGCTTTCTTGCAAAGTCAAAGGGATCTTTGAAGAAACGATCTTGAGTCTTCTTCTTTTTGCTCTTTCTTCGCCTTGCTGATTCCACTTTGCTGAGAGCATTGTGTTTGGCCTTCAGATCTTTCCAGAGTTCCAGGAGCCCTTGCTTCTCGAATTCTGAGGCAGTTTTCATTCGCTTTTTAAGCTTCCTTTTCTCCCTCCGGATGCTCTCCATCTGTTGCTGTCTTCTGGATTTCTGGGGAGGCGTTTTTGTCTTTGGCTGCTTCACTCCATAAGTGTCCCTGCAGATAGAGTATATGATGTCTCCGTATGTGTCAAGTTTGTGTTCCAGCGTACTGTTCCCTATTAGCGCATTCAGCTTAAGGACAAGTTCCTCATCTAATTTCTCCCATTGTTCTTTTGCACCGGCAGGCGGCAAATTGAGTTTTCCACGTTTGGCGTTAAGAGCTTGTGCAAACTCCGCATCAGAACCGTCAGCGTGGATGTCCTTGGCACTATGGTTTAATTCCTGGCCTTGGTCATCCAACGTCTCACCTGCTATCGCAGTGCGCTGCTGCTGGTTCGTATGTGTCTTCAAACAGCCCATTTTTGTCCTGTGGATCTTCATGCCGCGTTTGGTGGTGAATCTCCTTCCACACACACACGGAAATTCCAACTGGTCATTAATCATGGTCCGTTGTGCGTTTCCAGTCGTGATGGAGTCAGTGCCGATGGATTCATCATTCTCTCCCCCTTTCGGTGAATCCTGGGAGCATCTTTCATTTAAAGAACTCGTGGCATGTTATCAAAGGCAAGGTGGGAAGCCAACCCACAAAGCCCGCAGATCTAGTCTTTCCCAGTGTCCTTCGGTCTTTCCCGAATGTCCTCCGAACTATTCCCGGAAGTCAATGGATTGACCATGTGCAGGTAGAAAGAAACTCTAGGGAGAGCTAGACAACAGAAGGTCTTCAGAGAAGTAACCCCCTTTAGACAAGTGTTTCGGCCCTGAATTCCTTACACTCTCGGGGGGCCGGGCCACATCCAGGTCATGACTCCTGGATGCCCTTCTGCTGTTGTCTTTTTTTTTTTTTTTTTTTCCTCCCACGCCGGGGAGCGAACCTGGGCGATTCTGCGCTTCAGAACTGCGGTACGCGGTTTTACCAATGTGCTAACGGGGCACACATCATCTGTAGGGAATTTAATCCTTATGAAGTTCACTTTTTTGGTTTCTCCTTGCCCAGATCCAGCTTGAGCTCCTTTCTGCTGCCTCTGCCATCGCTTTAAGGGCTCTAGTCCTCTTCTTCCCAGAAATGGCGAGTTGTTTCATGAGATCATAAGCGGAGGTGCCCACAAACCCTCTTGCCCCGACCTCTATGGCGAAGATTTTGACCCGCAGACCTGCTTTCTTCAGGGTGCTGGCAAGACCGGCGTATTTTTCGGTCTTGTAGATATGTGCTTCTTCCATTCTGCTTTCGTATGGCACAGTGAGTTCTATCAGAATCACTTGTTTCGAGGAGTCAGAGTGGAGAGCGATGTCTGGTCTCATGCCTGTCTTGCTGATGACATCTGGGTAATTTCTCCACTCTGGGAGGTCTGCTGTACACTCCCAGTCGACTGCTCCATCCAGAAGACCCTTTGGCAATGTGCTGGTTGTCATAGCACTTTCGGGCCAGACCTGTTTCCCTCCTGATATGACTGTTTTAGTTCAGGGCTATTATATTGCCACACACATCTCAGGATATGACTGCCTTAGTTCAGGGCTATTAATTGTTATTGCCACTCATATCTCAGGATATGACTGTCTTAGTTCAGGGCCAATATATTGCCACACATATCTCAGGATATGACTGACTTAGTTCAGGGCTAATATATTGCCACACACATCTCAGGATATGACTGACTTAGTTCAGGGCTAATTCATTGCCACACACATCTCAGGATATGACTGTCTTAGTTCAGGGCTAATTTATTGCCACACACATCTCAGGATATGACTGACTTAGTTCAGGGTTAATTTATTGCCACTCACATCTTAGAAGGTGGCAAGAGCAGTTAATCCTGTCTGTTGCTGTGATCTATAGATCCCCTCCATGTCCCCCCACCCCCACCATCCACACTGATCACTGAACCAGAAGAAGTAAATGACGTGTAGTTAACGTCATCCACCAACAGTGTGAACTGTGACTTTGCTGTAAGAGTCGTCCAATAAAAAACACAAATCGTTGACATTAACACCAGCCTTCAATTTCGTTCAGCACTGAAAA
>JAPXFY010000025.1:4500635-4515635 GCA_030674185.1 Monoplex corrugatus | reverse complement strand
CGTATCCAGATAATTTTTAGCGTATTTGTAAATTGCTTAATGTCAATCAAACCAAGTCCTCCTTTATAAACACGTTTTACTGCAGTCTTTCTATCAATGCGGTCTGGTTTTCCTTTCCATGTAAATTTGAAACAAAGCTTTTGTAAGTTTTTAATAAAGTTGTTAGGTGGATTGGGGAGAAACATCCACAGATGCATACTTTTAGATAAAATTAAAGATTTTTGAACAGCTATTCGTCCCAGTGGGGTGATTAATCTTTTTATCCATATCTTAAATGACTTTCAGATTTCAGAAAATGTATCATCATAATTCAGTTTTTCACAGTCTGTCAAGCCTGCGGTAAACCAAACACCCAACATCTTAAATTTTGATGGATTTCATTCCATTTTTAGATGTGGTAGATATTTGGTTGTGGAATTTTTTTTTATTTCCAAGCCACACAGGTTGTGTTTTACTGGTTTTTATCACTAAACCAGATTTCCGTCCAAACTTATTCAATGTGTTAATAGTTTCTTCAAAAGAAGTTGCATCACCTTGTGTTATGATTTGTGTATCATCTGCATATTGCAAAATCTTTTGTGTACAGTTGTCAATAGTTATACCTTTTATTTTATCGTTTTCTCTTATCATGATTCCAAGAATTTCTACACACAGTATAAATAAATAAGGTGAAATGGGGTCTCCTTGTTGACATCCTCTCTCAATTGGAAATCATGTGGAAGTATTTCCATTTACAATAACAGTTGATTTGATTTTATTATAAAAAGTGTGGATCCATTGACAGGTGTCCGGACCAAACCCAAATATTTTCAAAACTTCTATTATGAAGTTCCAGTCTATAGAGTCAAACGCCTTTTTAAAGTCAATACAAAGAAGTAAACCTTGAAAATTATTGTAGTTCAGATAATGAATAGTGTCATATATCAATCTAATATTGTCCCCTATATATCTGTTTGACATAAAACCGGTCTGATCTTCGTTAATAAGAGAAGGGAAGACCGATTTGAGACGATTAGCTATACATGAAGCACCAATTTTATATACGACGTTAAGCAATGATATTGGTCTCCAGTTTATAATGTATTCCCTTGGTTTGTCACCTTTAGGTATACAAACTATCACTCCCTCCTTCTGAGATACAGATAATTCACCTTTATTAAAACCTTAATTTAACGATCTGACCACGAACGAACCTATTCTATTCCAAAATACTTTGAAAAATTCTGCAGTAAATCCATCAGATCCTGGGCTTTTATTATTTTTCATATATTTTAGCGTTTGTTTTGCTTCATTTAGAGTAATCTGTCTTTCTATTACACTTGCTTCATCATCTGATAGTGTTAGAATATCATTTACGAGGTCTTTCAATTCAGATTCGCCTAATACTTTCTTACTGTATAGACCTTTATAAAAATTTTCGACTTCTTCAATTATTTCGTTCTGCCCCACTTTTTCTATTCCATTTGAAACAAGTTTTGTTATATATTTACTGATAAAATGTCTCTTTTCAAGGTTGCAAAAGTATGTTGATATTTTTTCACCCTCTGCTATCCATCTAGCTCGAGATCGTAGAAGAATGCCATCCATTTTTTTTCTTATTGCAATCAAATTGGCTTTACGTTTTTTCATTGACGCATATGCAATTGTTTTTGATCGTATTTTCATTAACAGGACATCAAAGAATAACTGGTCTGATATTGTGAACTTAATATCTGTTTGAGGAATGTTTTGAATTCCTTTTTGATTATACACCAGTTACATTGTTAATTTCAGTATTAATTTCTTCTATATATTTGATATATTTTGTTTTATTTCTTTTGCAAATGAAAGTTTCAAAGTAATCATTGAATGGTCTGAACGATAACCATAAACAATTTCAGCTTCTTTTACATTTTGTATCGTATTTTCAGAAATGGTGTTGGTTTGCACCAAGTATATCTTCTTATATCTGGATTAATCTCTCTCCAGATATCAATTAAATCCAAGTTCATGGCAATTTCTTCAATTTTTTTCTCTTGCTTTTGAATTATTGATGTGTTTATAATTGTAACAATCCATGTTGGTGGCCAGTGCAAGGTTCCAGTCACCCCCTATGATTACATGCGGAGATCCTACTTCTTTGATATGTTGTTCTAACTTCTCGTAAAATTCTGGTGTGTCTTTATTTGGGCCATAAATATTGACAAGTAGAAAATCTTTATTCATCGTTGTGAGGGAAACAAATATAAAATTACCTTTGTATCTTTGTAGACTTTCTTTATTTTAAATTCAGAATTATTATTAAAGATTACTGCTACTCATCTGGATTGAGAACTGTAAGAATCGAAGTAGCATGTATATCCCCATTCAGATTTAATGTATGGTTTTAGCTTTAACTTAAGTTAAAGTGCGTATCTTGTAAGAGATAAATAGATTGATTTTTTTGTTTGAGATATTGAAACACATCTCTCCTCTTTTGAGGATTTCCAAGACCTTGACAATTTAATGATGCAATGCTAAGGTTTTCCATTATAATTATAAATTGGGATATGAATGTTTAAACCTGTTTATAAATTATATATGTAACAAAACGAGAACACATTCTCAACACAATTATCAATGTTACAATAATAATGAATATATGACATAGTGTTATACATAAAACATTGTGACTTTATAACCTGCAAACAACACAATACACATCCCGCTCGCACACAGACGAACGGAACACGATTCACTGCATTCTGGTTACCGCACGTGCCATACACAAAATGTCAACACACTGAAGTGTAATATATCTCCTGGTCCGTCAAACCTGCAATACTTCACCAAAAACATATAAAAATACACCTTCAGAATCGTCACCACAAGACCAGTACACCAGTACCACTATCAATCGCAACCGTACGG
The DNA here is from genome assembly GCA_030674185.1 of Monoplex corrugatus. Lineage (NCBI taxonomy): Eukaryota > Metazoa > Mollusca > Gastropoda > Littorinimorpha > Ranellidae > Monoplex > Monoplex corrugatus. The sequence continues at coordinate 4,512,746 of JAPXFY010000025.1, read as the reverse complement.
TATTTTTCCAATGGTACTATCCAGAACCAAGAGGATATAACAGCACCCGAATTTCTCAACTTTGTCCATTGTTCCTCGATGTCACCAACGTCTTCCAGAGCATTGAATTTGTTTTGAACATGTACATTAAATGTTTTACGTATCTCTTTATCTGTGTTTAAGAGTCCAAGATTTAGTTTGATGTTGCTTTTGGTCTGTTTCCTTTTCCTGAGTTTCAGTCTAAATCTTCCCACTACAGGATTGTGGTCACTTTTGCAGTCTGCGCCTGGTAGTGTTTTTGCTGGCAGTAAAGAATTTCTAAATTTTTTGTTGATCAGGATTTTATTCAAACTGTTTTTTTGGTAAAAATCTCCTGGACTCACCCCAAGTCCATTTTTTTCAAATTAAAACTGTTTCAGACCAGGTGTTTCCTTTTTTGAACCCACTCTTCTGTCCCCAAATTCAACAAACTTCTCTCCCCTTTTCTTTTTGGCGTCCCAAAAGGGCCATGGGGCCCAAACAATACCCTTTTCCCCCCTCCCTTTTTCCCCCCTCACTTTAGAAATTAAAAAACCCCCTTTTCCGGGGGGTGGGGGGGGGCCACCCCCTTTTGTTAAACTTTGGATTTTGGGGTTCATCTCTAATCCCTTCGTAAAAGTTGTCGATGCCCCCTTCCTGATACTTGCGGATTTTGGGAAAAACACCAAACGATTTTCATACCCAAAACTGTTTGCCCCCCAAATTTTTGACCCAAAACTCTGTCGGACACAGATGTGCCCCAAATAACGCTTTGATTTGCCCTTTGTCCATTATGATGCCTACTCCTTTTCATGCCCAGTTACCCCCGGGATAAAACCCATTGTTTATTTCCTCATTTTTAATCTTTCCCTGCCCCCTTCCACCCTCACTTCCCCAAATCCAAAAAACCCCAATTTTTAAGCCTTTCCATCTCTTTTTTAAAAATTTTTAAAAATTTAACCCTTTCTTTACAGGTTCTTAAAATTGACTACACTTTAATCAAAAAAAGTTTTAAATTTTAAAAAAATGTCCAAAGTCCTTAAACACTTAAATTGATATCTCTCGAACAAAATCTGAGTCCATCATACCACCCCCAGTACTTTAACTGAAAAAAAAAATAATTAAAAACAGGTGCCAAAAAACCCAGAATGAAAAAAAAAATTTTAAAGCCATCACCAGTCCCCACAAACGTGGCACTGTCTCAAAAGCAACACACCCAGACAAAACCACGTGGAAAAGAAACTTTTTTGAGCTTTCCCGATTCAGGGGTTCAACAATTTACAAAAAGGGAAACAGAACCTTTTGGAATAAAGGGTTTAAAAAAGGATTGTGGTGGCAGGATGTTTTCTCCACTGGGGCCTGGAGGGGGGACTTGGGGGGGGGGAGGTTAAAAAGATGCAGACGATAAATCGTTTTGGTGGGTGTAGGGAAAGTTTTGGTCATTTTTGTTCAGGGGGGGGGGGTTTTGGGGATGTATTGTTTTGGGTTTTTAATTGCTGTCAGTTCATACTGGGGGCTCGAATTGTTTTTTTGCCCCGCTTATTTTTTTTTAACTTTAGAAAAAATTCTTTTTTTTTTTTTTTGCTCTAGAGCCCCAACAGTTAAAAAAGTAAAACTAGACCCATAGAGGGGGATCTAAAAAACCCTTGTCACACACAAGGTTTATATCAGGTGTATGGCTTATGCGTAACATTAGGGTTTTCCCATCACTTGTTTGGTGAGGGCATGCACAGGGAAACTTTAGCCCCGACGCCCTGATAACTGATTTTTTTAAAATACATCTACCAAAGGGTGATTTGGGGCTTGGGGTGTCCGACTACTTTGGAAGCTTTGGGGTTCGAAAAAAAGTAAAAAAAAAAGAGGACGACGGGAGTCATGACCGGGGTGCCCCCGGGGCCCCCTCAGAGGTACAGTTGGGCCCCCAAACATTTGCGTAAAGGTGCTTCCCATACAAAAAATTTCTTTCATGAATTCATACCCCGAACTTTTTCAACAAAAAAACATCCTTCAAAATTAAAATGCCCCAATAAAAAACAGAAAAAACAAAAAATTTTACCAGAAAACATTCCTCATAAAAAAAGGGGGAAAAAAAATATCACCAAAAACCATTTCACCAAAAAACTTTCCCCCCTATTTAAAATACCAACAATTTATCATAAAAAAAAAATTTTTGACCGAAAAGTATCCCTCAAAATTTAAATGCCCAATAAATTTCAAACACAAATATTTTACCAAAAAACCCAACCCAACCCACATGAAAAAGCAGAAATAAAAAAACACACACAAACATTTAAACCAGAAAACATCCTCAAAAGTAAAAAATTTAATGAATACCACACCCAAACAAAAGTTTTGGAAATTTCTTTAAACCACCAGTATCTCATTGAAAAACACTAAACCAAGGCTGTGGTCACGGTTATATATAAAACTGTTTGGGTGTTGTGGCCCAGGGGTTGTGGTCACAGTTTATATATAAAACGTTCAGTGTTGGGTCACAATTATACAGCCCAACTTTTTCAGTTTTGTGGTCACAGTTAAATAGCCAACTGTTCAGTGTTGTGGTCACATTTATATAGTCACTGTTCGGGGTTGGGGTAAACATTTTATAAAACCAACTGTTCAGTGTTGTGGCACATTTTTAAGTCAAATGTTCAGTGTTGTGGTCACAATTATACAGTAAACTGTTCAGTTTTGTGGTCCCCAGTTAAAATAGTCAACTTTTTCAGTGTTTTGGTCACACTTATACATTCAACTGTTCAGTGTTTGTGGTCCCATTTTATACGTCAATTTGGTTCGGTTTGTGGCCCTTTTTAAATGTAGTAAACTTTTTCAATTTTGGGTCACATTTATTTTAGTCAACTTTTTCATTTTTTGTGGCACAGTTTTAAAGTGAACGGGTTCATTTGTTGTGGTCACAGTTAAAACGTCAATTGTTCAGGGGTTTTCCTCCATGAACCATTTTCCTGTTCATTTTATGGCTGCAGGTTTCTGCTGTAAAACCCGACAGACACAACATTGCAGACGGTAATTTTAGGGCTTTCTGTGCACCCTGTTACGTCGGGTTTTCTCCTTAGTATTAAAAAAAATTTTGATCTTGTTTCTTTTTTGGGAAATTTAAAACTTTACCTTTTGTGAGGCAAGGGGGTTTGATTTATTACGTGCTGGGTCGGGGAACTGAATACTAAACGGTAAACACCCGCTTTAAAAGTTAGCAGGTAACTTTGAAAACAAAAGCCGAAACCACAGACAGTGCATAATGCATGTACGACCACGCAAGCACAAACACATAGGCAAAAAAGGAAACACTTACCCACCCCACTACAAAAGTGAGGGGGGCTCGGGGGACACATAAAAACACACACCCCAAACCACACACATCCCCACCCCACACCCACACAAGCAAAACACTTTCACACACACCCCAAAAACACAAAAAACACCCCCCCAACTTTGCGCGCGCGCAAAACACACAAAGAGACACACAAGACACACAACACACACACACAGCCCAACAACACACACACACAAAAACACAACACAACCCCCACACACGAAAATTTAATTTCTTCATTGCACGTCTGTATGCGCGTTCATGTGTTTTTCTCAGGTGGTGTTGGGTTGTAGGGTTGTGTGTTTGTGTGTGTGTGTATGACGTGTTGTGTGTTTTCGTGTGTGTGTGTGTGTGTGTGTGTGTTTCGGTGTGTGTGTGTGTGGTATGTGTGGTGTGTGTATTTTGTGAAATATGGCCCCTGTTTTGACTTTTCTGTTTGTTCTAAAAAATCGTGTTTTTCCCTTTTTTTGGTGTTTTTTTGCGAGTGTTTGTTTTGTGTGTGTGTGGTGTGCGTGGGGGGCGGTTTTTGTGTGCCTGTGCCTGGTGTGTTTTGTGTGTGTGTTGTGTGTGTGTGGTGTGTGTGTGTGTGTGTGTGTGTGTGTGTGTGGGTTGGGGTGGGTGTGTGCTGTGTATTTTTTGGTGTGTGTGTGAAATGCAAACATGAAAAATCTGTGGGGGGGATAGTCCTATTTATTTAAAATATTTCTTGTGTCTATATTTTAATGTTTTAAAGGGTAATGATGAAAAAAATTTATAAGACGTCAAAGGTACACCGTGGGTGTTCGTTCATTCGTTCATTTAACGTCGTTTCTTTCCCCAAGTAAATAGTGGGGAAAATTTAAAAAAAATTTATTTTGGGGATGAGGGTAGGGGATAGAGAAAACCCAGTGCATAAAAGGGAAAAACAAGGACACAAAAACCCAGACGGGGGGTTTGGGTGGACAAGGGGATTTTGAACAGAACCCGTAACGGGGAAGGAAATTTTCTCACTAAAAATGCAAATTTTTATAAATGAAAAAATAATGCAAAAACATAATTGTTTACTGATGTTTTCCTGAAAAAAAACGATTTCCAAACCCCTTTAAAATTTGTTTTTAAATTTTCCCCTATGTGTGTTTCAAAATATTTTTGTATGTGCTGTATGTGTGGACTTTTTTTGGTAAAAAATTTAAAATAAATTTTTGGGCAGTAAAAGAAAATAGGGGAAAACCAAAAATCAATTGTTTCACTGAAAAAAATTTAAAACATTTTGAAAAATTTTTTTAAATTTTAAAGACATTTATTCAAAGATGAAAATAAACAGCAACAATCTTTAAAAACCCTGATATAGGCAGAACATTTCTTTGTTTTTGTATCACACCCCTTTTCCCTTTTTAAAAATTCTTCATGAAATCGAATCAAAAATTTAACCTAGCGAGCGTTTTTTTCCCTTCACTCAAAACCCCCCAGAAATTTCATGTTTATTGATTTTTCATTTTTGGGCATACTTTACTTAGCTGCTCATCAACAACTTCATTGCCCTGAAGACAATTGAAAAAGGCCCCAAAAGCAGAAACTAACGTCCATGTTTTAAACAGGGGTAAAATTTTGCCCCCAGAACTACTCAGGCCCTTGTTTTTTTTGCTTTAAAAATTTTTGAAAGGGCCCATGTAGTACAGTTTTTGAAATCAACAAAAAGCTGCTTTTAAGAACACAGGCTAAAACGTTTTAAATTTTAAAAACAATGCTTGTGTGATAACGAATTTTCACCGTAAGATGGACATGTGCCCCCCACCCCCTTGCAAAAATAAAACCATTCTAATTTTAAAAACATGGGCAATTAGAATGCTGGTCCTTTGTTTTAATTTACTGTTCTAGAACCCAACCCATCTTTTAAAAATATGTAGATTTTACAGACTTTTCATGGACGTGTTCTTTTGGGCTGTATTTAATCGTAATGTTGACTTTTTTTCCATCTTTTTAGTACCGCATGATAACGTGCATTAATTTTTTCTATTCAGCAGTTTTGTTTTTTTAAACCCCATTGTTAAAAAATTTAGACCTAACAGCCAGCACTAGGGGCACTTTGTGGCTATGTGCACAAAAACGATGAAAAGTGTACTTAAATGTTTATCTCCAGTACTTCTAATGGAAATTTTAAAACCCTGTTGCTAAACTCACGGCTTTTGGTTTCACAGGCAAAATTTTCCAACAAATGTAAAACTTTTTAAAGGATTACATTTGATAGGGGTACACCCCAGTTCATTGTTAACATTTTTTCATTTCAGGGGTTTGTAAGTTTTCTTTTCAGTAAATATTTAGGTCAGGGAAACAACTTTGGGTACATGGAAAATTTCAGACGTTACAAGTGCAGTTGAAAGATGGATCAGCAACCTGCTTATTACGTCAACATTTTAAAATGGGGGGTTGTAAATTGTCTGTTTTATGTACACCCCTGTAGCAGAAAATTGTGAACACTGTTTTAGCATACACGCAAATGTAACCGCCCAGACAAAACAATCGTGAACTTCTGATAAAATTTTGTTTTTAAAACAGGCTTTTAATCCAGGCGATCTATATCAATTTTTGCCCATGTTTTTCCCCTGTTTTTTTATCTTTTTTTTTTATTGACAGATATTGAAAAGGGTTTTCAGACGTAAAACCACACAGTAAACGGTCGAATACACAAAGTACAGATTTGTATATCCAGAAACAGAAACATGGTCAAAAAGTCCCAAGGTCCAGATAAATAGGGTCCTTTAAAGAAATGCAGTATTAACAACATAAACAGGTGAAGGTCTTACTCTAACTTTGAGCAAAACTGAAAAAAACACGTTTCAGTCAGTGACTTTGGTTGATGCGCGTGCTTGGTGAAAGTGCTTTTTGTTTTTTAAAAATTGTGGGGTTTGTGTTTTTTAAAAGGGTGGTGTTTTGTTGTGGTGTGTGTTGTGTGTTGTGTGTGTGTGGTGTGTGTGTGTGTGGTGTGTGTGTGTGTGTGTGTGTGCCCCTTTTTGTGTCCTTTAAGAAAGTTAAAACGATGTTTGGGAAAAAAACCATTAGTAATGGGACGTGCTCACTAAACAAGTTTCAAAATGGAAAAACCCAACTATTTTTTGGGAAACAAAATCCACACCACAAACACACTGTAACCAGAGTTTTGGGGGGGTGTGCGGTTTTTTTGGGCGAAACTTTCATGGCACAGCAAAACGGAGCACTTTTTTTCCCTTTTTTTTCTTTCTTAATTTTTTTAAACGCTTTTGCAAATGCTTCACATGTCTTTCTTAAAATGGTCTTTCTTTTTTCTTTTTTCCTTTCTTTCTCTTTTGTTGTTATTTTACAAAAATTCTTTTTTTCCCCAAACACATTTCCCCGCTATACACATGTTTAAAATTTTTTCAAACATGATTATTTTTGTATGGAAAATTTTTTTACTTTCCGTGGAATGGGTATTTTGCCCACTTTTTTCCTCCCCTTTTCTATTTTCCCCTTTATCTTTTCTTTTCCCCTCTCTCCTTTCTCTCCCCCTCTCTCTCTCTCTTTCCTTTTTCTCTCCCCCCAAATTGATCACTCCACCCCTCTCTCCCTCCCCTCTCTTCAAAATCCTGTATCTCTCCCCTCCCCTAAACCTCTTCTGTGTCTGTGTTTAAAAATTTTCAACTTTTTTTATTCTCTGCCCTTTCCCCCCCCTTTTTTTTTTAGTTTGGGGATGTTTTTTAAAGTTTTTTTTGGCCCCCCACAGTAATGTAAAAAAGGGGTAGGGATGTAAGGATTTATTAAAAAGTTGGTGAAATGAAGTGGAAAAAAAGACAAACTAAAAGGAAAAAGGGAATTTTGAAAACCCCCCTTTAAAAAAAACAAAGAGGAAAAAAAAAAAACAGGACTTTTTCGGGCCCACAGAAGGCAGGAATGCCTTTAAGGGGTGAATGAGAACGTGCATAAGTGAATACCCACTGTATTTACCATGTATGGACACGGGTTTCCAAAATAACAGGGCCCAATGAAAAAAGTCTGCAGATAAACCCTACGTGTTGGCAAGGTTTTGATTTTTTGGGCAAATAGTATGCCCTAAAAAAAACATGATTTGTACACGGTTTTGAAAAGATGTGACCTGGTGACATTTTCTAAAAGTTTGTGTTGAAAGAAGACGGGTAAAAAAACAGGGAACTGGGGACACAGGTGTAGACAGATTGCCCGGGTTTACACGTCACATGATTTTTTGAGTATGACTGTAAAAAAAAAAAAAAAACTAAAAGGACACGGGGTGTAGACAGTGTGACCGGGTGACACATCTAAAAAGGATGTTTTTTAGTAATGACGGTAAAAAAACATGATTTGGGACATGGGTGTAGACAGATGTGACCGGGTTTCCCACTCTCCAGGTTTGTTTAGTAAAGGACTTTTAATAAAACTTTACGGGGACATGGGTTGTAGACAGGGGGACCGGGTGAACCATCAACATGATTTTACGGGGTGCTGTTATTTTAAACCGGGTTTTCTAAATTTTAAGAAAATGACAGCAAAATGTAAAAAAAATTTTCCGGCCCAGCACACAATTTTTACCCTGGCGGGGGAAACTACGGCAAGCTGTCTCATTTTCCACCCACCCGTGATTGTGTACCCCGAACCTTTTAAAGATTGTGGAAGGTAAAGCTTGGAGGGGAAAAGGGGGAGGGGGGACCTAAACTCAAATATTTTTTACGTTTTTGTAGTGGGGTTTTCAACCAACCCACTCCCCTTAAAAATTCATTTTGTTACGAGGAAAGCCTTTCCTTTTTTGATATAACATTAAATTTTTGGCTTTTGGGGTTTTAAAATTTAGACACTGAAAGAAAAAGCGTATAAATCTTTTTCAAAATTCCCGTGCCTTGACGGGAAACCAGTAAAGTTTTTTTGGCTGAAACAACATGGTTGTTTGCAGAGTTCGGTTATGTGATGTCAGGGCTTTTTTCACACATCATGTAGACAGCCCAAAATAGAAAGCTGATCCCCTTCACCACACTAAAACCGCCCTTTTCATTTTGGAAATTTTTCTTAAAAAAAAAGGCGTCACCTGCCTTTTTAAAAACCAAAAAAGAAACTAAAACTGTATCCACCAGGGTGATGGAAAACGGGATCCAAAATAATCGGGCCCAAATGCAAAATTTCTGCAAAAACCCCCAACTTTGTTGGCAAGGTCAAAAAGGTTCTGCCCAATTTTGTTGTATTTTTTTTTGAGGATCGCATTTCCCGGTTTTTTTTTTTTCCCCTTTTATATTTCATTTTTTTTTTTCTTTCTTTTTTTTTTTTTTTAATTATGCGTTTTCAAAACCCCTTTAAAATTTGCCACAGAAGGGCGCTTTTTTTACAATCGATTTTGTGATGACGATAAAGGTTAAAATTATTGCGCTAAATTTTCCACCCGGGTTTGGGAGACACTTTAGGGGGTGACTCGTGCTTACTGCAAATAATTCGGCCATTGAGATACAACACCCAGTTTTAGCTTTGACAACGCCTCTTTGATGCTATCTGAGGGGATGAAATTTTGACTGGGGTTTTCCAGCCCCCCAATGGCCCAATATTTTTCACCTGAGTAGGAGCGTTAGAGCTGAAAAAACCACTTTTTTTTTGGGGCACTGATGGATTCGAACCCCATTTTCTACCGATGTCATGCAAGGCCATAAACACGGAACGCGGTTTACATAACTTTTAAGGGGTTCAACACAATTGTTTTCCCTTTGTATCAATCTAATTGAAATAAGTCATTCTATCCCTTTTTAGGGTTCTATACAAAATTGTCTTCGTTGCTAACACTTGAGATAGCGCAGGCAATATTTAGGGGAAGCCATTTTTCTTCAGGAACTCCCGCATTTTCTTAAATCGGCAATAGGCACCTTGTGGGTTGTTGGTGTGTGTGTGTGTGGTTGTGTGTGTGTTGTGTGTGTTGGGGTGTGTGTTTTTTGATGTTGTGGGTGCTGCGTGTGCGTGTTTTTGGTGGTTTTTAAGATATTTTTCTTGGTATTACATGCATATGTTGGTTGTTTTGGGGTTATGTATTTGGGTTTTGTTTTGTGTTTTGTGTGTATGGTGTTTCGATGTTGTGGGGTAGTGTTTTGTGTGTTGTGTGTGTTGGGTGTGTGTGTGTGTGGGGGTTTGTGTTGTGTACCTGATAAAATGGCCCTCAGGATTACCTAGGCCACCCCCCAAAACTACTCTTACAAAGGGAAGGGAAAAAGATATGATAGCAAAATGAATATAGGAATCCGGGGGTTATTATACACCTACCCGCTTCCTCTCCTGAAAATCCTGGGGAAAAATAAAGGAAAGGGGTACAACTCCGAATAGCCAAGGATTAACTTTTTATTCAAGGTTTTGTGGGCAGTAGCCCCCTTTGATCAGAAAAAAGGAGTTTTTCCTATGGCCAAACGTTTGTTTTCTTTCTATCTTTGTTGTTCTTTTCCCCTTCTGTGGGGGGTTGTTGTGTGTTGGGGGTGTTTTTGTGGTGGGGTGGTGTGGTTTCGTGGTGTCGTGTGTGTGTGTTAAAAGCGGGTTTTGTTTGGTGTTTGTGTGTGTCTTTGTGTGTGATGTGGTGGTGGTGGTGGTTTTTGGTTGCGGTGTTGGGTCGTTGGGGGGTTTTGCTTTCTGTGGGGTTTTCTTCTTCTCTCTCTCTTCTGTAGTTAGAGTATGCTGCTTCCCCCCTTCCTCTTTCTCTCCCCTCTTCCCCCCCACACTTTCTGCTTCCTGTCTTGCTGCCGCAGTCCTCCATCTGTCCTTCTGTCGGCCTTCTGTCTGTCTCATTCTCTCTCTCCTCTCCCCTTTTTTTTCTTCTCTGATGTCGTCTGTCTCGTTTTTGCTCTCTGCGCCCTTTCTCCCCCTGCCCCTTTTCTTCTCTGTCACCGGGCGGGGTTTTCTTTGTCTTAGCCTTTTTCTGTCTGTGCTTTCTTCTCTGTCTCTTTTTTGTCCTGTCTCTGTCTCTCCTCCCTCCCTCTTTCTGTCTCTCCTCTCTCCCTCCCTCTTCTCCCCCCTCTCCTCTCTTTTTTCTCTTTTTCCATTGTGGGTTTTGTATATACGGGGCAACAATATCCCATTAGGGGGTTATAAACCATTTTTTCCCACAAACAGGTTATCCCCAATCATAACCCCCAGGAACCCCTTCGTGTCTGAACAAAAAACTGAAAAAATCCCTGAAACATTCTGATGGGAATCACAACGTACCTGGCCCTTTTTTTCCAGAGCTCTTCGTGTTGATGTTACTTTTTTGTTTGGGTGTGGTTTCCCCCGTGAAAACAATGACCGGCCCTATTAAATTTAGTATACCTAGGGGGCCCAGACTTTACCACACATAGGGCTTTGTCAGCTTAAGGGTATCCAGAAAAATTTTTGGGTCCTCCTTAAAGGGATGGCGAATGCACAAGGAATTTTTTTTCCCAAAAAGTAAAAATTAAAACAAATTTAAAACTGTATAAAAAAAAACAACCAAAAATTTTTTTTTTCTGTCCTTCTCGTCTCTGTCTCTGTCCCCTGTCCCTCTGTCTTTGTCTCTGTCTCTGTCTCTCTCTCTCTGCCCTCTGTCTCTGTCTCTGTTTTGTCCTGTCTCTTGTCTCTGTCTCTGGTCTCTGTCCCCTGTGCCCCTGTCTCTGTCTCTGTCTCTTGTCCTGCCCTCGCCCTTTCTCTGTCTCTCTTCTCTCTGCTCTGCCTCTGTCTCTGTCTCTGTCTCTGTCTCTGTCTCTCTGTCTCTCTCTGTCTCTGTCTCTCTGTCTCTGTCTTCCGTCTCTCTGTCTCTGTCCTCGGCTCTGCCCCTCTGTCTCTGTCTCTCTTCCTCTGTCTCTGTCTCTGTCTCTGTCCTGTCCTGTCTCCCCTGTCTCGTCTCGTCTCGTGTCTGCTCTGTCTCTGTCTCTCTGTTCTGTCTCTGTCTCTGTTTCTGTCTCGTCCTCTGTCTTGTCCTGTCTCTCTGTCCTGTCTCTGCTCTGTCCTGTCTCTCGTCTCTGTCTCGTCTCTCTGTCTCTGTCTCTCTGTCTCTGTCTCTGTCTCTTCTCTGTCTCTCTGTCTCTGTCTCTGTCTCTGTCTCTGCCTGTCTCTCTGTCTCTGTCTCTGTCTCTGTCTCTGTCTCTTCTCGTATATATATATACTAAACAAGCAAACAAACAGACAAATAAAAAAACCAACAAAAACAAAACACCGATATAATTACCTGTTCAGCGATATAAAAGCCCTTTTAGCCTTCATTTTGTCGGATTTGTTTTTATCAAAAAACATGTAATACCATCATTCTCAATCGTCAAAAGGGGGTTAACAAGCCTCATACAACCATTCATTGATTGACTGATGATTGATTCAATCATTCATTCAATCGTGCTCTCTTCAATGTCTCTGTCTCTTTGTCTATCGCCTGTCTGTCTCTGTTTCTTCCCCTCTCTTTCCATCTTAAGAACTGGTGACGTTCAACAAACTTCACTTAATGACGACAAGACAGAAGCTATCCTCATTGGCCCCCCGTCAAAATTTCTCAGCTGCCTCCTCTTTCTCTCCCATTATTAACACATCAGTCCCAATTTCTGATTCACAAAAAAACCTTGGTGTCTGCATTACTCTACCCCTCCATGAACAACTTTGTTTCCAAACTGCCAGATCTTGCTACTTCATCTCCATCGTATAAGCCTGATCAGGAAGTATCTCCCGTCGAAACAACTGCAAAACTCGTCTCTCCTTCATAATGCCGCATTGACAAATTGCAATTCACTCCTGTCGGGTCTTCCTGCCCCCACCATTCACATCCTACAGCGCATTCAAAACAATGCTGTACGCCTTGTACTCAAAAAGAAAAAAAA
>JAPXFY010000025.1:4485635-4493135 GCA_030674185.1 Monoplex corrugatus | reverse complement strand
AAATGGGTTCACCTTCTGTGAGGAGACAGTTTTGTGCTGGTTGAGACAATGTACTTTCCATCACCTTTATCTGTAGTGAAGTTCATAACAGAAACTGTGAAAACATCAAAGTAAAATGGGTTCACCTTCTGTGAGGAGAAAGTTTTGTGCTGGATGTGGATAAAGTCAACAGTTTTCATCTGGGTTTTGTGTGTTTCTGTGTAAGACACACCAGATCAGCATTCTGGATGGTTGAAGTGAGAATTTCTATCATTTTTTATCTTATGTTTAAAACAAATGTGTGCATGTTGTATGTTAAATACAACTTTTACATTTTTCGCATTGAGTACCTCTATATACTTGAGTGGCGGTTCAATAATAAGAAACAAAGAATCAAACAAATACAACAGTGTCATAGAACAAACATTGCTCTTTCTAGTGATACAAACACTTCAAGAAAACTTCTGAATAAAGCCCAGAAATATCAAGTTGAAAAGCACTAAAAATAGCCTGTCTCCAGGCTACAGTCAGAGAGTAGCCCGCCTCTGGTGAACACCCACTCAGCACAGCTACGTGGTGAAAGAGTTAAATTAATTCATGTGTTGGTTTTGAGTTCTTGTATTGATTACTGACATAAATATGCTTCTTACTTTAGCTTTGGTCTGTTTGTGTAAAAACATAGACTTAGTCTCTTCCTCACTCCCTACAACTCTCTCTCTCTTCCTCACTCCCTACAACTCTCTCTCTCTCTCTCTCTCTCTGTCTCTCTCTCTCTCTCTCTTCTCTCTCTCTCTCTCTCTCTCTCTCTTTATGTATGTATGTATGTATGTATGCATGCATGTATGTATGTGTGTGTGTGTGTCTGTCTGTGAGTGCATGTGTTTGTGTGTGTTTTGCGTGAGCGAGTTTGAGTCTCTGTGTGTGTTTCTGTGTGTGAATGTATGTAAGTGTGCTTGTGTGCATGTATGTGTGTGTGTGTGTTTGTATGTTTTGTGTCAATATGTGTGTGTTTTACAATACAATACAATACAATACAATACAATATTTTATTTATATAGCGCAAAATCTTGATAAAATCAAATCTAAGCGCTAAAAGACACACACGCACGCACGCACGCACGCGCACGCACGCACGCACGCACGCACACACACACACACACACACACACACACACACACACACACACACGCACATGGCTATAAATGGGGGGAAAGAATAAAAGCAATGGAAAATTATAGAGAGCATATTATATAATATTATATATACAATGTGATTCCCCTCTGAGTGGAGACAGGCTGCAGAGGGATTGAGTGAGGTCAGGATTTTATGCAGAGGAGAAAAGGTGAGTTTTGAGAGCGGACTTGAAGGAGACAAAAGTAGGTTGCTGACGGACTGAGAGAGGAAGTTTGTTCCAGGAGAGTGGACCAGAGACAGAGAAGGCTCGTGGACCATAGGTATTGAGCTTAGTGCGTGAAAAGCGAAAAGTCAGAGGATCGGAGGCAGAGCGGAGGGTACGTGAGGGAACATATATCTCAAGTAGACTTGACAGGTAATCGGGGGCTGCGTTATTGAGGCTTTTGTAGCACATGGTGTCTAGTTTGTACTGTATGCGCTTTGATACAGGAGCCAGTGAAGTTGTTTGTGTATGTGTGCACATAAGCAACTGTATGTGAGCTTGTGCGTGTGCATGTGAGTGCATACATCTATGCGTACATGTGTGTGTATGTGTTTGTATGTGCGTGTGTGTGTGTGTGTGTGTGTGTGTACGCGCGCGTGCGTGTGTGTGTATGTGTGTGTATGTATGTATGTATGTATGTATGTATATGTATGTATGTATGTGTGTATGTATGTACGTATGTGTGTGTGCTTGTGTGTGTGTGTGTATGTATGTATGTGTGTGTGTGTGTGTGTGTGTGTGTGTGTGTGTGTGTGTGTGTGTGTGTGTGTGTGTTGTGTGTGTGTGTGTGAAGACGCCCAAACACACAAAATAGGAAGAGATCAGTAAAATCAGGTGAACAAGAATGTTATACAACAAGAACAATGTGTAGATCACATGGTGACAGCATGAAGACATACTTCACCACAGTACACTTGCTCATCATAATTTCATTAAACTGTCGTTTCTTCTTTAATCCTGAAACTACATATTTTAAATCTCCATCTATTCTAGATTCATCTCCACCTCTTCTAAGAACACTGAGGGGATTATTTCATATGATGACCTTTTCAGGCTCTGGAGATTATTTCATATTGTCAGGGAAAGATGTGTGTACGCACACACAGACAGAGACAGAGAGACAGACAGACAGACAGACAGAGAAAGAGAGAGGGAGAGAGATGGAAAGTGAGATAGACAGACAAATAGACAAACAGAGACAGAGAATGAGAGACACTGATTGAATGAATGAATGAAGGAAGGAAGGAAGGAAGGAATCAATTAATCAATGAATCAATCAATCAATGATTGTATGAGGCTTTCTAGCCCTTTTTGTGATTGAAAAGGGGATGGGAATGAAGGTATTACATGATTTTTAAATAATAACAAATCCGACAGAATGAACGACCAAAACGACATTAAATCGTTTATCAGGATGACCACAGACAGAGACAGAGATGGAGAAAGACAAAGACAGAGAAGAAAGAGGAAGAGAGATGGAAAGAGAGAGAAAAAAATGAGAGACAGACAGGCAGATAGACAAAGAGACAGAGACATAGAATGATAGACACAGATTGAATGAATGATTGCATGAGGCTTTTTAGCCCGTTTGACGATTGAGAATGATGGTGTTACATGATTTTAGATACATGTAATAACAAATCAGATAATAACAAATCTGACAGAATGAACGGCCAAAAGCGACTTTAAATCGCTGAACAGGATAACCATATAGGTGTTTTGTTGTTGTTGTTGTTTGTTGTTGTTGTTGTTGTTGTTGTTGTTTTGTCTGTTTGTTTGCTTGTTTTTTATATACATACATACATATATATATATATATATAATATAATATATATATATAAATATATAATATAATATATATATATATATACTTTTTTTTTCCACAGTCAATTTCAGTTGTAGTTTCTCAAGATCACGTCTGTGTTCTGGAAATAAAATTCCTTATGCATTGCCGCCATGCCATGTGACGGAGGAATCCCAAAAATATCGTAGCTTACGCCTTAAGCCTACACACAAGACCTATGTGCTGGCAAAGTCTTGAGGTCCTACCTAGCATATACTACAGTTGAATACAGGCCAGGTCATTGTTTTCACAGGTGACGCACATCACACACAAAAGTCAACATCAACATGAAGACGTCTCTGGAACAAAGTGTCCGAGGTACGTTGTGATTCCATCAGACATGTTTCAGGGACGTCTTCAGCTTTTTGTTCAGCACAACGAAGGGGACTCCTGGTGTTGATCGATTGGAGGACTACACGCTGTCTTGTGGAAGAAAACTGGTTTATAACCATCCACATAATGGAACTATTGTTGACCATGTATATACACAAACTCCAGCAGGGATGAGAGAGAGAAAGAGAGAGAGAGAGAAGAGAGAGAGAGAGAAAGGGAGAGAGAGAGAGAGAGACAGAGACATAAACAGAGACAGAAAGAGACAGACAAACAAAGACATAGAGACAAAGAGAGACAGACAGAGTGACAGACAGACAGAGACAGAGACAGAGAGAGAGACAGAGGCAGACAGACAGACGGAGAAGCAGAAAAAGAGGGAGAGAGAAAGAGACAGACAGACAGGCAAACGGATGGACTGACAGACACAGACAGAGAAGCAGAAAGGGGGAGGGAGAGAGAGAGAGAGAGAGAGAGAGAGAGAGAGAGAGAGAGAGATAGATACATAAATACATGCATACATACATACATACATACATACATACATACATGCAGACAGACAGACAGACAGAGACAGAGAGAGATCAGACGAACAGACAGACACACAGACAGATAACACACACACACACACACACACACACACACACACACACACACACACACACACACACACACACACACACACACAGAAGCGAGAAAAGAAGAACAAAGATCAGAACAGAAACAAGACGTTCATGCCATAGTGACAATCTTCCTGTTTTCTGATACAGAACGGACATCATTGCCACACATACACTTGGATAAACAGATACATCCCTTGGCTATTCAGAGAGTTGTATCCCTTGCCTTTACATACACCAGATATATCCGGAGAGGAAGCGTGGACTACAGCGCTGTATCAATCAATCAGAGCATCATCACTGTCATCTTCATTCTCCTCTATCATCATCATCTTTTCCCTTCACTTCGTCAAGAGTAGTTGGGGCGTGGCACTAAGGAGCTGACATATCTGATGGTCCAGGAGGTTGTCAGTTGATGCACACATGCGCGCGCACACACGCCACACACACACACACACACACACACCTACACAAACACATATACACACATAAACACACAAACACACACACACACACACACAAACACACACACATCCATGTACACACTCACAGACATATACTTATACTTAGACACATACACACACACACACACACACACACACACACACACACACACACACACACACACACACACACACTCACGCAGACACACGCACACACACACACACTCACACACACACTCACACACACACACGCACACTCACACAACACACACACACACACACACACACACACACACACACACACACAAACACACACACAACAGAGAAACACACACACCACACACACACACACACACACACACACACACACACACACACACACACACACACACACACACACACACACACACATGCTGCCTATTGCCAGATTTTAACGAACATGCAGGGAGTTCACTGACGAAGAAATGGCTTCCGCTACAATATTGCCTGACGCTATTTCAATGATAGATTGATGCAAAGACAGACAATACATGTAGTGTATAGAACCCATCGATAAGTTAGATAGAACCTGACTCTATTTCAATGATAGATTGATACAAGGGCTTGAAATATTGGCAGTAGTGATGCGTCTAGTGTGTCGGCTTCGGCCTGCACCGCTGGCTAGCACTGCTGTGCGAAAAGAAGAGCAAGGCGTAAGTCTCTTCCTGTCAGTACATAGCCTCTCCATCAGCAAGCCCTACTGCTGTGCCTCCTCGTGGCGACAGGCGGTAACTGAGCACCTCACGGACTCAGGCTGAATCTCGTAGGACTCGGAGGAGGTCTGGCCCCCAGACGTGAGGCATGTGGACACGCCCTGGTGCCCACGAACCAGATCCCCAAGCTATGGGTAAATAGCTCCACTGCCTTGTGGACATCTCGGGAGAGAGTAAGGTTAAGGGAGTTAACCCTAAAAAAAACCAATGAAAGGCAAGCGGAAACCACCATCGTAGTTTTTCCCCAGGAAAACCATGGACAGGAGAAAGAGAAAGAAGAAAGTTAATGACGTCCGGTAGGGACTGTCATGTGGCGCAGGTGACACCAGACCGTCAGCCAGCTACTGCGACCAAAATTAAATTCAAACACACACCAAAATAGCAACATGGAACATCAGAACAATGTTGCAGAAAGGTAAATTAGACAACATCAAAATGGAGATGGAAAGGTTAACATCAGTATTTTAGGACTGGGGAAGTGAGATGAAGGGGGCAGGCATGATAACATCGGGGGAACATACAGTGATATACTCTGGTGGTAATTCACATGAAAGAGGAGTAGGCATCATAATGGACAAAGACAAGTCAAAAGCAGTTAAGGGAAACTGGGCAGTGTCCGACAGAGTTTTAATGGTCAAATTGGGAGGCAAACCTTTTGATATCAACATCATACAGGTGTATGCACCAACATCCGCAAGTACTCAGGAAGACATCGACAACTTCTACGAAGTTTTAGAGATGGCCAAGGTCCAATGTAAATCACAAGAAGTTACAGTCATAATGGGAGATTTTAATGCTAAAGTGGGACAGGATAGGGTGGAGGATATAGTTGGACCTCATGGCCTTGGTACACAAAATGAAAGAGGGGGGAAGCTTGTAGAATGGGCACAGATGAATGAGTTCATAGTAGGAAACACCTGGTTTGAGCAACCTAAAGGGAAAAAAATGGACTTGGATGAGTCCAGGAAAATATACCAAAAATCAAATTGACTACATCCTGATCAACAAAAGATTTAGAAATTCCTTACTGTCAGCAAAAACACTATCAGGCGCAGACTGCAACAGTGATCACAATTCTGTAGTGGGAAGGTTTAGGCTGAAATTGAGGAAACGGAAACAGACCAAAAGCAACATCAAACTAAACCTTGGACTCTTAAAGTCAGATGAAATGATACGTCAAAAAATTAATGTACATGTTCAAAACAAATTCAGTGCTCTGGAAGACGTTGGTGACAGTGAGGAACAATGGACAAAGTTGAGAAGTTCTATAAATGAAGCTTGTGGAGAAATCCCTAAGGCAAATAGAAAAGCAAAAAAGAGCTGGATGACTAATGAAATTTTGGGACTGATGTAGGAAAGGAGGAAGGCAAAGAGAAACGAGGAGATATACAGGAAGATAAACAAAAAATCAGGTATAGGTGCAATGAAGCTAAGGAAGCTTGGCTGAACACAAAATGCAAAGAGATAGAAGAACGACACAAAATGGATCCCCAGGGTATGTACAGACGCATTTAAGAAATTGTCCACAGGAAAAATACATGCATATCAACTGGTTGCTTAAAATCGAAAGATGTGCCATCTTCGATTTAAGCAACCATTATAGCAGTATTATACAACTTATAAGGGAGAGTACATTAAAACCTTTTTGAGGATGACAGAAACGAAAACACATATAAAAAAGAACTTTGAAGACCACCCATAATGAAGTGAGAGTTAAGAGCAAGAGTTAAAAGACCTTTAATTCAGAAACACCCAGTACAGGACAAAATATGACAGCAAAAAACTTTGATGAAGAAACGACCATTATAAAAAAGAACTTTGAAGGACCACCCATAATGAAAGATGAAGTTAGAGCAGCACTGAAAAAGATGAAACCCAGGAAAAGCCCCAGGACCAAGACAACATTACTACAGAGATGATTGAAGCCCTGGAGGAATTTGGCATAGAAAAAATAACAGTCCTCCTAAATGAAATTTATGACACTGGAAAAATCCCCAAAATATGTCAAAATCAATTGTCAGTGCACTTCCAAAGAAGACAGGGCTATAAATGCGAACTCCATCGCACAATCAGTTTGATGAGTCATGTAACAAAAATCCTGTTAAGAATAATCATGATGAGACAAGAATAGAATCAAAAGAGAAATAGCACAAGAACGGTGTGGATATGTGGAGGGGAAAGGAAGTATTAATGCCATATACATCGTAAGAACTATCATAGAGAGGTCAAATGAGATGAATGAGGATTTGTATTTATGCTTTGTTGACTATACCAAGGCTTTCGATCGGGTATGACATGAAGAATTGATCAACCAACTGGAGAGACTCAAATGTTGATGGAAAAAATCTACGAATAA
>JAPXFY010000025.1:4475991-4485535 GCA_030674185.1 Monoplex corrugatus | reverse complement strand
TTTCTCTTTTCTCTTCTTTTCTCTCTTCTCTCTCTCTTTCCTCTCTCGTCTTTCTCTTCTCTCTTTCTCCTTTCTCTTTTCTCTCTTTTTCTCTCTTTCTCTCTCTCTTCTCCCTCTGTCTTCTCTGTCTCTCTTTCTCTGTCTCTGTTAATCTCTGTCTTTCCTCTCCTTCTCTCTCTCTATCCTCTCTTGTCTGTGATGAACAGTCCACGTTTGTTAAATCATGTCTTTCCCTCCCTGTTTAGTTAGTTTGGCTTGTGTTGTGTACGTGTTCTGACCCCACAGGAAGTAAAATAATGGTTATGTATGAAGAGGAATTGTTGAAAACAGTCAGTGAATGAACTGTAAGAAAGATAAACTGAAAGGAACACGGATTGAAAAATACATGAAACAAACAGAGAACATGAATAAGAAGACATTTGTGTACAGATTTCCAAAGAGGGAAACCCATTGAATGTCAATGTGAACGTCGAACGTGACACCACATGATCTGTGTAGATGACTGTAATAAAACATGACTGTGGACACAGGTGTAGACAGATCTGACCTGGTGACACGTCTACATGATGTGTTGTAGTATGACTGTATAAAACATGACTGTGGACACAGTGTAGACAGATTGACCTGGTGACACGTCTACATGATGTGTTGTAGTATGTAATAAAACATGACTATGGACACAGGTGTAGACAGATGTGACCTGGTGTCACGTCTACATGATGTGGTGTAGTATGACTGTAATAAAACATGACTGTGGACACAGGTGTAGACAGATGTGACCTGGTGACACGTCTACATGATGTGTTGTAGTATGATTGTAATAAAACATGACTGTGGACACAGGTGTAGACAGATCTGACCTGGTGACACGTCTACATGATGTGTTGTAGTATGACTGTAATAAAACATGACTGTGGACACAGGTGTAGACAGATCTGACCTGGTGACACGTCTACATGATGTGTTACAGGGTGCTGGTTATGTAGGCCTGCTGTCTGAATTTACACACTGACAGCAAGATGTAGCAACCTTCCAGTCAGCACACAGGTTTGACTCTGGCTGGGAAACTATGTGCAAGCTGTCTCCAGTCCACCCAGCTGTGATTGGGTATCTGCCCCTGTTAAGGATTGTGGAAGGTAAAGCTTGAGAAGAAGAGAGAGGTGGGACCTGCCCTCAAACAGTTGACGTGAATGTAGTGAGGTGTCTACCACACCACTCTCTTATGATTCAGTTGTTACGAGACTGCCTTTCCTTTTTTTTATAACATTACTAGTTATGTTGGCATGTTGTCTGAATCTAGACACTGAAAGCAAAGCGTATACATCTTGTTCTCAATTCGTGCCTTGACTGGAAACCAGTGCAGTTGTTGGCTGGCTCTATATGGATGTGTTGCAGGGTTCTGGTTATAGTGATGTCCAGGCTTTGTCACACATCATGTAGACAGTCACATAGCAGCTGGTGCCTTCACCACACTGACACCGACTTTTCACTTTTAAGTTTGTCAGGACAGTGTCACCTGACTCAAGAAATTCCACAAACACTAACACTTTAGTTACCATGTGATGGACACAGGATCCAAAATAATCATGGCCAGTGCCATAAGTCTGCACATAAACCCTATGTTTTGTAAGGTCTTGAGGTTATGTCATTTTTATAGGATCATCACACTGACATATATTTCCTTCTGCTTACCTTTTTTCTTTCTTGTTTTAGTTATCCTACTTTCTACACCACCTTAATGGTCACAGAATCTGATGCAGTTCTTACGATACGATGTTGATGATGACGATGAGGATGATAATCATGAAGTTATGGATTCCCACCTGGGATTCAGACTATGTAACAGGGCTGTATTCTACGCTTACTAATATATATCTAGGCCTGAGAGATACAGACACCTGCAATTTTATAAGATTTGAGCAACATCCTCATTGATGCATATCTGAAATGGATGAGACTCGACTGTGTGGTTCCTGTCTTCCCAGTGAACCCATGGTACGCTCAACGCTTGGTAGAAGCTGGGTGGCGAAAAAAAAAACCCAAAACGAAATAAACCCCAAAAAATCCCAATGACTTTTGAAAGCACTGATGGGGATTCTAATCCACCATCTTCCAGTTGGTTGCCCGTCGTGTTAACCACAACAACACGGCAACTAATCGTCCGCCTAACTTATAAGTGTATTGTATACACTATTGTCTGTCCTTGTATCAATCTATCATTGACATACAGTCAGGTTCTACCTAACTTATTGATGGGTTCTATACACTATTGTCTGTCCTTGTATCAATCTATCATTGACATAGCGTCAGGTTCTACCTAACTTATTGATGTGTTCTATACACTATTGTCTGTCCTTGTATCAATCTATCATTGACATACAGTCAGGTTCTACCTAACTTATTGATGTGTTCTATACACTATTGTCTGTCCTTGTATCAATCTATCATTGAAATACAGTCAGGTTCTACCTAACTTATTGATGGGTTCTATACACTATTGTCTGTCCTTGTATCAATCTATCATTGAAATAGAGTCAGGCAATATTGTGGTGAAAGCCATTTCTTTATCAGTGAACTCCCTGCATGCCCGTAAATATCACCATAAATGGTGTCAACTTGACCAGGAATGACTTCAGCTCTTGTTAGTTCACATGATATATGATATATGATATGATATGATATGATATGATATGATATGATATGATATGATATGATATGATATGATATGATATATGATATATGATATGACATGATATGACATGATATGATATGATATGATATGATATGATGATATGATATGATATGATATGATATGATATGATATGATATGATATGATATGATATGATATGATATGATGATATGATATAATATGATATGATATGATATGATATGATATGTATGGTTCCCCTTCCATCCCCATCTTTTTATTCTCTAACCTCCCCCTCTGTCCTTACCCCACCCACGTTTACCCAATTAGATGTTTCTGTAACATCACACATCACAGCAGCCTACAACCATTCAGCCTCCTTCTCTGTCTCTGCAACACCCTTACCACAACCACTGCTGCTAGAATCATGACATAAACTCGGATTTAAAACCCCACTTCACCCCCACCCCACCCCAACCACCAGCAACAACAACAACAACAATAGTCAGCCTAAGTGGATCATGTGAAAACTTTAATAACCAACATCCTAGAAAGTGTCCCACAAACTTTGTTGTTGTTGTTGTTGTTGTTGTTTTTTTCAAATTGTCCACTGCCTGTTACTTTGCCTCTTCACTCACCAGTATTTTTTATGTGGAAACATCCCGTTATCCCCAAAACCAAATAAATAAATAAATAGATAAATAAATGAATGAATGAATAAATAGATAAATAAACGAATAATAACAAATAAATAGATAATAAATAAATAAACAGATAAAAATATAAACAAATAAATAAATTAAAAAAAGAAATAAAGAAATAAATAAAAGAAAAAAAAAGGAATCTGATCCATCTAGTACAGTCTAACTCATCACTGATTTGTGTGTTACCTGTGATGTGTGTGTGTGTGTGTTTGTTTGTGTTTGTGTTTGTTTGTTTGTTGTTTGTTTGTTTGTTGTTTGTTTGTTGTTGTTTGTTTGTTTGTTTGTTGTTTGTTTGTTTGTTTGTTGTTTGTTTGTTTGTTGTTTGTTTGTTTGTTGTTTGTTTTTTGTTGTTTGTTTGTTGTTTGTTTGTTTGTTGTTTGTTTGTTGTTTGTTTTTGTTGTTTGTTTGTTTGTTTGTTCTTCTTGTGTTTGTTTTGTTTCACTAGGCATGTTTTTATCACTCAAACAATTTTGCTTTACAAAGGAAGGCTTACAAATAATCCAGGAGTAATGTGTATGGTATGATTTAAAAATGGAGC
Source organism: Monoplex corrugatus (assembly GCA_030674185.1). Classification (NCBI taxonomy): domain Eukaryota; kingdom Metazoa; phylum Mollusca; class Gastropoda; order Littorinimorpha; family Ranellidae; genus Monoplex; species Monoplex corrugatus. Next base: position 4,481,645 of record JAPXFY010000025.1, on the reverse strand, counting down.
AGGGCTACATAAAATGCATTCTGTGTCAAAAGATACCTTGATATTAATGACATTGGAGAAATACAGACACCTGCAGGGCTGAGAAAGTAACTGGAATGCCACGTTCAATGTCAAATCCATGGAGAAGATGACACACAGCTGTGTGGCCTCAACTTACCACAAGAGCACACAGCACACTGAGCTTTGGCTAGGAGACAGCCATGGACAAAACTGCTCACAGTCATTTAGACTGATGGGGGTTTGATCCCACAACTTTCCAGTCATCAGTTTTTATTTTAAACTAACCACTGTACCAACTGAGTGTTTGTTGTTTGTTATATGGACAGTCACTGTGTGAATGCTTAACTATAACTGATCAAAACTTATCACTGATTTATGTTTTGGAGGATCTGATGCAGAAGACCAATCCACTCATGATCTTTAAGAATTCCTTTCTGAACCTCTGGCCTGTCAGGCAGTACAGATAGAAATTCATGGAGTAATTCAAATAACGGACAACGTAAAAGACTTTTCCCACAAAGAAGTACAACGCCATTTTATGAATAGCACCGACTTGAAAACCTTCAAAAATTAGTATAACCATGACCATGACAGGTGATGTGAAGGCAATGAATGACACAGACACAACGAGAGCTGTCAGAGTGATGGAGTTCACATTTCTCTCTCTGTGTCTCTGCTGTGTGTCTGTGGCAGTCAACTGGTCACCAGCTTCCTTCACTGACGTTCTTAACTTCACCACCAGCACAATGTTACCGATCATCAAACAGATGAAAGGAAGCAAAGAAGACAGAAACAGGTCGATTTTAACAAACACATCCTTCAGAAATATCAGATACTCTCTCTTCATAGTACATATCCCATCTAAAATTGTCATCCCATGAAGAGAGTGAGAGTAAACCAAGCTAAACAAGATGACGATGCCCACAATGACGGCCCAGGATGTTTTTGCTGTACACATCACGTTCACACGATGTGGCCACACCACAGACATGGCCCTGTGTGTCACCATCACCACCACAAACCAGGCAGAGCAGACAGAAGCTACATCACTTATGTACTGCCCCAGCTTACACACAGCGTCATGAAGATCAAACAAACGAAATCTCGTAAGTTCTACAATCCACACATTGAGAGACACCGTGAAGTTGACACAGAGATCAGTCACAGCCAGACACAGGAAATAATGGTCCAAGGCAGAACGGTTGGTTTGAAATCTACGAACAATGACGATAGTCATCACATTGCCAAACACACCCAGGATAACAATGAAGGGCATAGAGAAAATCGTGATCAAGTGTATTATCTTAAGTAATCTCGAGGAATATATATATATCATTTGTTTGATCATGTTTACTGATAAAACTGTGTCACCCATCGTGATACTGGTCACAGTCATCATCATGTATGTCACATTTCTTACAGAAGATGTAGAATCCCCTGTCATGATAGCAGACACAGTCATCATCAAGTGTGTTACATTTCTCTGATCCATGGTCCTGGAGGGAAACGTTTGGAAATACGTTAGTGATTATTTCTGAATCTATGGCAAGCTGAGGTGTGTTAACATCAGCGACTGTCTTAGTTCAGAGCTAATTTATTGTCACACACATCTTAAGATATGACTGTCTTAGTTCAGGGCTAATTTATTGTCACACACATCTTAAGATATGACTGTCTTAGCTCAGGGCTAATTTATTACACACACATCTTAGGATATGACTGTCTTAGTTCAGGGTTAATGTATTGCCACACATATTTAGAAGATGGCAAGAGTAGTTAATCCTGTCTGTTGCTGTGTTCCATAGATCCCCTCCATAACTCCCACCTCCACCACCCACACTGAACACTGGACCAGAAGAAGTAAATGACGTGTAGTTGATGTCATCTACCAACAGTGTGAACTATGACATTGTTGTAGGTGTCGTCCAGTGAAAAACCGTTAACATCAACACCACCGTTCAGCTTCAGTCACTACTGTAAACAAAATGGGAAAACACCAAGATAGTCAAGCCATTCTAACAATCTCTCCTTTTCAATTGAAAATTATTATTGTGAAAACTCTGCTAGAGATAAAAATAGAAAATTTGAAAAGGTATTTGTGTTTGTGTGTGTGTGTGTGTGTGTGTGTGTGTGTGTGTGTGTGTGGTTGTGTGTGTGTGTGTGTGTGTGTGTTTTGTGTGTTTTGTGTGTGTGTGTGTTGTGTGTTTTGTGTTATGTGTGTGTATGTGTGTGTGTTTGTATGTGTGTTTGTGTGTATGTGTATATGTATTTGTTGTGTGTGTGCTTGTATGTGTGTATGTGTGTGTGTATATGTGTGTGTTTGTGTGGTGTGTGTGTGTGTGTGTGTGTGTGTGTGTGTGTGTGTGTGTGTGTGTGTGTGTGTGTGTGTGTGTGTGCACGCGTGCGTAGTGTGTGTGTGTTTCTGTGTGTGTATGTGTGCGTATATGTGTGAATGTATGTGTAAGCTTCTGTTGCAAGTATACACAAACGTGTTTGCAATATATTTCCTCGAAAAAAAAGACAACATACGTTATAAATTGTTCATTTTGATGTCCTTTTCCATTTCTTCTCCTCTTCTGGACTGCCTGTGACGTAAAACGTTTGATGTCAAGTATTATACGTTTTTCGCCTTTACACTAGAACATGGCCACACTTCATCAGTTGAGAGTGTTTTGTTGCAAGGTTGAGCTGACATTCCATAGACCCCCCCCCCCCCCAAACAAACAAACAAACAAACAAACCGCAACATTTTTATGCCAACATCGCACTGAAATGAAAAAAAAGCGTCAACCTTTTTGTCATTACATAAGCTCATTGACTAGAATTTCGCACACCTTGACACAATCTCCATTGCAAAAAAAATATTTTGCGTAACGGAGCGATATTTTCATGTTTTGCCTGCGAACATTTCCAAGAAGTGGGCGGAGCTTATTTCACGCTAAACTGCTCCTCTGCCAAAATACAAATGTGGCAACGTTGACAAAACGAGAAAAAGTTGAAAAAAAATGTAACAACATGGTTCACAAGTTAACAGTTATATATCATCAGAGTTTGTCTGAACACAGGAATGTATTTCATGAAGAGATCTCCATCAAGACCAAGCTCCTTGATCAGCTTGTTTCAAAATATTGCACACCAAAAACTGTTTCCTCTTTTAGGTCATGGGCCAGGTATCAAAACACTCCTCTCCCCTCCTCCCCCCACCTTGTCCTTGAGATTTTTGCAGACCATGTTTATAGCCTGAAACATGCATGTTTGCCAGGTGAAATCCCCTGAAATAAGCCAAACGACACATTGGAAGGGGTGGGTGGAGTCGTAACGTGCCGAATGTCATGATACACTGTGGGCACACCTATACCACTCTTGCCACTCCCTCCCCACCCTTGGAAGGATTTCATGGGATGTATACCCCTGTGAAGCCTGGCATGTAAGCTACTGATTGAAAAATGTTTGCCATTGATCTTCTTCTGGGTGTAGCAACAGCACATCTTCAAAAATACTTACAATCAAAAGTCTAATCGCACACAAATCAGTTACAGGGATCAACAGATACATGTTTATCTACTTTTGGACAACTTGTTACAGTCTGTGATATGTTTTTCATAGAATAAGAACAGAAATGGTGGCTAGCATTCATCATCAACTTGAGATCTTTGTCAACATTATGTGTCATTGTGTGCGTTTGCTGCAGATGTTGAAAATGACCAGTTTATTAAACCAGTCTTGGTGACATCTCTGTCTGATGACAATACATTGTGTAGACTGGAGGGGACACTGTTTTCTTCTCGGTGGTCCTTTTTCTGAAGAAAGACACAATATCAATATAATGTGTACGCTCATTGTGATCAATATATCATCATCATCATCATCATCATCATCATCATCATCATCATCATCAAGTGCCTTGCCACATGGTGTTGGCGATCATGGTCCTCTATATGTATCTATCCCTTGCTGCCGCAAGCACAACTTCCACACTCTCTGTCTTCAGCCACTTTGCAAGTCCGTCCAATATTTTTTCCCTGGGTCTACCTGGTGCTCTCTTTCCCTCTAGCTTTCCTGTTGTGACCAGGTGCTCCCTTTCCTCATAAAATGGCCTATAAATGTTGCCTGTCTTTTCCTAGTCTTTCTTATAAATGAACTTCTTGTGTCTGCCTCCATCAAGACTGTCTCGTTCGTTTTGTTCTTAGAAACCACATCTTGGCTGCCTCAATCAATATATCATACATACTTTTTATCAGTCTATATTGTTTACCAATATGCTAAACATCTTTTTTTATATATATCTTTTATTTTTTGCTGCTGCGTCTTCTCAAGCACTCTTGTGTCACTACCCCTATGACGCTCATCTGGACTCTCCAACACACCTCCAAGCCCACTCAAGCTGAGGTCACCATGAGAACAGAACATGAAGGGCCACATATGCTGATCTCTTTTTCACCGTGCTATGATTGGGAGAATGGAGATGATAGTGATGAAGTTATGGAGTTCTATTTCAGACTGAGACAGTGTAACATATTAATTGTATTCTATGCTTACTAATGGCGTCAACCTGGTCTGAGAGATAAGACACCTGCAGAATTGGTCAAGAACTTTAAGCAATGGCAAGGTAGGAAGATGGAAAAATCCTGGGACATAGGCACACAGCACACCAGCCAGGTGCAGCCCAGTCACCAGATGTAGACATAATGAAGGGCCTTCTTTGCCTTGTGTCCAGCCATCCTCTGTACTGGACAGCCCAGCCACCAGATGTAGACAGAATGAAGGGCCCTTCTTTGCCTTGTGTCCAGCCATCCTCTGTACTGGACAGCCCAGTCACCAGATGTAGACAGAATGAAGGGCCTTCTTTGCCTTGTGTCCAGCCATCCTCTGTACTGGACAGCCCAGCCACCAGATGTAGACAGAATGAAGGGCCCTTCTTTGCCTTGTGTCCAGCCATCCTCTGTACTGGACAGCCCAGCCACCAGATGTAGACAGAATGAAGGGCCCTTCTTTGCCTTGTGTCCAGCCTTCCTCTGTACTGGACAGCCCAGTCACCAGATGTAGACAGAATGAAGGGCCTTCTTTGCCTTGTGTCCAGCCATCCTCTGTACTGGACAGCCCAGTCACCAGATGTAGACAGAATGAAGGGCCTTCTTTGCCTTGTGTCCAGCCATCCTCTGTACTGGACAGCCCAGTCACCAGATGTAGACAGAATGAAGGGCCCTTCTTTGCCTTGTGTCCAGCCATCCTCTGTACTGGACAGCCCAGTCACCAGATGTAGACAGAATGAAGGGCCTTCTTTGCCTTGTGTCCAGCCATCCTCTGTACTGGACAGCCCAGTCACCAGATGTAGACAGAATGAAGGGCCTTCTTTGCCTTGTGTCCAGCCATCCTCTGTACTGGACAGCCCAGCCACCAGATGTAGACAGAATGAAGGGCCCTTCTTTGCCTTGTGTCCAGCCATCCTCTGTACTGGACAGCCCAGCCACTGCCAGCTGAACCACCCTCACTACAGTACAAACATTATGGAGTCTGAAACTCTCAGTGTTATTTTACCAAAATGTCAAGGAATGTTCATTCAATTCTAAAAGTGGTCTGACACGATGCTCCAGACACAGCGTATTTTGATTTATATATAATAAACATTTCGTCAATAAATATCACACACAAAC
>JAPXFY010000025.1:4446220-4451220 GCA_030674185.1 Monoplex corrugatus | reverse complement strand
TATTCTCAACATAGCAAAAAGTCTTCATTATCACATAACGTGGACATCAGCTGGTATGTAGGATGTACGTGAATAACCAGTACAAATCTGAAAACTTTTGGTATGAAGAGTAAAACAAACTCTGCAAGATGACTGCTTTTCTTCAGTTGACTGGACATTGTTTCAGCCCACATGCGAAACATTTTACTTTTTTCCTGATAAAAAGACAACACAATACAACTGGTACAGGCAACGACCCTTTGTTTTGAAGATATAATGAGACATACTATGAAACGGCTGGTCAAAATATACTACACACTCAGCAGTAATAAACCTGGCATGTGATGGGTCTCAGCATGAATAAAACTATCATCATCAACAACAACAATATTTTATTTATATAGCGCAAAATCTTGATAAAATCAAATATAAGCGCTGAAACAGACACACGCATGCACGCCCACACACGCACGCACGCACGCACGCGCGCGCGCACACACACACACACACACACACACACACACACACACACGCACACGGCTATAAATGGGGAGAAAGAATAAAAGCAATGGAACATTATAGAGAGCATATTATATACAATTTATATTACAATGTGATTCCCCTCCGAGTGGAGACAGGCTGCAGAGGGGGTTGAGTGAGGTCAGGATTTTATGCAGAGGAGAAAAGGTGAGTTTTGAGAGTGGACTTGAAGGAGACAAAAGTAGGTTGCTGACGAACTGAGAGAGGAAGTTTGTTCCAGGAGAGTGGACCAGAAACCGAGAAGGGTCGTGGACCATAGGTATTGAGCTTAGTACGTGGAAAGCGAAAAGTCAGAGGATCGGAGGCAGAGTGGAGGGTACGTGAGGGAACATAGATCTCAAGTAGGCTTGACAGGTAATCGGGGACTGCGTTATTGAGGCTTTTGTAGCACATGGTGTCTAGTTTGTACTGTATGCGCTTTGATACAGGAAGCCAGTGAAGTTGTACCAGGAGAGGAGATATGTGGTCAGCTTTTTTCTTTTTGAGTACAAGGCGTGCAGCATTGTTTTGAATGCGCTGTAGGATGTGAATGGTGGAGGCAGGAAGACCAGACAGGAGTGAATTGCAATAGTCAATGCGAGACATTATGAAGGAGAGAACGAGTTTTGCAGTTGTTTCGACAGAGAGATACTTCCTGATCAGGCTTATACGATGGAGGTGATAGTAGCAAGATCTGGCAGTTTGAGAAACAAAGTTGTTCATGGAAAGGGTAGAGTCAAGGCAGACACCAAGGTTTTTAGCTGAATCAGAAATTGGGACTGATGTGTTACATAATGGGAGAGAAAGAGGAGGCAGCTGAGAAAGTTTCTGACGGGTGCCAATGAGGATAGCTTCTGTCTTGTCGTCATTAAGCTGAAGTTTATTGTATGTCATCCAGTTCTTAATGTCCGAGTAACACTCAGTGGTGCGAGTCAAGAGGCGCTGTATATTGTCAGGTGAGTCACTGTCTTGAAGTTGGGTGTCATCAGCATAGAAATGGTGTTTTATAGAATGGGAGTTGATGATGGTGGACAGGGGGGAGGTGTAAAGAGTGAAAAGAACAGGGCCAAGGACAGGTCCTTGTGGAACACCACAGATCAGGTATGCAGGTTGAGAGTAAGTGCCATTAATGAGAACAATTTTGTTTTCTGTTTGATAGATATGAAGTGAACCAGGAGAGAGCAATGTCAGAAATGCCAAAAGTATGATGAAGTCTAGAAAGGAGAATACCATGATCAATGGTATCAAAGGCTGCAGACAGATCAAGGAGTGTGAGGAGAGAGACTTTGCCAGTATCAGTTGCAAGGAGGAGATTGTTGAGAATGTGTAGCAGCGCAGTTTCAGTGCTATGGCACTGGCGGTAGGCTGACTGGAAAGGATTGAGGAGATTGTTGGCAGACAGGTGAGAGTTCAGCTGGTTGAGGACAACTTTTTCGATGAGTTTTGACAAGAAAGAGAGATTAGAGATAGGCCGGTAATTTTTCAGTTCATTTGGGTCTAAATTGTATTTCTTGAGGAGAGGGTGAACAATAGCAGACTTGAAAGAATCTGGGACAGTTCCAGTTTGAAGAGAAGTGTTGATGATGTCAGTGATGAATGGGAGGAGAGTAGGGAGACAGTCAGAGTAGAGAGAACCTGGAAGAGGATCCAGTTCGCAGGTTTTGAACGACATGGATCTGATTGTGTTGAGAATTTCTTCTTGTGAGAGTGGGGTAAAAGTAGTAAGAGGTGTGCCAGAGAAGGAAGGGTCAGGTGGGCATGGTTGACAGGGTGTCCTGTCAAGCCTGTCACGAAGAGTTTGTATTTTGGTGGTGAAATACTTGGAGAATACAAATGGGAGTTCTTCGTTTGTGTGTTTTGTTTGGAGAGGTAAATCTTTTCGTGTGCCAAGGAGATGATTCATGGTTGTAAAGAGTTCTTTTGAAGAAGAGGCATTCAGGATTTTGGTTTGGAAATAGCTTGTTTTTGCAGATGCAATGAGGGTGGATACTTTTGTTTTAGAGGCTTGGAAAAGTTGCCTATGTACAGTGAGTTTGGATTTGCGCCAGCGGCGCTCTGCTCTGCGGCGGGCACGTTTTGCACAGGCAATCTCATGAGTGAGCCAGGGGGTAGGGGGCGGTCAGGTAAAAGACGGGTTGTGGCTGGAGCATGAGTGTCCAGAAGATGGTGGAGAGTAGTATAGAATTCATCGGCAAGGTTATGTGAGTTCAGAAAGGAGACGGGAGGCATCAGATGAAAATGTGGAGAGGTCGATAGATTTGAGATTGCGTCGAGTCACTGTGCGCGTGGTACGGGAAGGAGGAGAAATGTCAAGAGAACAGAGAATTGCAGAGTGGTCAGATGGAAGGGCTGAAGTTAGACGGGTAGAAAGAACTAAGCAGTTGTCAGTAGCTGAATTGTGGTGATCACGAGAAATGATCCAGTCAAGAATGTGACCTTTTTGATGGGTTGGTTCAGAAATATGTTGTGTCATATTGTGATTGGAAAGAGAGTTGATGATATGTCTTGTGTCATAACGGTGAGTGTTGTCATAGTGGACATTGATGTCACCTAGAATGATGAGATTTCCAGGTAAGAGGCAGTAGTGGTCAAGCAGTTGGTCAAAGTCAGAGAGAAACGTGGATGTGGTGAGTTTGTTGGCAGAGCTAGGTGGGGGTCGATAGACACAGGAGAAGGTGATGGGGTGAGGGGTGGATTGGAAGGATACTTCAACGTGCTCGAAAGAAGGATGGGAGAAAGGCAGAGACTGTGAGAAAGATAGGCGGGAATGGAGTGAGTCGTTGTAGAGGATGGCGATACCGCCACCTCGAGATGAGCGATGAAAAGAAGCAAGCCTGTAACCACTCGGAGTGAGACTCGCATGTATAGGTTCATGACCAAGGGGGTTAAGCCATGTTTCATCATCATCATCATCATCATCATCATCATCATCATCATCATCATCATCATCATCATCATCATCATGTGCCCTGCCACGTGGCGTTGGCGATCATGGCCCTCCATACGAATCTATCCCTTGTTGCCGCAAGTACACCTTCCACCCTCTCTGTCCTCAGCCACCCTGCAAGTCTGTCCAATATTTTCTCCCTGTGTCTAGCTAGTGTTCTCTTTCCCTCCAGCTTTCCTGTTGCGACCAGATGCTCTAATTTCTCTTTCCTCATAACATGTCCTATAGATGTTGCTCGTCTTTTCTTGATCTTTATTAATGATCGTCTTTGTTTCTGCTGCATCCCTCAATCTGTCTCGTTTGTGTACTTTGCTGTCCATGGAACTCGCAACATTCTTCTTAGAACACACATTCATGACAGTCTTGGGAGTATACGATGGTGGTTTCCATTTGCCTTCCAGAACTATTATACTGCAGGAAATCGTGACTTTGCTTACTCCACTATTTGAGTCAATAGCGTTTGCAACATGTGTAAAGACACATTTGACTAAGCTTCTTGGAACCAGAAAAAATAAGAAACCAGAATAAGAACGCGTATCTTTAATACAACAAGACAAGACAAGACAAGACAGGCGGAGATTTCTGGCTAACTAACTGGCCGATGTCAAGCATAAGATCACATACAAACAAACACCAAATACAAAAATTAGGAGAGAAATACTGAAACTTCCCTGCTGCTCTGTCCTGTGTGAGAAAAGAAATAAACATGTGTGCCTGTCTTGTCTTGTATTAAATACGCGTTCTTCTTCTGTTGTTGTTTTTCGTGTGTTTTTCTGGTTCCTGTTTGCTTGAACGCGGTTAGTCACACTTGTTTTAGATTAAGCTTCTTGGAGTTGTCACAGCTGTAAGTTGCGTCATAGACAATGTTCAATCAGTTGCAGGGACCCATCGATACGCATCGTGCAGACTAGATAGGCCACCTCGCTGTTTAATCAGTTGTACGGGCCTGTCACTTTAATGTGATGGGTCAATCCATTGATTAATCAATTGCATGCGGCCAACGTCTTCAGAGAGTATTTCAACATATTGAACAGTGATATGCATATGAACATCTTAACATAATATGCTGATAGAAGTGTTTCAACAGGGGCTTTGCTATTCCAGCAGATGGAATCTGTCATAATGTTAACGAGAGAAAATGGCTTTTCTTAATTTTGTTTTAACTATGTTTCCAGATGGAATCCGTCATGCTGTAAGTGAGAGAAAGTGGCTTTTCTTAAATTTGTACTTTGCTTTTAAATATATCAGAAAAAGATGCATCCGTATGTCAAGGTATTCACATTGAGTTTTAATGGAGTACTGTATTAAAACATGACACTTTCTGTTTCGTTTTGTATGTTTATTACCATGCTCGACCAATCTTTGATTTGAGCTGTCCCTTAGGCGCACACTTTGATTATTCTCTTAGGCTGTAGGAGATATAATCATCCAGGAGATATAATCAGTCAGGAGATATAATCAGTCAGGAGATATAATCAGTCAGGAGATATAATCAGTCAGGAGATATAAGCAGCCAGGAGACATAATCAGTCAGGAGATGTAAGACAGTCAGAGA
>JAPXFY010000025.1:4426220-4441220 GCA_030674185.1 Monoplex corrugatus | reverse complement strand
AGGAACAATGGACAAATTTGAGAACCTCGATAAATGAAGCTTGCGAAGAAATCCCTAGAGTAGACAGAAAAGCAAAAAAAAATGGATGACAAAAGAAATTCTGGGCTTGATGGAAGAATGGAGGAGGCAAAGGGAAAAGAGAGAGATACAGGAAGATAACCAAAGAAAGCAGGAATGGGTGCAAAGCTGGGGCTGGCAATGCAAGCCTCAGGTATGTACAGAAGAATTGAAGAAATTGTTTCCCCAGGAAAAGACATGCACATCAACTGGTTGCTTAAAGTCGAAAGATGGTACGCTTATCATGGGAAAAGACAAAACATTAGATAGATGGTGAGAGTACATAAAAGACCTTTTTGAAGATGACAGCAATGAAGAACCCATTATAAGAAAGAACGTTGAAGGACCAGTCTATAATGAAAGATAATTTAAGTTAGAGCAGCACTGAAAAAGATGAAACCAGGAAAGCCCCAGGACCAGACAATATTACAGCAGAGACTATTGAAGCCCTAGAAGAATTTGGTATTGAAAAAATAACAGTCCTCCTCAATGAAATTTATGACACGGAAAATCCTCAAATATAGGTCAAAATCAATTTTCGTTGCACTTCCAAAGAAAAAATGGGGCTGTAGAATGCGAACTCCATCGCACAATCAGTTGATGAGTTATTAACAAAAATTCTGTTAAGAATAATCATGATGAGGACAAGGAATAGAATCAAAAGAGAAATAGCAGAAGAACAGTGTGGATTTGTCGAAGGGAAACGAACTATTCATGCCACATACATCCTAAGAACTATCATAGAGAGGTCAATCGAGTTGAATAAGGATTTACATTTATGCTTTGTTGATTATACCAAAGCTTTCGATCAGGTAAGACGATGAAGAATTGATCAACCAACTAGAAAGACTCAATATTGATGGAAAAAATCTACAAATGATCAGAATATGTATTGGGAACAAACAGCTGCAATGAGAACGGAAAACGATATAAGCCCTTTCCAAAATATTAAAAAGGAGTCAGGCAAGGTTGTGTTCTTTCACCAGACTGTTTTCACTTTACAGCTGAAACACCATGAGAAACTTAGAAGAATGCCCTGGATTAAAGGTTGGAGGAATAATGATAAACAACATTCCTTTACGCGGATGACACTGTGCTAATTGCAGAAAATGAAAGGACCTACAAACCTAGTGAATATAAGAGAAATAGAAAGCAAAAATAGAGGGTTGGAGCTAAACAGAAAGAAGACGGAAGTCATGGTAATCAGTAAAAACACAAATCCCCTCATGCAATCAGAAACGGCACAACTTTGAGACAGGTTGATGAGTTAAATATCTGGAAACGGTAAATCTCACCAGATGGCAGATGCACATCAGAAATAGCCAGCAGAATCGGCCAAGCCAGAACAGCATTCAAGAAGATGAAAATCATTATCACCAACCAATGACATTAGGAAGAGAGTTCTTGAATGTTATATAGAACCAATAATGTTGTACCGTTGAGAAGCGTGGACAGTCAACACACAAGGCCAGAACAAGATTGAGGCAGCCGAGATGTGTTTTTTAAGAAGAATGTTGACAGTTCCATGGATAGCAGAGAAAACAAACGAGACATTCTTGATTGAGGCAGACAGAAGAAGATCATTGATAATGAAGATTAGGAAAAGACAGGCAACATTTATGGGCCATTTTATGAGGAAATAGGAGTTAGAGCTCCTGTTGCTGAGAACAGAGAGGAGGAAGATGTGCTTGCGGCGACAAGGGATAGATACATATGGAGTGCCATGATCGCCAAAGCCATGCGGCAGGGCACATGATGATGACAATGACAAACTCAGCCGTGGCGGGCCTCCACTTCCGGGTTCCACTCCTGATCTTTCTAAGTGACAGACAAACTCAACAGAATACAGCAACACCAAATGACACCATATCTGAACCATCGTTTGCTGACAAAAATGCGGTCTCAAATTGAGTGCGAGCAGTCGCACAAGAAACAGGCAGTACCTTTCATGACATGTATTCTATACAGCGATCTTTTCAAATGCACTCATCGTCATCATCATGTGCCCTGCTGCGTGGCGTTGGCGATCATGGCCTCCATACGAATACATCCCTTGCCGCTGCAAGTACATCTCCTACCCTCTCTGTCCTTGGCCACCCTGCAAGTCCATCCGATATTTTCTCCCTGGGTCTACCTGGTGTTCTCTTTCCCTCCAGCTTTCCTGTTGTGACCAGATGCACCACCAAAACCCAAACCAAACAATATTTTTAAATCGATAAAAAGATGTAGAAAATTGTCAGTGAACTTCCAAGAAATACTCATTTTATTTCGCCTTTTCAGAGTCTGTCAAGCCAGTAGATGTAACTTACTAATAAAACAAGAGTTATATATCTGTGACTAACTTTTTATGTTAACCACCACCAACGTTAAAGTGGCATAACCCCGTGCACGTCTCTAAAACGACACAAACTGTGACTTCATCCTGTTACATATGTAAATGCTGTCTATTATACCAGAAGTTTTAAATGAATAAAATGGGAAGGTTTTACTATCTGCTGTTATGTTTTTCATACATTCATGGTGTTTGCCTTAGGGGGGTGTTGGGAAATGTTAGATGAGTAGTGGAAGTGGAGTAGTAGTAGTGGTGGTGGTGTGGTGGTATGTGGTAGTAGTGGTATGATGGTAGTAGTGTAATAGTAGCAGTAGCAATAGTTGTAGCAGTAGCAGTAATAGTTGAAGTAACACGAGTGGCAGTAGTAGTAGCAGCAGCAGCGTCGGTACTAGTAGTTACAGCTGGTTTATTTAAGTTGTTGTTATCTCAGCAGTAACAGCATTGCTGGATTCCTCATAAGCATTAATCAGTCACGTCTAATGTGCAAGAGTAACAGGTTTCAGGCTTGTGGTTTGGAACACTGCTACACTTCCCAGGTGGTCCTGTGACCTTTGCCATTCAGTCCCAAGCCAGTCCCTGCTTCTGTCTACACTGCAAAATCCACTGTTCTGTTTCAGTTGATCAAGTGTTAAAAAGAAACACAAAAACCACTCATATCAACATGGGATGCAAACGAGTAAATGTAAGCGAAGTATTTGTAAGCGAATATTACATTTTGACGGTGAGAGAAACCATGATGACTTACATGTCCCTTTCAAGACGTGCCAGATTTGTGCATTACCGGACTGTCCATTTTGTATATGTCGGTAGTTCATTATTTATTCAACGCCATTTGGGTCAGTGCTGATAATTAGAGCCCATGTAAACAACATAGACAACATCAACATGAGCAGCAAAGCTGGGCAGTGAAGATGATGCCATTTGTCCAGGTGTGAATATCTTTATAACCAAACCCAGTTTGTAGTCCAACAGGTCATAACCATTTTGTAATGGTAGTTCCTCAGGTTTTACCTGACATCAGGGTTTAAAATATGGGGCATGTGGAAAGTCTTCTGTCCAGTGTAATTTCACATTGAGGTACCGCATGACATGTTTGTACGCGCTCACCTTACAATATTAGCATACACGTGTAAACCCAGTTCTTGGAAAACATTTGTGATTAATGTAATCAACATACCACTCTAATGGAGATTCTATGTGGTTATCGTGTACCCAAAGAAACATCATCGAATCTTCGAAAACTGCTTATTTTCTCACACCAGAACTTTCCTCCAGGGTTAAAATTCGAATTGAGTTAATTAAAAAAGCATGAATTATCATACGATATACATCGACGCATTCAGGTTATGTAGTATTACCAGTTGGGCGATACTACCACAAGGACTCTTGTCCTTGCTACAAGTCTGAAAGCACCTATTGGATATGTCATCATGGTCAGTTTTCAGATAAAATACATGCATCACAAACGACAGCGGTGTGTAGAATTCACTACAAAGAACGAAATATAGATAGTGAAAGAGTTTCAAGTGTGTGTACATCTGATACACCATCAAGTGTTTTCGCCACATCGTGTTTGGATATTCATTGGTCACGTAAACTTTATGATATGAAGCCTACCAGAAGATATTATTTTCTTTTCATCCAGAACAAATCAACCTCAAAAACTCTCGAATGGTTTGTTCAACTGTACTGTAGAGCAATATTCAGTTTTCAGCACCACTGGACTGTAACCTGAAACTAGAGTGTGAAGATGGACAGGATGAAACAGAACACTGTCCTTTTAGCAGTCCTGGTTGTCGAGGTTTAGTAGCTTCGCACAACAAGTGCTTCCAATATTTTACATTTAAGACAGACATAACGTATGAAAAAGCAGATCGTGTATGTCAACGTGCAGGTGGACAAATCGCTGTAATAAAAACAAAAAAGGAATATGAAGACTTTTTACGTGTTTCTCAAGACAGATTTATGTATCGTTTATTGATTGGTTGTGTTTCAGGTTGGGACCTTAGTACTTTAGGCTGGGACTTCCAACTGTAATGTACAGCAGGCTTCGTAAATGCTCTGACAAAACTGTGATCTACAACATTGATTTCTTCAGACTTACGCTTTTTCACACTTATCGGGATCTGCACCTGTTGTGTGTTGAAAACAATGAGCTTTTTTATATCGAATCAAAATTAGTGGCCATTTTGCAGACCTGATTATGTGGTGTGTGAAACAAAATCATATTCAGACAACGTGAATGGTATCCAAACTGTTAAGTTTCCTGACTTTTGTCCAGTTCTGTCCATCTTTACACAAACACAACAGAGCTTGTTTAAGTGTTCAGACAGTCATATTACACACTCGATTTTGTCATGCGATTATAAATGTCACCAAAGAAAGAGGACATATTCGCGTTATTGCGTCTTTGTGGGCGTGGGTGTAAAGAAAATCAACACAACAACACCTTCACGACGAAGGGATTAGTTATTCTTATGCCCTGTTTAAGTGTGAGGATGACATTACGACTGTCCCCTACACTCTGGTGTGTGACTTCAGACAACACTGCCCAGAAAACAGCGATGAATCATTCTGTGTGCATCCATTATATAAAAGGTTTCCATGTGGCAATGGTCAGTTTGTATGGTACAGCCAACGTTGCAATGGACATTCAGATTGTTTCGATGATTCAGATGAAGTTAGCTGTCATGAGTTCTCTGTCATTGCTCACAAAGAGGCAGACAGAAATGATCACCTTCTTATTAACCTTGATGGTGCAGGCTACTTTTCTCACAGGTAATGAAGGTTAAACAACACGTGTCCAGATTCTCATTACTGGTGTACATATGATTGGCTGTACTGTCTCCCTGTCTATACACGATGTAATGGTTTTCTGACTGTACTTATGGAGAGGATGAACAAGACTGTGAGATGTTAGCATGTCCTAATTTCTACCAGTGTCATTCTTCCAAAATTTGTTTGCATCAAGATCACCTATGTGATGGCTGGGGTCAATGCCCACAACATGATGATGAATGGTTTGTAATAATAAGACCTGTCCTGAGAGCTGTCTATGTCAAGGTCACTCATTTTTGTGTCCTCAGCCTTTCTCTGCGAATGTTTTCCCTGATCTTCGATATCAAGATGCAACAGGCACTGGAATGACGCTGACTAATTTCAGTAGCAACACTTATCTTATTTGGCTACGTCTTTCATATTGTTCCTTAGTCGACATACCAAAAGTGAAGTTTTCAAATTTGCAATTCATGGATCTGGCTGGTAACCAATTGAGCTCTGTCAATATGATTGTATTTTCAGAAATCTCCAATCTAGAAATTCTAATCTTAGCAAACAACCCTCTTTTGTCACTGACAAGTAAGCCATTCAGTGTTTATTACTCAATGAGAGCAATGGACATATCAAGAACACACCAAGAAATATTTAACAATGAGTTAACTATGTGCCTACCACAACTTCAAGATCTCAATTTGTCTTTCTCTGCCATCAAAACGATTGGGACTACAGGTTTTAAAAATATGCCACAACTGATTGAATTAGACATGAGAGGAAATCCTATCAACAACTTTCATTTCGACTTGTTGTCACGTCTAAATCATTTAAAAAATCTTTTTCAACAAACTATAGATTTTGTTGTGCGGATATATCCCTATGTTGTCAGTTGAAATCAACTGTTTAACAAAAAACCTATGCTGTCTTCGTGTACAAAATTGTTACCGACTGAAGTACACAGACTGGTCTTTTGGTTTTATAGCATCTGTGCTACTTGGGAAATTCAGTTTGTGTTGTGGTCACACTTTTGATAAAGAAAACATATGAAGGAAGTTTCACTGCGTTTCTTGCAAATCTCAAAATATCTTGTATATGTATGGGAATTCATACCAGCATAGTTACAGTGGCTAATGAACTCTTCATGGGACATATATCTATTCTGAAAAGACATGGACCAAAAGTCTGATGTGCAAGGTGGCCGGATTTCTTTGGCTGTTTTCCAATGAAGTGTCAAGTATTACCCTCTTGTTCATTACACTGGATCATGTCGCTATCCTTCGTCTCCCTTTCACCAGGTGGACATTCAATGGACCTTCTAACAGCTGCAGCGTGTGTAATAACGTGGTTTGTTGGACTCCTGTTATCAGTGGTACCATTTCTTCCAAGACTTTCACACTTAGGTCTTGAAGATCAGTCTGGTCTATGTCGTCTGGCTTTATTTGATTGTTATAAATGTAATCAACAATTCAGATGGTTCACATTTATTGTTGTGTTTAACTTTATCTTGTTCTTAATGGTCTTGCCTGGACAAGTCATCATCTACATAAGTACACCAAAATACCAGATTGTTGTTGATCCTGCAAAACGATCACTTTTTACCATTGTTCGCCTGTCGGTAAAAATAGCTGTATTAAACGCTGTTTGCTGGTTTTCGCTAGGCTTCAGCAATGTTATGATCTTGCGTGGTGTTGCTGCATTGGATGAAATACACATGGCTACGGTTGTGTTCATGATACCACTTATTTCTGCATCCATTCCATTCCTGTACATATTGACTGTCATTACACAACGACTACAGCAAACACAAGAAGAAAAAGTATTACAAATGTTAAAATCACGAATGTCATCAGGAAAAAAATTAAATAAATGAAAGACTAGTTACAAAGCATATCGATACAAAACGTGTCCATTCAATGTCCATAGGAAGTAATAGTAAAATTTGTTTACATTCGCCAAGCTGTCCTGTTAGCCTTCACTGTATACACGGTGTTTCATGCATATTTAATATCAACTTTGGTTGCTAAGTCAGTCTGTATGACGTGAAGTGTTTTGCATAGGACCTTTCTTGCTACCCAATCCCCAATGCGTATTTTCCACAGTACTGTCTCCCTTTAATGTTTGTTTTTATTTTTGGTTTTCAGAGCAGACAGTTAATTTTGTCGAGTAACAGGTCATGTTTGTTTGTTTGTCTTTGTGTTTTTTTTCATTTTGTTCCTACCATTGCAAGGGAGACAACGCTAATTTCCCTCTCTTGGGGCTGAGGATATAATATACTCCCATTTACTATCCCTTTCTGGTTGTGTGTTTTGTTTGTTTGTTTGTTTGTTTGTTTTTGTGTGTGTCCATGCATCGTAAGTATATTCACAAAATATTGTTTTTTTGTTTTTTTTTGCAGTTACAACGGTGTCATCTGCATAATGAAGATTGTTTATCATTTTCCACCAAACTTTATCTCAGGGTATTCTTCTAGGTTTCTCATGATGGTTTTGCTGTAAAGTGGAAACAAATCTGGTGACAGAACACGTCCCTGCCTAACCCCTCCTTTTGATATTTTGGAAAGATCTTATATGATTTTCTACACCCATTTCTGCTGTCTGTTTCTAATACATATTCCTACTTATTCTTCGATCCTTTCCATCAACACTGAACCATTCTAACTGTCTGATAAATTCTTCGTGTCTTACCTGATCAAAAGCTATTGGTATAGTCAACAAAACATAAACATAAATCCTTATTCAATTGAATTGCTCTTTTTATGAGAGTTTTTAGGATGTATAAGGCATTAACAGTTCCTTTCCCTCGAAAAAAAACACTTAATTGTTCTGCTTTATTTCTTTTGATTCTGTTCCTTGTCCTTATCATAATTATTCTGAATAGAATCTTCTTACATGACTCATCAAGCTAATCCGATTGTAAATGGACTTCGCATTCTATAGCTTCTGCTTTCTTTGGAAGTGCAGTGAAAATTGACTTTGACATATCTTTGGGGATTTTTCTGGTGTCATAAATTTCATTTAGGAGGACTGTTATTTTTTCATTATCAAATTTATCTAGATCCTCTATTACATTTCAAAAAAGAGAAACTCAATGTGAAAGTGCGAATGTCAATAAGAGAAGAGTGATGTCAATATGTGTCTGTCGAGTCAGCTACTGTCTGCTGTTCGCTCTTGAAGTTTGGTTTTGTGATTCACCCGATAATGAATCGAGAATATTTGTTTTGGTTTATGCTAACACTGAAAATATATGTTTAAGTTTGATTTCGTTGTATGGAAATATGTAGAATTCTTTGGAACAATCTAGAAATGACAAGAAAAACGTAGAATACCTTAGATCTTTCGAGAGTGTTCCGGAAATCGTAAACAACTTTAATCTGTATAATGATTGGCTAGAACTACAGATTATTCTAGAAAGGGAATATTCGAGAACGTGGCTATGATTGGCTGAAAGTCTAGGGAAAGGCCGAGAATATTCAGGAACTTTCCATGATGTTATAAATAAAGCGTGTCTTTGAGAGAGTGAGAGAGAGAGAGAGAGGGAGAGAGAGAGCGATCGGAAGAATTAAAGTGCAAGCCAGCTGTCAGAGATAGAGAAGTCGCTGTAGGTTTGTGGAGTTGCTGCATGTAGATTTGAGGGCTGAAGAAGAATAATTCTGCAAACTAGGTGTGGTGCATTAGATGTGTGAAGTATTTACCCAGTTCCTGTTGTGTTTTCTTCGTTCTTCAAATAAAGGCTCATTTGCGTTTTACCTGGACTGGTGTATTTTGTCTCAGAAAAGAACGATCAACTGCTAGATCTTTACGAACCTGCATAAACTACAAGACCCTGCCAGTCACCTACTTCATTACATGTGACAGCCTCAATCATTTCTGGCGTAATAATGTCTCATCCTGGAACTTTTCCCAGCTTCATCTTTTTCAACGCTGTTCTAACTTCATCTTTCGTTCTGGGTAGTCCTTCAGTGTTCTTTCTTTTGAAGTGTGCTTCCTTTCTGTCATCGTCAAAAAGGTCTTTAATGTACTCTCCCCATCTATATAATAGTTTGTCTTTTGCCATAAGAATCGTACCGTCTTTAGATTTTAAGCAACCACTTGATGTGCACGTCTCTTTCCTGTTGGCAAATTTCTTCTACGCTTTTGTACACAGACTTAGGGTCTGTTTTGTGTTGGTCTTCTATTTCTTTGCGCTTTGTTTCCAGCCAAGCTTCCTTGGCTTCATTGCACCTATTGCTGATTTCCTTATGTACTTTTTGTATTCTTCCTTATCACCTTACGCCCTCATGCATTCTTCTATCAAGCCTGAAATGTCCTCCATCATCCAGTTCTTCGTTGCTTTTGTTTCATCTCTAGGGATTTCTTCACAAGCTTTATTTATCGAGTTCTCAATTTTTCCATTGTTCCTCACTGTCACCAACGTCATCCAGAGCATTGAATTTGTTTTGAGTATATGCATTAAATTTTGCAGGGGGCCAATTCATTTGATTTTAGAATCTAAGATTAAATTTAATGCTACCAATTTTGAAGAACAAGGTCTCCCAACAGTGTAAAAATCGCTACTCACAGTTCCGTAGCTTTCGATGGCGTTCTCGCCATCTTCGTCAGCGCTCTAATGCTGTCTGCGTGAATCTCTACTCAGATCTCGCGAACATGGGATGAACCCAGTTCACGAGATCGAATCAGAGAATGGTACACCGGGGGCAGGGTGTAACGGCCCCGGTCCCTGTTGAGCGGGGGGTTGGTGGCTGCGATGTAGATGGCCTCCTTGACTCCTCGCTGGAACCACTTATTTTCTCTGTCCAGGATGTTGACATTGTCCGCACTGAATTGATGTTTTTCGGCGTGTAGGTGAGCTCCTACTGGAGAAGAGTCCCTCTTGTGTTCTGTTAGTCTCTTCTGAAGGGGGCGTTCAGTTTCACCGACATAATGTTGGTTACAGTCCTGGCAGTCTATTCTGTATATAATGCCAGCTTTGTCGAGTTTGCTGGTTTTGATGTGACTTTTGGTTTTTCTTCTTCCCTTTACTTTCAGCCTAAATCTTCCCATTACAGGATTGTGGTCACTGTTGGAGTCTGCGCCTCATAATGTTTTTGCTATCAGTAAAGATTTTCTAAATCTTCTATTTATCAAGGTGTAATCAGTTTGATTTCTTGTACTCTTCCTGGATTATTCCAGGTCCATTTTCGTCTGTTAGTTGCTCAAACAAAATGTTTCCTATTCACCATCATATGATGTCTCCCACCCTCTCTGTCTTCATCCACTCCGCAAGTCCGTCCAACATTTTCTCCCTGGGTCTACCCGATGTTCTTTTTCCCTCCAGCTTTCCTGTTGTGACTAGGTACTCTTCTTTCTCTTGTCTCTTAAAGTGTCCTATAAATGTTGCTTGTCTGCTCCTTATCTTCTTTATTAATGTTCTTTTTGTGTCTGCCTCCTTCAATACTGTCCCGTTTGTTTTCTTTGCTGTCCATGGAATTCTTAACATTCTTCTTAGACCCACATTTCAGCTGACACAATCTTGTTCTGACTTTGCGTCTTGACTGTCCACGCATCACATCTGTGCAACAGTATCGGTTGTTATAACACCGAAAAACTCTCTTCCTGATGTTAACTGATAGGCATTAGTTGGTAAGAACACTTTTCATTTTTCCTATTATCAATTCGTTTGCTTATACCCACTCAAGAAGTTTCTCTCCCTTTTAATTTTGTGTGCAAAGGCCATGAGACCCAACCATGACATCTACTTTTTCCAGTCCCACTTTAGCATTAAAATCTCCCATTATTATTGAAATGTCCTGCGATTTACACTGAGCCCTAACTGTCTCTTATTCTTCATAGAAGTTGTTGGTTTCTTCCTCAGTACTTGCAGATGATGCGGATATCAAATGGCTTGCCATCCAATCTAACTGATAAAACTCTGTCTGCTAAAGCCCAGTATTCCTTGACAGACTGTAACTTGTCACTGTCCATTATGATGCCTATCTCTCTTTCATGTGTGTCTCCACCAGAATATACAGTTTCATGCTTGCCTGACGTTATCATGCTTGCCCCCTTCCATCTCACCTCCCTTAGTCCCAAATACTAATGCCAAGCCTTTCATCTCTGTCTTGACATTTTCTAATAGTGGTCAGTATTCTGACTTGTCTAGTGTATTATCTTATGAGATCCGTTGTACTATTCCATAGGAATTTATTCTACCACTCCATGATGTCTATTCTACTGTTCTATGAAATCCATTCTGTAATTCCATGAGGCCAATTGTATTATTCCGTTAGCTCTGTTCTACAATTTTATGGATGGTTTTCCAGTGTTCAGTGTCAACCAAACAGCACAGTGTGAAGATGGGCGGGATGATACAGAACATTGTATCTACAGCAATCCTGACTGTCAAGGTGGAGTACATTTATGTAACCGCTGCTATAGATGTTCTGGAAGTGTCCCATATACATTTAATAGTCCAGAAAAAGACAGTGGCAAACTAGCTGAGCAATACTGTAGGTCACTGGGGGGTAAAGTGGGGATTCCCAAATGTGGCGTTAAATGGTATGATATGATATTAAACTTAAAACATAAAACTTTTCATGGTACGAATTTCCAGAGAATTAACATTGCTGGTTTACATGTTGGAGACATGTCTTTGACTAATATGTACCAAAATCAAATTATTAGTCAAGACAGGACCGTTGTTTACCATACTGGTGATCTCACCTTAAATGATAAAATAATTCCACATGGAAAACACTGTCTGGTGCATGTTAGATCCTATCGTTCTAAAACATATTTATATATATGTGAACGTGAACTACTGATGACACATAGTGACATACTTTGTGAATTCATGGTGAACAGGACTACAGAGAATCTTAACCATTCAAAAGCAATAACTATATCCAGCACAAGATTTTTGCACACGCAACAAACAACTCTCATCATGTGTCCTGACGGCAAGTAACACATGTTTTGTGTGGTGTCCAGCATTTCAGTCTCTGCAGCCAAGACCAGGCATCTCCATGCATTTTCAAAACTCGTTCACCATCCATACATGAAGTAGTTGATAAAACAAAGCAGCAGGTCACATTGGTTCCTACTTTTGTGTGTGATGACAGCAGCACAAATCTGTCCTATACGTTGGTGTGTGACTTCAGACCTGACTGTCAGGATCAGAGTGACGAGTCCTTCTGTAAACATCCTCTTTGTGTCAAAACGTTTACCTGCACCAACGGTCAGTGTGTGTCCGATGACTACGTATGTGACCGTGTATTCCACTGTCAAGACAGAACTGATGAACACAACTGTGGCAAATTGGGAGCAGCACAATATGTTCAGTTGTCAGTTGTCCCATCTCCTGCTCTTATCAATTTCGATGGCATCAGATCTTTTTTCTTGACCCCGATGCATTACAATGAATCTTGTCCTGAAACCCATTATCGTTGTCCTGGTGAGTTCAATGACTGCCTACCTGTTTATACACGATGCAATGGGATGTACGACTGTATTGACTACAAGGACGAAGAAGGATGTGAAGACTTGGCGTGTCCTGGATTTTTCAGATGCAGATCGTCCACAATATGTGTACATATAGACTTTATGTGTGATGGCTGGCCTCACTGTCCAATGCAAGATGATGAATTGTCGTGTGTTACATGTCCTAAGGAATGTCTGTGTCAAGGTTTCACTTTTATGTGTTTTCAGCATTTCTGTGCATCACTCTTTCCACAGCTCCGCTTCCTGGATGCCACAGGTTCAGGCATGAATCTGTCTGACGTCAGTGACAATACCTATCTCATTTATCTGACTCTTTCCCAGTGTTCTTTGACTTCCCTGCATCATACACGGCTGTTCAATCTCAGATTTCTTGACATCAGTAGAAACAAACTGCAGCATGTCAACATGTCTCGCTTTATTCATTTACCAAATCTACAAACATTGTCACTCTCCAACAATCTTCTCACTCGTCTCTACACTAACCCTTCGTCTGCTAATATACAAACTGCGCTAACCATGATAGATCTGTCACATACTGCACTCACAGTATTTGACACTGAAGTTTTGTCAAACTTCGTTCGTTTACAGAAACTCAACTTGTCTTTTTCTGCCATTAATACTATTAGTTCTAGTGGTTTTCAGTTTACACCACTTCTAGATGAATTGTACATGGATGGCAATCCTGTGAAAACATTTCCATTAGACATGTTTAAAGATCTTTCCTATCTGCGAGTTATAATAACACAAAACTATAAACTATGCTGCAAAGAAATACTCCCATACAATTTCAATGATGCTGACTGCTATGCTCCAGAAAACGAAATTTCATCCTGTGAAGATTTACTGCAGTCAGGAGTTTACCGAGTATTTCTCTGGTTGATCAGCTGCCTGTCAGTGACTGGGAATGTTTTCTGTTTTGTCATACGTTTGTGTGCTAAGAAGTTAACTTCTTCAAGTGGCTTTAGTGTGTTTGTCACCAGCCTGACTATGGCTGATTTTCTGATGGGTATCTACATTGTTTTTGTCGGAGTAGCTGATGAAATGTTCCGTGGCAGATATCTCCATAATGGTGACACTTGGGTGAGCAGTGTGGCCTGTAAGGTGGCAGGATTTCTGTCCATGCTGTCCAGTGAAGTGTCAGCGCTGACCATCTGGCTTATAACACTCGATCGCTTCATTGTTCTTGCATTTCCATTCAGCACCATACGATTTGAGAGAACATCAGCAGCTGTGGCATGTTTACTGACTTGGTTGGTGGGTTGGTTTCTTGCTATGTTGCCTTTATTACCAGTGGCATCCCATTGGAACTTCTATAGCCAGACTGGTATTTGTATCCCACTGCCAGTTACGAGACAAAAGTTCAAAGGACATGTTTATTCTTTCAGTATATTAATCATCCTTAATTTTGTGCTGTTCATATTCATATCTGCAGGCCAAGCTTTCATCTACTGCTCAATACAGAGGAATACATTGGCAACCAACACAACGAAAGTGTCACGTGACATGACCATAGCCCGGCGGTTGATCAGTGTGGCTGTAACAGATTTCATGTGTTGGTTTCCCATTGGGCTTTGCGGGATGTTGTCTATGGCTGGCATTGCAATTCCTGGAGAAGTCAACGTGGCTTTGGCTATCTTCGTACTGCCCTTAAACTCTGCTCTTAATCCCTTTGTGTACACCTTCAACACAATAGCAGAAAAACAGAGGAAATCGAACGAAGCAAAATTGTTAAAATGGCTGGAATCCCATTCTGACTTGATCAGTTCTTAGTTGGTTATGCAATCGACTCATCCATACAATGTAAATCCCACTAATAACATGAAGTAGTTTCTGTTGTCCTGATTACTCTGCTCTTTTTGTATTGATGATTCCTCTCTCTGATTAGCAAATATCGACGCACCCAGTTGAATGAAGACTCGGCTGGATATGGCACAGTAGTGGTGGCTGTGACTGAGCCAGCCAATTCTCAGAGGCAGTCCTCGGCCTTTTGACTACCGCACCCTGTCCACCAGCATCCTGCATTGTCAACCATGCTAGCAAAAGTAAACGTAACTCTTTGATTCCCTCACCCTATCCATCGGTTTTCCTGCATGAAGCTGGTGGATTGAGCGAGGGAGTCGAAGGGTTAAGTTTTTGCAGTTGGTGGATACAGTGCGGGAGTCACAATTTGTAGCTGTCTCTTCTCAAGTGTTGACACTCAACTGAGCGGAATTCAGGTCATCACTATCATCATCATCATCATCATCATGTGCCCTGCCCCATGGCGTTGGCGATCATGGCCCTCCATATGCATCTATCCCTTGTCGCCACAAGCACATCTTCCACCCTCTCTGTCCTCAGCCACCCTGCAAGTCCGTCCAATAT